>JAYESA010000005.1:72759206-73359206 GCA_036927795.1 Iris macrosiphon | reverse complement strand
AGACAGGATCTTCCCGAGATATTCGTGGTGATTCTGTATAGAATACAGGACATGGACATCGTATTCTTAGATATTAGATGACTTGTTGCATTGAGAGATGATTGTGCGTGACATGGACATGGTGCATCGTGGACATGAGACGTGTGATTACATGGGGTGGGGAGAGACACACAGGCTACAGGCTGTTTCGTATATCTATCTACTACTATTGTGAGGCCTCAGACTCTCGTCGTAGAGCTAGGCACATTACGTGTTTATTACCGCTACCGGCTCCCAGACACAGAGCTTGTAGTGGCTTCAGCCTGAGACTAGTGATGCTCTCACTTGCATTTCCACATAGATGGTTATATAGCTTACCCTATTTATTGCATTTTGCTGCACTGCATTTATTTTGGCTTGTATTTTCTGTACCTTGCTGTCCCCTGAGGACCTGGATCCGGACTTTGTCCCCAGGACTAGCAGAGGAGATCCCCCTAGAGTTATACAGTACAGGAGCATTATCAGGAGCAGAAGCAGGAACAGGAGCAGATACAGGAGCTGTACCGACACCAGAGGACGGGATCGTACCAGAGGACTTCTCCTGGGTATTGGTTTGAGATACTCATTTACTTCTGTTCCTATTTACTTTACTTCCAGTCTATTGCATTTTTGTATTAGACTTGTGTTCTCGGATTGTTCTCCGAGACTCTTTATTGAGATATGCTAGCTTATATTTACTTGTTTTATTCTGGCATTTGATCTGTGATTATCTGTTGTGGATGAGATTAGTATAGACTGTGACTATTTATATTGGACCTGCTTATTACAGCTTAAGTATGCCCTGATGGATCCATTAAATTGGGTTGTCCATCGGTGCGTACTGCTGGCCATTATCACGCATCCGGTCCCTCGGTATTTTGGGACTGGGGCGTGACATGGTTTTTGTGGTGGCCCATGCAGGTCAACGACTAAATGGTTCGGTTTCAACTTAGGAACCGAGCAAGCCTGCAATAAGAATAGGATAAGTTTTAGGATCTCATCCACTTGCTTGAAACGTTCTTGACATCTATATCAGATTCAGATTTATTTCCTGACTTGCATCCTGCCTTGATTCTTGTGCGCCTCTTATTGTTTATTTTGGTTGCAGAGTTATGGATTCACGATCAAACAACGAGACTCATCCAGAAATACCACAAGGTGCTGTGATAACCAACAGAGATGAAGTGACACCAGTTAGTGAAGGTCCATCATCACAACAAGCAAGTCAGCATGCCTCGAGAATCCCGGAAGATGACGTTCCACCATCGACGCAGCTAGCTCCACCGATGCCTACCATTCCACAAGGGCAGGCTATGGACGAACAACAAATGTTTCGAATGTTCTACGCGATGATGCAAGCCCATCAGAAGGTTCAGAAAGAAGCTCAGCAAAACCAAGTGGAGAAGTTCATCGATAGATTTAGCTCAGAGTTACGAAAGTTAATCAGCCCCACTGCAACTACCTTAGACGAGGATGTTCTTACTACAGCAAGACCCATGGAGTGCGACACAAGGATAGAGTCCAGCCAGAAGCGGCCGTATGCATCAGCACCAGACCAAGCACAATAAGAAAGAGTCGCAAAGCGACTACAGATGAATCCACCACCGAGTGCAGCACCAAGAACCTCATTTCTTCCTACTTGTCAACATTGTCGCAAGATAGGCCATACTGAAAGAGAATGCAGACGCAAGTTAGGATTATGCTTAATATGCGCGTCCAACCAACATTTAGCCAAGGATTGTCTTCAGCATCGAGGGAAAACAGTGACGATTCATCAACCAGCCACATCAGCACCAGCCGGAGCACCACAGGACCAAGTTGCAAAGAAGTCTCACGTACACCAGCCATCAGAAGCATCTCCACAGTCTCTACCTATCTGTCAATATTGTCGCAAGCGAGGCCATACTGAGGACGAGTGCAGACGAAAGAAGAGACTATGTTTAGCTTGCGGATCCAGTCAGCATTTAAAGAAGGAATGCCCCGAACGTCGAGACAGAGCACCAATGAATAACCAACAAGCACTACCAGCACCGGGGCCAGCCTATCCAGCATTAGGAGCACCACAAACGGATGTCCAAGAAGTCCTACCACCAGCCCCAGGAGAAAATCAGCCGAGGCCACCCTTGGCACCACAAGCAACACTCTTCCAGCAGGCTCAACAACAACGGAGGAATCAACTACAAGGACGTGAACAAGCTCCAGCAATGACTTTTAGAGGACGCGCAGACTCATGGAGTAGCTGATGCGCATAATTTTTTCGTAGTTTTCTATTTCTAGATTTGTTTTATCTCGTGCCTATTGGTTCGTGACCTCAGCCTTAACCTATGTAACTTTAAACTTGCTTATAATTGATAACAATAGAGATTATAGAGTCTTTTGCTATTGTGCTTATCTTGTGATTGTTTTGAGAACTTGAATAATTTGTACCTCCTTTCATCATCATCTAGCGTACTTAAATTTGTTGTACTTGACTTATGCTGCTATTCTATAGCCTAGTTTTGCAAGCTTATTCTTTATCGAGCTTGTTCATGACATATGTATTAGTGGACTGGTACATTAATACAATTGTCTATTCAGAATCAGTGTATTACGGTCTGATCAACCTTAGTGCATTTTGGTTCGCTCTTCGCACGACTACTTTACGTGGATTGAGATATAGTTGACCAGTATACTTGCCTTCTAGATACGTCTGAGCATATCGTATCAGTTATGTAACTGTACTAATACGAGCATATGAATAGGATTACCAATAGGATTTCAATCCACAACAACTTGACAATTCCCATTTGGAATTCGTTAAAACGCCTTGATCCTGATACTTCAAATCTATTACCTCACCCTTGAACTCTTTATTATTGATCTCTGTCTTCCCTTATTTCGGAAAGACGAAACCTCGTGCTTGGTATAAGTTGATATATAGACAGTATTAGATATCCCCCACCGGCCGGTCACATTATTGATGACCCTTTTTTATATAATTAAGGGAATATCATAGGTGATAAGTTTGGTGTTAAAGACTTGACGATTCAATAACATGATTAAATGAGTGGGGGCATAGATTTATTAGATAAATAGTCTTAGATAATAGATGGGTAAATTCTAAGTTGGGTAGAGACCGTAATGCTCACTTGAGAGTAATTCTTAGACTGTAATCAAGTGAGACTTGACAGAGAGAAAGCCCTACCCTAATTTTAATTTCGAGGACAAATTTTTTATAAGTTGGGTAGATTGTAAGTCCCCTGATTTTCAGAATTGTAACTTCGGATTTTTCCCAATTTTCTGGTATTTTTCGGGAATTAAAACCTAGGCGTTGGTAATTCAATGATTTTTAATTTCGGTTAATTCATATTAAAATATTATGGAAATAATATTTTATGGTGTAAAATGGGAAACCGGACACAGGGTAATTTTCCGTGAATTTATTGGACTCCGGAAACCCGTTTAAAGCCCAGAAGACCCATGCAGATTTTAAACCGAATTTAATCCGTGCCAACGCCCGACATCCCCATGAGAGCCGAAGCCCAGCCCGAGGAGCGTTGACCCGTTGACCCAGCCCGAATCCTAGGTCTAATCCTATTCCAATTCCTGTAATGTATAAATACAGGTTCCCCTAGTTTTTCTCCAATTAAAAAAAAGAAAACAAGGAAAACCCTAATCCCAAATTCCCCCAAATCATAACCTAACCCTAACCCTAATCTAGCCGTCGGCTACCCCCCCGCCGGAGCAGCCGATCCCCTGCCGCACGTACTCCCCGCTGCCCCCACCGACGCCGACCCGACTCCGATCGTCCCCGAGGCCGACCTTGTCGACTCTTCCCTCGTCCCCGACTTCTTCTTCCCACAGCATCCACCACCGCTCCCCTGTCACCGCCGCCGATCAACGCCACCGCTCCTCCCAAGTCCGCCCAGCCTTGCACCCTTGACCCCGACGCCTTCCTCCCCGACAACGACTGTACCCGAGTCGACTTACCTCCGCCTCGTCGACAACCGCCCCCGGCACCCCGAGCAGCGCCCTCGCCCCGCGTCTCCTCCACCGCCGACCCGCGCTGGCACTTCCCCGTCCGACGGTGCACCCCGCACCCGACCTCACCGCGCCGTCGCAGACCCGACTTCTTCGCCGGAACCCTGGACGACTCCTCCGCCGCTCGACGAGACTCCTCCGCCCAGCAGTTCGACTCCTCCCGATCGCCTCCTCTGCTCGCCTCTCCCTGAGCTCCGCCCAGCCGTGCCACCCTCCGACGAGCTCCGGCAACGTGCCCAAACCCTAAACCCTAGAACGCAGCGGACACAAAACAGTACAGCAGGACACAGCACCGTGTCAAGGAGACACACGGACACAGGGACGCAGGACACGAAGGATCCCCTCGGACACGGAAAATCGGACTTCACGGAGCCCTGTTCAGGTACCCGTTTCTCTCGACTCGCAACTCCGATTTCGATTCCGTCAATTGCTATGCGTAGACTGTATAACCCTCTCGGTGCCCGTGCAACCCGCTCGGTGCATCGCGTCCTGTGGTGATCGCATACCGCGATCCAAAAACAGGAAAATCAACACCCTGTTTCACCCCGGAACGGAGTCCGCCCCGCCAATCGGGACGACTTGGTCGCACGCGGTCTTTACCAAACTGTGCGCGACATTGATACGGTCGTGTAGGATTTCGCAGAAGTCGATTCGGAGGTGCGTGCACCCCGGAATCAACGCGTATCCGCCGACGACACCCCGTATTCGACCTTTCTGGAACTTGCTGTAACTTCGTGTACACACGTCGGATCAAGACGAAACTTGTACCATCGGACTCGTAGCAATACGCTGGTCCTGTGGGTCAAGTTTGGTTCGATTCTGAGAACGTTGACGAAATCGCGTGTCGTGGGCCCCACAGGCTCCACTTGACGGGCGATTTTGTGATCGGCTCATCGGAATCCAATTCTGGAAGTTCCGTTGGGTTCGTATCATCGTTCCTGACTTGTAGACACTGAGTTTGCAGAAATTGGAGACCTTTGACCCTGACACGCTTTTCGGTGCAAAGCGGGCCCGCATGTGGACCCCGTTTTGACCCGAAAGTGTCGTTTTTGCCCTTGTGTCCAAATTGGACTCAAGGACAGGCGTTTCTAGCTATTTGATATTTTCTGAATCTAATG
Source organism: Iris macrosiphon (assembly GCA_036927795.1). NCBI lineage: Eukaryota > Viridiplantae > Streptophyta > Magnoliopsida > Asparagales > Iridaceae > Iris > Iris macrosiphon. The sequence continues at coordinate 73,354,050 of JAYESA010000005.1, read as the reverse complement.
GTGATGTTTATTTCAGCAACCGGAGTAGTATCTGCAGATCACACTGAGACCAGAGCTACAGTTGGATCCAGGACCCCAGGCAAGTGTACCTTGCCAAACTTTGCAGTATTGTTACATATTTTTCTTGCTTCATTATATTGCTGTGCATGCTTAACCTAGGACCGTGTGACGTACTTAGCGTCCGATTATCAGTCGGGTGCCGACACCGTACGCGGTGTTGGGTACGGTCACCTAGAGATGGACATTCGTGACACTATATACTCTCGTACTTGTCTTACCAAGTACACCTTGACCCAGGACACTTGACACTACTCATGAGACAGGATCTTCCCGAGATATTCGTGGTGATTCTGTATAGAATACAGGACATGGACATCGTATTCTTAGATATTAGATGACTTGTTGCATTGAGAGATGATTGTGCGTGACATGGACATGGTGCATCGTGGACATGAGACGTGTGATTACATGGGGTGGGGAGAGACACACAGGCTACAGGCTGTTTCGTATATCTATCTACTACTATTGTGAGGCCTCAGACTCTCGTCGTAGAGCTAGGCACATTACGTGTTTATTACCGCTACCGGCTCCCAGACACAGAGCTTGTAGTGGCTTCAGCCTGAGACTAGTGATGCTCTCACTTGCATTTCCACATAGATGGTTATATAGCTTACCCTATTTATTGCATTTTGCTGCACTGCATTTATTTTGGCTTGTATTTTCTGTACCTTGCTGTCCCCTGAGGACCTGGATCCGGACTTTGTCCCCAGGACTAGCAGAGGAGATCCCCCTAGAGTTATACAGTACAGGAGCATTATCAGGAGCAGAAGCAGGAACAGGAGCAGATACAGGAGCTGTACCGACACCAGAGGACGGGATCGTACCAGAGGACTTCTCCTGGGTATTGGTTTGAGATACTCATTTACTTCTGTTCCTATTTACTTTACTTCCAGTCTATTGCATTTTTGTATTAGACTTGTGTTCTCGGATTGTTCTCCGAGACTCTTTATTGAGATATGCTAGCTTATATTTACTTGTTTTATTCTGGCATTTGATCTGTGATTATCTGTTGTGGATGAGATTAGTATAGACTGTGACTATTTATATTGGACCTGCTTATTACAGCTTAAGTATGCCCTGATGGATCCATTAAATTGGGTTGTCCATCGGTGCGTACTGCTGGCCATTATCACGCATCCGGTCCCTCGGTATTTTGGGACTGGGGCGTGACAGAATTCATTCGCCTGAGCCGCTTCGCCCCAACCCTGATCCCGACAGAGGAAGAGAAGGCCGAGAAGTTCTTCGACGGACTGAACTTTGAGCTACAAAGACTAATCGGATCCGTCGTACCTACCTCTTACTCGGACGTTCTCGCTGCAGCCCGACGCATGGAACGCGTCACCAGGAGGGAGTCTCGCCACAAGCGGCCAATCACCACAGCACCAGACAGATCATCACCGGAAGAATCTGCAAAGAGATCTCACACGAACCCGCCACCCAGGGCAGCTTCGCAGACCCTTCCTACCTGTCACTACTGCGGCAAGCTAGGTCATGTCGAGAGGGACTGCAGACGCAAGTTGGGATTGTGCCTGATTTGCGGCACCAATCAACACATAGCCAAGGACTGTCCCCAGCATCGAGATGGAGCACGAAGGGCAAACCAACCAGCTCTACCAGCATCGAGGCCACCTCTGGCACCTCAAGCAGCACTCTTCCAGCAAGCCCAGCAGCAGCAGAGGAATCCACCTCAAGGACGAGGGCAAGCTTATGCGTTGACTGTGCAGGACGCTGATGCGAGTAAGTGATTCGTAGTTTTCCGTTTCTAGTCTTGTTTTAGCTCGTTGGTTCGTGACAACAGCCCCAACCTAGTAAATTACAACTTGTTAATAATAAACCTGGTTTTCATAAAAGTTATAGTTTTCACTAGATTTTCCTGGAAAGTGTAAACTTTCAATTTTTAGGGAAACGGTATTTCCCTGAAATCTCTTGTGATGTGTTTGCAAACGATGCTTGCGACCGCGTCATCTCTGTTGACCGGTTATTCTTTTGATTGCGAGGACGCAATCCTCTTAAGGGGGGTAGATTGTAAACCCCCTGAATTTTCAAAATTTTAAAAACTGGATTTTTCACAATTTTCTGGAATTTTTCGGGATTTTTCTGTAATTTAAAAACAGGGTTTTAATTTTTAAATGATTTTTAATTGATATTAAACAATATTAAAATATTATGAAAATAATATTTTTGGGTGTAAAATGAAAAACTGGACTTAGGGCAATTTTTCTGGAATTTATCGGGCCCCGGACCTATTTTTAAATGCCTAAAAACTATTTATTTATTTATTTATTTATTTATTTATTTATTATTGATTTTATTATTATTTTTATTATTTTAAAATATATAAACCCAGCCCGCGGCCTGTTGGGCCGGCCCGGCCCGCTTCCCCCAACCAACCCGGCCCAGTACTGGCCTGACGGGTCGGGCGGGTCGGTCAGACCCGCACCCGACCCGCACCCGACCCGGATCCCCTCCCCACGACCCAGCCGGCTGCCCGCAATTCCCGCCGCCCCGCCCGGCCGTGCGTCGCGCCTGCCCCGCCCACGTCGCCCCACGCCTCCGCCCTTCCCGGCCTCGCCTCCGCCACCCTCGGCCCCGCGGACCCCTATAAAATCCCTACCTCCGGTCGCCTCTTCCGCCTCCCCATCTCCCTCAAACTCGCCGGAACGCCCCGACGACCACCGAGACCCCCGGCCAACCTCCCTCCGCCTCCTGCGCCGATCTCCTCCCGCCGTGAGCCACCCCGAGCCGGCCTCCCTCTCCTCCTTCCTCCTATTCAGCAGCCCGCAGCCGCTCCGCCCGCTGCTCCGGCGACCTCCGGCCCCTGCGCTGCCTCCGCCAGCCTCGCCGGCGCCGCCCGAGCCCCTCCGGCCGGCCTCCCCCCCCCGCAGCGCCGCCCCTCAGCCGCCGTAGCTCCGCCTGTGAGAAGCCCTAAACCTAACCCTAATCCTCCCCTGCGTGTCGGACACAGGACACGTGTCCTGTGTCGTGTCGGACACGGTTTTGCCCCGGTTTCTCGGGTCCCTTCAGGTACGTGTAACTTTTTGCTCGTAGCTCCGTTTTCGATTCCGCAAATTGCGTTGCGAAGCCTGTATGACCCTCTCTGTGTCCGGATAAACCGTTCGGGGCATCGCGTCATGTGGTGATCGCACACCGCGATCCAAAAACAGGAAAAAACCAGACCCTGTTTCACTCCGGAACCGAGTACGCCCCGCCAAACGGGACGACTTGGTCGCGCGCGGTCTTCACAGACACGAGCGCCTCGTCGATACGGACGTGTGGGATTTCACGGAAGCTGATTCGGGTGTGCGTTCACACCGGAATCAACGCGTATCCGCGGACATCGCCCCGTATCCGTCTTTTCTGCAATTCGACCTAACTTTGTGTACATACGTCGTATCGAGACGAAACTTACGCCATCGGACTCGTAGCGATACGCTGGTCCTGTGGGTCAAGTTTGGTTCGATTCTGAGAACGTTGACGAAATCGCGTGTCGTGGGCCCCATAGGCCCCGCTCGACGGACGATTTTGTGAACGGCTCATCGGAATTCAATTCTGAAAGTTCCGTTGGGTTCGTATCAGCGTTACTGACCTGTTGACACTGAGTTTGGTGAATTTGGATACCTTTGACCCTGACGCGTTTTTCGGTGCAAAGCGGGCCCACCGGTGGACCCCGTTTTGACCCGAAACTGCCGTTTCTGCCCTTGTCTCCAAATTGGACCCAAGGACAGGCGTTTCTAGCTGATTGATATTTTCTGGATCTGATGGTGATGTTTGTTTCAGCAACCGGAGTACCGCCTGCAATTCCAGCTGAAGTCAGAGCCGTAAACATAGCCGAAACCACAAGCAAGTGTACCTTGCCAAACTCTGCAGCTTGCTAATTATTTTCTGGACTTAATTATGAAATAAAGGACAATTAAAGCTTGCCGAATCTCAGTAATTCTTGACATAGTATTTTAATGGATTTCTTGTGGAATTAGATATGAATATGTTTTAACTGCTTGACTTAGGAGACGTGTGATGTACTTAGTGTCCGATCATAGTCGGGTGCCAACGCCGTACGCGGGATTGTGTAACGTCACATAGACATGGATATCGAGACCCGATAATTCTCGTACTTGTCCTATCAAGTACACCAGAACCCAGGACACTATTTCATGAGACAGAGTCTTCCTGAGACATTCAAGGTGATTCTGTATAGGATGCATGTTATATGACATAGACGTTACATCCTTAGACATTTTGATTCATAGCTACCAGACTTGCTGCATTAGTTATAATCTCGCTGACATGGACATGAGACGTTATGGTCATGGCTTGCGTGATTACATTGGGTGGGGAGAGACACACAGACTACAGGCTGATATTATATATATATAACATAGTATATATCATAGTGAAATTCATAGTTATTGCCGCTACCGGCTCCCCGACACAGAGCTTGTAGTGGCTTCAGCCTGAGATCTAGTGCTGCTCTCATATTGCATATCACATAGTTGGTTACTTAGTTTACCCTGCTGATTATCTTATTGCTGCACTGATATTCGTTTGGCTTGAGTTTTTCTGTACCTTGCTATGTCCCCTGAGGACCTGGAATGGATGATGTCCCCAGGTACAGCTGAAGAGAACTACCCAGAAGTGTACGGTACCGGAGCACTCCTCGGAACAGAACCAGGAACAGAGGACGAGATAGTGGCCGAAGACTTCTCTTGAGCGCAGGCTTCAACTACTCAGTATTTATATTTTCCAGCATTTTATTTCCTGTCTTTCCTTAATTGTAACAGAATAATTCTCGGATTTGTTTCCCGAGATAACTTTATTTGATATTGCATATTTATTTCTATTGCATTATTTCTGGCAATTAATCTGTCTATTTCTGTGGATGAGATTAGAAATACCTGAGACTTGTACTTAGTACTGCTAGACTACAGCTTAAGCATGCCCTGATGGATCCATTAAATTGGGCTGTCCATCGGTGCGTGCTGCTGGCCATTGCTCACGTGCTCAGTCCCTCGGCATTTTGGGACTGGGGCATGACAGACACGTTCCACGTCCTTACTTCATATTCCCTCTCCCGACTATAACACAATTTAAAGACCAGTTTGAATTTTAACAAGTAACTAGGTGATTCATATAGTGATTTGATATGGTGATTCATATAGTGCTATAAGTAATCATGCATAACATAATAAATGAAATCGTGGCATAGTCATGGTGATCAATAACTGAACAATAACATGGATCAAGTATAAAAACAAGATGAGAAGACGAAACATGAAACATGTACATATTAATAATCACCACAAAGAATGAAACGATCTATGTATTGGCTACTTTGTATGTTGTCGAGTGTTAACAACTTGTAAACGGTCATACGTCTCCCCCTTTCTATAAACATATTATACAACACATCAAACAAAGCAATCACCAACAAATAGTAGCTTAGAATTTCCATAACTAGCCTATTCTAGGTTTTGAATCTATTTCTAGCTTTTTGTAACTAGTTTTCGTCTTTCAAAAATTTGTAAGGACTGTCAAACTCATTTTTAAAATTCTGACAAAATATAATTATGTTTTTCAATATCCCCATGATATAATAAATTTTTCCAGTACCTAATTCTCCCAAACAATGTTATTATATTTTCCTATAAATTAATTTGTTCAAACATAACAACAGATGAAGGAAGAATGATTTTTCCCAAACCACTAATCTGTTAGTTATAAAATTTGGTAAAATTCTAACAACATACCCATTAGTTTGCTACCAAACTTTTATGCAAAATTGCTTAGCCAATTGGGAGTTATGATCTGGTAAATTTTGAATAGATCAAAATAAGGAAGGCTACCTTGCGCAAATCATAAGTAATTCTGAAAAATTATTTTGAGGTTATACTTTTAGATATCAATAGCCCTAGATGTTAGGTTTACCAAAAGAAATTGTTTCACTACAAATTAATAAATGATCTAAGTGTAATTACAAAATTATTAGGGACATACACAGTTGAAAAATATATTTTTGCACAAATTTCTTTAAGGGTCAAACGAAGTATATTTCGGGATTGGATATATGTTTTGAAAATCTAAGAGAAAGAAGAATATAGCTATAAATTATTAGAACAAAATTTTCATTTGCTCCCTCAAAATCGCCTTAAAAATGAATTTTCTCCTATAGCTACTGCTAAAATCCTCCTAAAAAAGTAAATACCTTTATAAAAAAATGGGGAAGGTACAATCCGGGTCAAACTTGGGTTTGGCCCGCTGGTAGAGGACAACGCCCCTCACCCATGTGGGCGTTGTTTTGGGTCAATTTTGTGATTTTTTTTGCTTTATTTTATTTCTTTTCTTGAATAAGAAAAGCTATTTAATAACAAGTTTGATCTAAATTAAATATAAATAAATATCAAATAAATCCTAAATATTATGAAAAATAGAAAAAAAAATTTCTAAAATGATGTTCTAGGCTTACAAAATTTGGGTATAAATTCCAACCCAATATTTTTCTAAAATTCTTAAAACCTTGAATTAAATATCAATAAATATTTTTTGGCCTTTAAATATTCATAATAAAATTTAAAAAATTCTAAAAAACCACTACTGATGTACTTCTAACACATTTTTATGACTTCTAATCCCTTATTAGCTCATGTTATCCACTGTTGCACTCCTAATATTCTACTTTATCGATTTAGGACTTTTTGGTAGTGAATGCTACAAACTATTCCCCTTAAAAGAATTTTGTCCTCAAAATTCAAAGCCACCTCCATACAAACACAACATCCAAACAAATAAGCATGAATAGTAAAAAATTATATCAAGCAATATTCTATAATTTATATTGGCTATAAATCACGACTTTATCGGTTGATTGCTTACCTTAATCATCAAATAAGCGAGAGAATCTTTCTCGCATCTTATCCTAAATTTGAGTAATTCATGTATCTAAACAACAACCTCAAGAAAGCATATAATTAATCTTTCAATGATTAAAATATTACTTGTTCATTAAGTAACCATATTCCTCTAGTTAAGAATTCGTACCACTTCGTTCTTCCTTGCGACTATCAAGCACTTATAAAATCTCGTGAAGATAACAATAATTTATAACTATGCCTTATAAAGTCCCATGAAAGTGTACAACCTTGAATATTTTTTGAGGCATATTCAAATAGAAAAATAGAAGTACTTTGGTTATCCAATAATTACGTAGCTCTGGACGCCCTTTCGTAGATGAGCTTTCGGTACTTCCTATGGTGGTCAGGATGACAGGCACCATAATTAGCATTATGTCCCTTCTGAACGTGAAAACAAAAAAATACTATTAAACTTAAACACATATATCCTAAAGTAAATAACATAAGAATAAATTAAAATTAAAAATATACTATGTGACGAAAATGCTCCGTCAACGAGATTGATCCACCAATTATTTGTTGGCCTTCTTCTGAGTCATCTTTATTTTCTCTTATCTATCCTTATATTTATCATCATTAACTTTAGTCCTTATTGCGGTCCACTGTATGAAGGACCGTTATGGAAGCTCTAGAGGGGGATGAATAGAGTGTAACAGAAATAATTATCTAATAAAATAATTAAAGCTAAGTTACCAACTAATATATGCAGCAATATATCAAGTATATATGAAAGTAGATAAAGTTAAGAGGGCAAACACAAACAACGAGATTTTATACTAGTTTTTCTCATATAGGACTAGTCCAGTCCCGAGAACTCTTGCTCGGAGTTAAATCATAACGAATTCACCACAAGCTTTCATCCGAAGGCTTTCCGACTTCTTATAACCATGTCCTTTGATCCAAAGGGCATGCCGACTTTAGACTTTGCGTAAGCAAACTTGAATTTCCAAGATCTTTACAACTCAAGACAGACTTCTAACTGAGATCGCACTTGGCACTAGAAGGCTAGTAGAGTTGTCTTGGGAATAGGAAAGTTTAAGATCAGGACTATTAGTCACGAGAAGATGAGAAAGATTGAGTGAATGAGTTGATAAAAATGATATGAAATTCACTTCTATTTATAGGGTTTTTTGAGATTGAGTTCGGGTAGAGTTCGGTCCTCAAAACGTTTATAAATCTGAACGTTATAAGCCTGGTTAATCAGAAGAGGCTGCTGACTAGGGTTTCAGTTTTACCCTAACCGAGTTCGGCCAGAGTACGGGGTGAACTCGGTCTGAGTTCGGGTAGTCAGCTTCCAGAATGTTCATGTTTGTTTCAGGCTTTTTTTTATTTGGTTTGGGCTAGGTTTGGTTGGATTCGAATGTTGGTTAGGTCTGGGTTTAGGTAGGCTTATTTTCAGTGAACTTTGGACTTTGAAGTGGGGTGTATCTAGTTGCCAAAATAAGATCTGATGTACATGTTCTAGACTCAATAAAGTATAAAACACATAATAAAATATAAAATGACCAGATGCGATGATAGCAATCTCCAGTAAAGTAGTTGCTTTTGATGTTGTCATAGTGATGTAGCAATAGTCTTCAGTTGAACCATATTATAATGTATCAAACCGTAGTTTAGTTAATAATCAAAATTATGTTGACCATAACCAGATGGGCCAACAATCTCCTCCATTTTGATAATTTATAAACTGTGACTGATACGGTAATATAAAATTGGTAGGGATATCTTCAAATAGTGATAGCTCCCCCGCAATGAGAGCGTGAAGACATTTATAAAAATTTGAAGTATCATCTCATCTTGAACTGGAGTGTCAAGTATCAATGTTCTCTCCCCTGTTGTCATTTTATCTTAATGGATTACTCCACATAAAAGGTAAAGCAATATAGACATCTAAAACACAAAAGTGAAGCAGAAGCACATAATATGGAATATAACTATCCAAAAGGTAAGAAGTAGATATCATTGTGCCAAGTAGAATCAAAACACAACTAAATAATCAAATCATTGTTTTATTACAATAAAAAATAATGAAAACATAGTGCATGACATAGCCAAACTAAAATCAAAACATAATATGCTGAACTAAAACATAGTCAAATAAACTAGAATTAGTAGACCAAACTAAAACTAAAGTAGAACATCATCTCATTAAGATATATCTTTGTAATATCCAAGCATCAGAAGCTTTGTAACGACTACTAATCGTCACCGGTATCTGCTGAACGGTTGGGATCATAGTAGGCTGCAACTGGGTCAAAGTATGGATGAACGAATGGGTTGGCAATGCGATAACTAGATCGAGTAGGATCACAGGCTGCTAGAAATGGACCAGCTGGATGTTGAGATAGACCAAACTGAATATCCACCAAAGTATTAGATATAGCCTGGGCCTGGAGAGTGGTGCAGTAGTCCAATACATGGTAGCGATCATCTTCTAAAATGAAATAATCCTGAAGCATAGCCTGTATGGAATCCAGTATGGAAGGTGGAGCAGCTGGTGCAGTAGGAGCATGAGCAGGAGGTTCATCAGGATGTCCAGATAAGTCACCTTCAGCAGGAGCAGCAGGAGCAACAACAACAGAAGGAGTAGGCTCAGTCCTACGGGCTATACTAATAAGCTAGCTCGACTAGGAAGGAATAATCATCTATAAGAAATTTGGAAGTGATCAAAGATGATGGGCAAGTACATTACATAAAGTAGGTTTCCCTTGTTCTTGCGACATCAGATCATTGCCTCAATGATAGTCGTAGGAAGACTAAAAGGAATACCAAAATGCAAATGATAGATTATGGTCATCTCCAACGTAGTAATTTTATCAGTTGAAGAGTGTTTTGGTAGAATGACTGAAAATAACATGTGATTCAACTCATAAAACCAGTTGCTCAAATGCTTAGGGCGAAGACGTTCATGTGGATGAGGATTGGGATTACACATTGAGTCTCTAAATGAGTCATAAGTCATGTCATTTTGAAAATAAAATTTGGTAATTTTAACTTAGGGTTCACCTTCATTAGGAATACCAAGTATTTCTCCTAAGTCGTCATCATCAAATTGAATATCAATACTACTGACTCGTGATCGTATAGTCCCGTGTGTAGAAGACAGATTGCAATAGAACATGCGAATAACATTTAGATAAGTGCGGTGTCGTGTAACAATAACGTATTCTAACCCGAGTTCTCTAAAGTTGGGTTGATAGGTTGGAAATATTTTAAAGTTCAAAGGGTTTCTAGTGCAAACGTTCCTTTCAAGAAAATCGTTGATCTAATCCATGGAAGCATCAAGTGATGTGAATAAGAATCCATCAAAATTACCCTCATCGGGCATAAATGGATTGAACAATGAATGAGGTGTCTCCTCTTGAGGAGGATTGGATGGAGAGGCTTCACCAACCTTTTTTTTCTTCATAAATAATTTTGGAGCCTTTATAAAAATTGGAAGAGAAGAGAAGAGAAGAGAAGAGAAGAGAAGAGAAGAGAAGAGAAAAGAAGAGAAGTTTATACCTCAAAAAGATAGTGTAGGATAGAAGAGAATCTCGAAATAGACTTGGATATAAAATTTGGAGCCTTGAGGAGCCTTGAGGAGCCTTGAGGAGGGAGATCCACAAACTAGGTTTTGAAAACTAGGGTTTTCAAGAGGTAGAAGGAGGAAGGAGATGGTTGTTCGGTTTGGAACAAAATAGATGTGGTTTAGATACATGTAAACACATATAAAGAATAGGGTCCACACGATTTGAATTCTGGAACAGAGGCAACGAGTTCGGCCCGAGTTCAGTCTGTCCCAAGTCGGTTCCTTTGAATTATGATTTATTTTGTGTAAGACATCCAATCTTTATATATAAAGTTGTAGTTCAAGCTTTGAAGTCATAGAATAGAGCTTGAATTTACTGAAAATAATTTCTAAATATAACTTAATCAATCTTTATTCTATAAATTATTGAGCATCTTGGGTTAGCTGTAGGGGCCAGATCCCAGCTAGCGGTGGTCCGAAGATGCTAAACTATATTTTGCTTAAGGCTACTTATATCTCTTGGACATAAGTATGTTTCGACGTGTACCCAAAATAATCGTTACATTAAAGATCTTAGATTAATAAGATATATGTACAAATTATATCACAGTTGAATCCAAAATCCCTAATTCGAGGCAAATAAAGTTGAAAGGCTCTTTAGCTAGGGGTTTAGTAAAGATATCCGAAAGTTTATGTTTCGTGTGAACAAATTCTAAACTAATGTCACTGTGTAACTGATGATCTCAAGAAGTGATATTGTACAAAAGTGAGTAAAATATTGCACAGTGCGAACTAATTATTTTAAACTAAACAATTAGTCATGCTGGATAGAAGTAATTATAAGAAAATTAACTAAGCATGCAAGTATAACATCTCATATTGATTTAAATAAATAATAACTGAAGGATATCGACAAGAGATAGTAGCAAAATATTGATTAAAACATGCTAGATTATATAATTATAGCCATTTAGGATAAAAGCTTAGCATATTACAAAAGTGGCTCTAGTGGCTGTATAAGCATGAAAAATCCAAGTCCATGCATTCAGAAGATATTCCCTCAAAACTTGGTTGGGTGAAGTCAGGCCGCAGAGAAGCTATACGGCCAAGGGACTCGTCTAGATCCTTAAAGTAAGTCTTCAAGGGCATCCAAGCGGCCCAGACAACGATGGAACCAGGAGACGCATAAAGCCCTAAAACAATATTAACTGCCTATTATAAAGTTCTGACATAGACTTTATTGCTCCGAATGCTTTGATAATAGTGAGAAAGGCAACACACTAAAAGACAGAAAGTTACGTCAGCATATTAATGACTTTGTCATGCGTGCAGTGTCACGTGTTCACGACAGAGCTTGCATTCAGCCCCGACTCCATGAGTCCCAATCCTTATGTGGTCAAAATAAGGCCCAGTCTTTATGAGGATCAGTCTCCATGCGACCCAATCCTTATGAGGCCAAGATCCCATAAGGCTCGGTCTCTATGCGACCTGGTCCCTCTATGAACTCACCTTCATGGATCTATCAGCCTTCATGTAGCCCCCTGAGGCCAAAATCTTTCTGTTACAACCGAAAAGATCTTCAACAAACAGTGCTGACCATGTGTTAAGTTGACCAAGTCATGCCACAACGAGTTAAAATAACCCAGTCTACAAGCCGAGATCTTATCAACAGTATATCATAACTAATACCACATGACAACATGACTATGGCATACGCCCACGGTTGCAACCATATTTTGTTAAGGATGCCCATGCGGTAACCAGACAGGATGCATAGCATATGCGCGCTCATAAGCCATCAAATATAGATGGCTATAAATAGCAGGGATGCATTCCCATAAGACACGGACAAAAAGAAGGAAAAAAAACTTAGGAGCCCAGTTGCTGTCATTCGTGCCAGTGAGCCAGAGATCTAGCGAGTTACTTCGTCGTCTGACCGTCAACAGAGTAAAGAAGTCAGATGCAGTACATGATCTCCATCATCACACTCCCCATAATTTTAATTGTACTTAGATATCTTGTTTAAGGACTTTTTGTACTTTCTTTGTTTTTAAAATACAAAATCGAGTTTGCACAACTTATTTTTTTCTATTAGAAAAAAGAATGACAACTCTGTTGGGGATGTCCTTTTCCATCAACGAAAAGATAGTAATGCCGTCCGGCGCGATGAAGCTGGAATATACCTAGAAGATGCTTGTTGTATGCTTCGACCAGTAAGTTTTTGAGGAAATGCTTTCAGAGTGCAGTGCAGGTCCTTCGCCAAGGCTAGAAAAGCTAAGAAGACCCGCAGGACTTGGGTCACTAAGGCCAGTGTGCCTCACCCAGTTGTGGAGCATGCACTCCCAGCCTTGGGTTTTCGTTGCCAGGAAGTTACCGAACTTGATATATACTATGTTAGCGGCAAGTGTTTTGTCATCGAAATCCAAGGTGAGGGCCTTGGTGTCGAGCATACGCTAAATGTACCTCTTCAATGTGTAGCAGTCCCGCGTTATATTATGGATGTATCAATGGTAGTGGTAGTACTTCGAATTATTCACCTCGATTGCCTCAATAGGGTGCTTGACGTCGGGGAGCTGAAACTTGTTTCCTTCATTAGCACGTCGAAGATTGCCTTGACGTCATCATCTTCGAAGGAATAAGTTTCCTTCAGTTTTAGAGCCTCTATGACTTTTGCTCGGGCTTATTGGTTCTATTGGTGACAAGATCATGCTTCCCTTTGCCATCCCGGACTCTAATGTCGTTGTTGTTGTTACTGCTGTTGTAAGGGACTTTTCCCCTATCATTAGCGACGGGAATCTGTATTCCCAAGAGGCAGACGCCATTTAATTTTTTCTCAACACCGACAACATTTATGATGAATATCGTCCAGTCTTTAATCTGAGAGTCGTCCATCCAGAGTCTTACTGTGGGGAGGAGATTTCTTCGGCTAGTGTCCATAAGTGTGGACTCAGGGTTACCAGGGGTAACTTTAACGCCGCTTGCTTGTACCATTCGATGTATTCCCGTACAGTCTCTTTCTCCCTTTGTGTGATATATATTAAAGAGGACATTATCATGTCATTTCCTCCGTTGTAGAACCGAATAATAAAAAGACTTTTGAGGTCGTTAAACAACAAAATAAAGTTATCCTAGAGGCTGCAGAAGCAATCGAAAGCTATTCTAGTATATGCCCCGACAAAGAGCTTAGTTAAAATGGCATCGTTGCGAGACAGATGTCCCATTGCCATTTTTAAGTAATTTATGAATTAACGGGGAGATATCTTCCCATTAAATGGAGTCAAGTTAAAGGGCTTGTACTTGGGCGAATACGGTATATCTCTCCACTCGAGGGGATACGGTTGTCGGATTTTGAGCTCGTGAAGTGAGTCCCGATTGTCCATTGAGTCTAGGCGGGCCCATAATTTTTGTACCCCCCCCGTATTGCTTCTCGGGCTTCATTGACTACGGAAGGGGCAGATGATCCGGGCATGGGATGATTGATGCCAGCGAATGGAGCGGTTGTATTTGAATCCCTATTTATCCTGGGGTCCAAGCTTGCTTGACCAGAGGCCTTGGCTATATTTGCCTTGATCTCCAGCATTGTCTGGGTCAAGGCCTGCATTGACGCACTCATTGTTTGCATCATGGCCCGAGGGTTTTGAGGCATTGTTTATCGTTGGGGCCCTCATGATCATTCCCTACCATATATGATATTCTTATATGGAGGGAAATGAATGGGACAGTGGACGTCGTACTTTCTTCCTAAGACTCTTACCGTAAATAGTCATTCAGGAAAGTTGGTAGTGCCGCATCTTCTTTGGATCAGAAGGAACACTACCCCGAACATAGGAAGCTGCGTCCTCTTGACAAGGGTACTACCCCCAGGGATCTCAGCATTTGTTCCTTGAGAATGGCCGTCTTCTCAGAATGTCAGATAGTTATAGAGGTCCGGGGGATTATAACCCCCAGCTTGCATAGCCACCTGGGGTCTTAAGGAATAACTACTCCCAGTGATTGACAACTTCTTCTTTGAGCGGGTGCCCAGAAAAATATCTTCCGTAGGTTTTACTGCCTGTCGTCCTTGGATCCATCTTCTTGACTCGCTGGCCATGAGCGGCAGACTAGAGGTGCTAGAATTTTGACCTTCCCTCATGGAGGGGGCCTTCCGAGTAGAATAACATGAGATGAAGGAAAGCTCCTCTGCCTCTAGTGCTTTCACCTGTTCTTTGGGTTATAGCCGGGTGGGTGCCTTTGGTTATAGTCGATGGAATATCGACTGCCTATTTGTGGGTACTGCTTACTTTGTTATAGCAATAATTGATGATAATGTTGGCACAGTGATGCCCTGGGGAGGATACTTCATATGCCGTAGTTGATTCTCTTGCTTTGCGCTTGTGATTGATAACGTTGTGCAAGTCAAGCGAGGGATGATTCACCTTTGCACCCTTCTTATGAGCCTGGGTAGACCGAGCACATGGATGCATAGGTGTTGACTTTGCTTCTTGACCTCGGTTCGTACAAGAACTTTTCCCAAGTTGCAGATGGAAGACTCTTTAGATTAACCATTTCCAATTGCTACTACTGGCTTGACGCATGGGTCAATTTTGAATAACTTTTTATTAGGGCCACGCATAGTTAGCGACGCCTGCTGAAGGTCGGTCGAATGAGAAATTTCTTGAAGTTGGCGAGCTTGCATTGTCCTAGACTTATTCGTCCAAGCACGCGCTGGTGTATAGTATGAAGTATCCAAGTTTGCATCTTCACCTTTCTCAGCTTAGCACATGGAGTCAGGGCTGTATGAGATTCGATCGAAGATGAAACTTCTATTGATATCCTGGCCGAATATGGCCATTTGGCTACAGCTACCGGCCGGTACCGAATAGTCCTCCTTATGTGGCTTTTGACATGGCCGCATAGAATACATCTTAGCGCTCGAACTCCTGGCATCGTAGTATTTTTCTGTGCCAGAGCTTAAGTGCTGAGCACTATCCTTGTCAAAAGGGGCTGCCGTATGAAAGGCATCATCTTGTGTGTACGCATGATGTGTGTCTCCTGTGTCAAGAAGAGAGACGGGGAGTGCATGCTCCACAGTTGGGTGAGACACAACGACCATTACAACCCATGTCCTGTGGGTCTTTTTAGGCTTTGCCAGCCTTAGGGAAGCGCCACCCTCAGAGAGCATTTCTTCAAAGGCTTGCTAGTCGAAGCATACAACCAGCATCCTCTGGGTCGAACCCAGCTTCGACGCGTCGGACTGCATCACGACCTTCTCATCAGAGGAGAAAGAAGTTCCCAGCAGAGTCACCGCCTTATTTTCCAATGAAAGTGAGTTTGGTAAGCAATGGGTCTGTCGGCGGCGAGGAAGTCTTAAATGGAACATTCATTTAATAATAAATAAAAAGAGTAAAAAGAAATCTTAGACAGAAAATCTAAGTATAATATTTTTGATCTGGGTAATGTGACGATGGAGATCGAGTACTGCAGCGACTCTTTTACTTCGTTGACGGTCCGATGAGAGAATGCGGATACTCTCTTCTCTCTTCACTCTCTTGAGCTTGTGTGCACGTACGTAGCTCGCCTGGAGGAGTATGGTCTCTGAAGCAGAAAAACCAGCCATTAGAATATCCAAGTTGCTCCTATTTATAGCCATTATGTTGGTGGGCTATAGGTGTTGCATATGCTTTTATTTGGTGGCCGCATGGGGCTCCATTAATAGAATGCAGTTGCAACTGTAGGCGCATGTTATGGACAGGCTGCCACGTGTACATCCTAAACAGGATCTAGTTGAGTCCAGGCCGAGCTGCCACATGGACGTTTGTTATAATTTATTGTTGCTGAAGATCTGGGCGGTTCTCGTCTTTTATTTATATTTCTTGGTCAGCTTGATACGTGGCTCATATTTAGTTGTAGAAAATTACTTCAGTCACAATAAAAATATTTTGTCTCAAGTAACCCTGCCACGTTGGATGCATAGAGTCTGTGACGCATGGAGTCTGGAATGCATATGGTGTCACTACCATATTTTCTAGGAAAGGATATTTTGGTCATTTCATAATTTATTAAATATTGTGCATGTTGAATATTTATTTATTATATTATTTAATTATTGTTAGATATTAGTTTATTATTTTGGACTTGTGTTAATGGACCTGACTAGTTTAGATTCGATCCATGGACCAACATTTAATTCTAGTTAGAATTGAGCCTAATAGTAAGCCCAATCATTAGGAGGATGATTAATTAAGTTAAACCAATTAGACTAGAACCTTTCCTCCATAATTTTTTTTTATGAGAGGTCCCAAGGGGTATTTTATACTTTACATAGTAACTTGGGAAGGGGGAATAGTGGCCGGCCATATATTAATAGAGAAAAAATTTCTCTCTTTTTATTTTTATTTTTAAATCTAGATCTAGAATTTTCTCTTCCAAATTTCTTTATTTTCACATCAAATTTCACCCAAATTTCTTTCCAATTCCTTCCCAAATTATCATTAGAGTCTATGAGAGTAAGGATCTACAAGGAGGAAGCAAGGATCTACAAGGAGGAGCAAGGATCTACAAGTTGGAGGATCTTTTCACTCAATTTAGAGGTTTCATTGGGAATCCACCTCCCAATAGGTACAATTTTGTTTTCCTCCCCTAATTAGACTCTAAATCTATGATTTATTCATTAGGAACCATCCCATATGCTAAGGCTACACATAGGAATTGTTATTAGGTTCATAGGAGGTCTATGGAAAAAGTTATGTGGTATTTTGTGTCAATTTTAGAAAAATTCCGAGATTGATACATATTGTGTTTGTCAGTAGGTCAATTAGACCAAATTGATATGTGTTTGATTGTGTATGGCTGGTGTCGTATCCACAATTGGATAAGTGTAGGCTGTATCCCGACAATTTGGAGATACGGGTTAATTTGGGGGTTTTTCTCCGACACGGGGGTTTGAGCATGTCATATTTTGACACGGACATGTAGATGAGTGGTTAGCTCTTTGTATTATTCATAATTACTATTTTAGACTTGCTCGTGTTCGTTGGGATACAATTGGTTGTATGGTGGAGCCGTATTGCAAGCGTATCATAGATCTAGTGTGATACTGGTGTGATGCACTCTACGTGTTTGTTTCCTTGCATTTCCATTTAATATAACTTGGTGATAGCTATTAGAGTGTTATAATTGTATGGTTATGTGTATATATGTATAGTGATATTGTGTTTATATATGTATATATAGATATGTATATATCTATAGTTTTATATAGATATGCGTATATACATATAAACACCAATCACTATATATATATATATATATATATATATATATATATATATATATATATATATATATATATATATATATATATTGGTTGAGGGTATGTGTGTATAGATGTGTGTGTGTGTCTGTGTGTGTGTGTCTGTGTGTGTTGGGGGGGTCAGGTTGCTAGCATAAACAGTAGCAGCAATGCCAGCAACTGCAGCAGCAACAACAACTGCGGCAGCAGCAGCAGCAACAACAACAACAACTGTAGCAGTACCAACAAGGACAGTAGAAATAGCAGCAGCATCAACAATAACAAGGGCAACATCAGCAACTAGCGAGAAGTAACTGCAGCTAAAGCAGCAACAACTGCAGTAGTAAAGGCAACAACAACAACAGCAAGAACAAGGGCAGCAACAAGGTAAGGGGGTTAGCCTGATTTATAGCTCTAGTTAGTTAGTTAGTTTTATTGTTAGACTAGTTAGTTATATATATATATGTACATATTATATATATATGTATTGGTTGTTAGTAAGTTATAAATGTATAGATGAGGGATATATATATGTAGATGTGTAATAGTTAGCATTGGTTAGTAGTATTTCTAGATTACCTTGAGATACATTAAGGTAATGAGAGTGAGGTATCATGGGTACGGATATTGAATATCCGAAGGGGGTATGTTAGTATAGTATTGTCATAAGTTAAATATATTTTAGTATATAGTTAGGTGTTTGGGTAGTTAGATATGTTAGATATTGAATTACCTTGAGATACAAAGGTAATGTCAAGGTATTAGGTTTGAACATCAAGATGGGTGTGTAGGTGGTGTTATACCGCTTTTGGTTCAAAGCCAAGGTATCCACTTAGCATTAGTTTAGTTAGGAATATTATATATTGTTAATTATATATACATATTATAATTTTTTTATAGCTAATCATTTGCGTATCTTATGATATTGAATCTTGTTGGTTTTCTAGTATCCTAGTATAGCTAGTATGGCCTAGTTACATAGTGTATGGACCCAATATCCTAGAGAGAGACTCATACAACCTAGAAATAACTAGTTTGACCAAGTTTGACTAGTTTGACCTAGAGTTGACCTAGTTTTACTGTTTTGTCTTAGAAATGACTTTATGACATAGAAGTTGACTAGTTTAACTTATTTTCATTCTAAACCCTTTTATTGATGTAATATTCCATATTTAGGTCTTCGAGGCACCATACCGGACATCTTTGATATTGTTCATCGAATTTCAGGCAAATACATTCTCTGATAATTTCTCATTTATGATATCCTCTATGTCTCTTGTATCTAGTATAGATATCCTTGATTTCTTGACACGATGGTTACACGGATTGGTATATCCGGATCTCGTCATAAGATGTTATTCCTTGGTATTTATGGTGTATCTTGTGCAAGCCCAGTTTCCTTGTTCTTCTTGTACAAATACAAATATTGGTTCATGAGAAGAGTTGCGCCCTTCTTGTGGAAACCCATGTCATAACGTACCATGGTTGGATCCACTATACCAGTCGGAGGGGGAGAGTATTTAGTATAGATATGTGATTATACCCTCTTTGTGCATGTCTTGTTCCTTATGAGTGTTGATCATACACCGCACGTATGATTAACCAGGCCATAATCCTTGTGTAAGTTCCCAAGTCGATCACATGTTAAAGCTGGTACTCACTCACTTAGTTATTAATATTTCTTGTTCATTTCCATATTGTTCATTCTTGTATTTATGTCCAATATTTCTTTTATTGCATATCTCTTGTATCTGTATATTACATCTTGTATATTCATATCTGTTTACTGTTACGTAGTTTACATTATTTATTAGAACTGCTGTTAGATATGTACTTTGCTCATTTCCTGACTGGATATATTTTTCTCAAATGACACTGATGAGTGATACCCCACTCACTACGGGCCTCAGGACGTGGTTGTCTTAGAGATAGAGACATTGGCTCTGGAGGGTCTTATCCTGACTGAGACATACGACCCAGGACTCGTAGCATAGTAGTTTCTTTCGTACTGTATTTGTCTCTAGCCTTGTTATTAGTTTTTTCTTGACTCATTGAATATTATTTTGTCTCATGAGTTGTATTTGTGACTCTTCTATTCTTTTATCATATTCGTGATTTATTCTATCTTATAGATCTGTGATTGAGTATTCATATTACATTGGTGGCATATTATATCTTGATTGTTAGATAGATAGATTATCCGAACATCGTTCTACCGTCGAAGCTGCGGCGTAGGTTGGGCGTTGTTCACTACTTGCATCCCTACACCAGGTGCAGGTCGTGACATATTTTTAGTGGTGGCCTATGCAGGTCTTCGAGGTTGCAATTAGCGCCATTTATAGTGGTGCTCTGAGTTGAGTGCTATTATGAGCCTGTTTTAGGATATAAGATATAGGCTATAGGCTGAGAATACTCAATCACATCTAGAAAAACTCTATTGATTCATTTCAAATGTTCTTTCTTGATATTGATATTTGATCTTTAACTGTCCTTCTATGAATGTATTATATCATATTCCATATTGATTCTTTCCTTTTGCTTTGTCTCAGGATGCCGCCTAAGACTAGATCACATCAGGAGGGAGCAGTTTCTGAGAGATCTGCGACTTTCCGAGGGTTTGCACCAGTCACTTCTTTGGTGATTGGCATATCAACTGCGTTCGGTGGTCCACCTCCAGCTCAGAGGACTGTTTTGGCTGTATCTAAGGGACTTTCACCTCAACCTTCCGTGCCGACAGATGCGACTCAGGTGTTCACACTATTTTGCGAGATATTGGAGCCTCAGAGGGCCCATCCGAGGTACACCAATGACTGACCGATGTGTTATGGTAGGGCATTGAGAGTGCTCAACAGCTTTCCCTTGCCATAGTAGAGAGGAGTTCTAGTCCAGCAGTAGGTTACTATACAGGTTATCCAGCTCCGGCCAGGCAATATCCAAAACTTCAAGAAGCTGGAACCTCAGGTCTTCAAGGGGACGGAGGGCATCGTCTACACTAATGATTGGCTCAAGGATATTGAGCGTCTCATGAGGGTGTCCCATCTTTTTAAGGATCTGAAGGTTAAGGCAGTAGGACTTCAGCTGTTCGACATCGCCCGTACTTGGTTCAGGAATGAGCCACTTCTTGCTGATGCAGGGCAGTCTTGGGAGGTGTTCAGGGACCTCTTCAAGAGAAAGTTCTTTGCTCGGGCAGACATGTTGTACTTGGAGAGGCAGTTTGAGGGCCTTACTGTCACGTCCCGCACCCGGTGTAGGGATGCAAGTAGTGAACAACGCCCAGCCTATGCCGCAGCATCGGCGTAGAACGCTATTTTGGTAAACTATCTATCAATATGAATATGCCACCAACAATATGAATATACTCAATCACAAATCTAAGATAGAAATAAGCACGAATATGATAAAAGAATAGAAGAGTCACAAATACAACTCATGAGACAAATAATAATATCAAATGAGTTAAAGAAACTAATAATAATATTGGAGACAAATCCAGTACAAAAGGAAACTAATCATCTAAGCTATGAGTCCTGGATCGTCTGTCTCAGTCGGGATGAGACCCTCCTGAGCCAAGGTCTCTGGCTCTAAGCCAACCATGTCCGGAGGCCTATAGTGAGTGGGGTACCACTCCTTAGTGTCATCCGGGAAAAATATATCCAGTCAGGAAAGGAGCAGAGTACATCTCTAACAACAGTTCTAATAAATGATATAAATTATGTAACAGTAAATAGATGTGAATATACAAGATGTAACATATAGATACAAGAGATATACAATAATGGAAATACTGAAATAAATACAAAAATGAATAATACGGAATGAACAAGAATACTAATGACTAAGTGAGTGAGTACCAGCTTTAACATATGATCGGCTTGGGAACTTGCACAAGGATAATGGCCTGGTTAATAAAACGTGCAATGTATGACCAAAACTCACAAGGAACAAGACATGCACAAGGAGGGTATAATCATATATCTACACTAAATACTCTCTGCCTCCGACTGGTATAGTGGATCCAACCATGGTACGTTATGATACGGGATTCACTGGGAAGGTAGCAAGTCTCCCCAAGAATCAGTGTCTGTACATGTACAAAAAGAACAAGGAAACAAGGCTTGCACAAGATACACCATAAATACCAAGGAATAATATCTCATGACGACATCCGGATATACCAATCTGTGTAACCATCGTGTCAAGAAATTAACAGATATCTATACTAGATATAAGGAACATAGAGGATATCATAAATGAGAAACTATCAAAGAATGTACTCGCCTAAAGTCTGGTCAAGAGTATCAGATGTCCGGTACGGTGCCTCAAAGACCTAGATATGGAATATTACATCAATACAAGGTTTCAGAATAAAAATAAGTTAAACTGGTCAACTTTTAGGTCAAAAAGCTATTTCTAAGTCAAAACAGTCAAACTAGGTCAACTATAGGTCAAACATGGTCAAACTACCTATTTCTATGTTATATGAGTCCATCTCTAGGATATATGGTCTATACACTATGCAACTAAGTCACACTAGCTATACTAGGATACTAGGTGATAAAAATGATATCGTATCACAAGATACACAAGAAATTAGAAAGGATAATATCATAATATGTATACACAATCAATAATATCTAATATTCCTAATTATACTAATGCTAAGTGGATATCCTGGCATTGAACTAATGTGGTATCACACCACAACACCCCCATCTGGATACTCAAAACCAATACCTTGAGTATCCCTCAATACCTTGATATTTACCCTGGTATATCAAGGTAATGTCACTCTAGCATATCGCTAACTACCCAAACTCTAATTATAACTAACATGTATTATCTAATACAAATACTACTAGCTATACTAACTACCAATACATACTAATACATATATATATATATATATATATATATATATACCTACATACCTATCACAACTAGAGATACAAGTACATATACATATCACAAATATCTATCACTAGTATATATAGATAACAAAATATATATACATATATAAATATATAACTACTATAAAGTACTAACTACTAAACTAACCCCTTACTAACTTACCATGTTGTCCATTGATACTCCTCTTGCTGCTATTACTGAAAGTTGTTGCAGCGTATTGCTCAAGCTGCTGCTGCACATGCTGCTGTATTTGTTGCTGCTGCTCGTGCATATGGCTGCTGCTGTAGCTGCAGTTGCTGTACTGCTCGCTGTTGCTATGTGTTGCTGCATCTCGGGCACTGCTTGCTGTGGCTTGCACTTTGCTGTTGAAACATACTACTAGCTGCCACTGCACACTGATTAGCTGAATGTTGCTGCTACTACTAGCTTCAGTTGTACTCTGTTTCCTGTTGTTTGTTGGCTGCATCAGTTTTGCTGCTATACTGCTGATGGTAGTATAGCTCGATTCCCCTCTTCTCAACACACACACACAATACACACAACTAAACACATACACAAACACATAACTATCAGTAGATGTATATATATATATATATATATATATCTATACACTTTTATATATATATATATATATATATATATATATATATATATATATATATATATATATAATCACTCACACACATATATACAACTATGCACACACACACACACACACACACACACACACATATATATATATATATAGTAGTTATATATGTATATGTATGTATGTGTGTTTATATATATATATATATATATATATATATATATATATATATATATATATATATATATATATATATATATATATATATATATATACACATGTAAACCCCTTAATTTATTTTTATAGATAAACTAGTTTTGGGTTGAAAATTTTGGGTATTTGCATCAGGTATTTGAGGTTTTGAACTAAGGTTGCAAATCTCTGATTTATTATATTTAACCCTTGGTGCGCCCTACCGTTGTTGCAATATTCAGAGCCCAACATTAGCCTATAATTTTCAACTTATTGTTGTATTCTAGGCTTGACACGCCAACTTAGGCGCTGGATTTTTCTGTCACTCAAAATCATAATACCTTGTGCTCTAATTAAATTGCACAACTTTCCGTAACCAAAACTTATTATTTAATCCGGTGTCGCGCACCTGTGTTCTTACCATCAATTTTAAGACACCAACTCAATCTGTTAAGCCAGACTAATTAAAGGGTCTAAGACTGACACCAAGTCTACACTTTTTATGACCTTTATGTTACTCCAAATTGAGACCCCATGTGCCCCCAATTAATTTAAGAGCACATGACAATTTAGTTTAATTAAATTGGGGATTCCAACTTTGACTAATCTCAACTTAATCCCAATTTAATCCAATATTTGATTATTTAAGCCCATGCAAAACACACAACACTCTCTCACCCTACTAAACACCAAACACCAATTTTTCCACCAATTTTTTCATTATTTCATTTGTTTGTGCAAATACCCAAAATTAAGGGACTTATTTGCAAATATTGCGTTAGGTGTCATCACCTCATTGGCCCAAGCCAATGAAGAAGCCACCCTCAACTCATTGACTAGTCAACCTCACTCCTCCTCTCTCTCCTTTGTTTGTATAATTCTTCATGATGAATCTGAGCACCCATTCAAATGGGGACTCATCATCACCACACACTCCCCATCCCACATCCCTATAAAATGTCTCTTCCTACACATGTACCAACCGGCCCTAATCCCCAAAACCTTGGGAAACCTCCCTTTCTCTCTCCTCCCTCCTCCTACATCAAGCCACAGCCGAGTTTCCCTTTCTCTTCTTCCATTTTCCTTTCTTCTTTCTTTCTTTTTCTTCTTCTTCTTCTTCTTCTTCAATCCCTGAACCCGGTCGGCCCCCCTACTCCAGCAATCACCACCAGTCGAGTTTCCCTCCCCGGTCTTCTTCTCGAGCTGTACTCCCTGCTGCCTCCACCACCTCCAACTGCCGACTCCCCCCGCCCCGCTGCCGAGAACCTACCACAGTTCTCGCTACCAACTGCTGCACCCGATCACATCATCACCACCTCGACCATGCCCGAGCCCCCTCCCTTAGTCTCCGATCGAGTTTTCTCCCTCCGGCCACCCTCTCGACACTTCCCTCTCCAGCTGCTATCCTCACCAGCAAGAGTCGTCCACCACCGCTTCATCCTCCACCACTGCATACGACCGGCTCGACCACCACTGCCATGAACCATCACCCCAGCTTCTTCTTACTTCACCCGACCTCTCCACTACCACCTCGACCCATCCCCGACTTCACTGCCACCGTAGCACCACCACCCTACACCACCAGCACCACCACCCTACACCACCAGGACCACCACCCCACACCACCAGCACCACCACTCTTCACCATCTTCCCTATCCTCACCATCATCAACATCACCCCATCATCACCCCTACGACCCTCTCCGGCCGAGCACCACTATTCCCCCTCCGGCCAGAGACGGCCACCGGACCTCGCCGCCAAGGTGAATACTCTCACCCCTCCCCTTGTGTATTTTTGTATATGGTTGGGTTAATCCCTTGTTGTGTGATGTATATTAGGGTTTATGACTTAGATAGTTTAGGGTTTATTCTATAATAAAATGCATATTTAGTGCTTATACATCAAGTTTAGAGGTGTATGAAATAGAATTAGTTAGGGTTGCATATTGTATTAAGATTTTTGTTACATAAGCTATGCGAATTTTAGGGTTTAATTTTATGCAATTGTTGGTATGTGAAAGCATTGGTATTTTGGTTCGATAATTATGAAATATATACACTTGATGGTTGGAAAGGCGATATATATTGAGGTTGGGTTTTAATTGCCATATGAGACATTTGGGGTGTTGTCCTATTTAATTTATGCATTTTGATCATTGTTGATGAGCAGATTTAAATTATTGCGGAATAATACTATGATATTGAAATATTGATAGACATTGTGGAGCAGGTGAATGACTGTGAAATGGGTGTAATAACAAACCAATAGTTAGTGATTGAGGACTGAGAAATAGTAATGAATTTGATCAAGGAGTAGTTTTAAGGAGAATGATATATGTTTATATATAATTAATGGTTTAAATAAATAAATTATTTATTTCAAGGATGATAGTAAATGTACATGTTAACGTACATGATCACTGAGGTGAAATCTTAGGAATAATCGTACATAAAATACTGATAAACACCGGGATGAATATAGTAGGATGGAGGATTTGTCTGATGATATTAAATAGGTGACTGATCATATTAGATGTAACGAACCCTTAGTCAACCTTAGTCAACCCTCTGTCTTAGTGTCTATTTGACCTATAACTAAGTTTGAAACATATGATTAGACCTATGTCATATCTTATTTCAGCCTCGTATTAGTTATTGATTGAGCTTGTATCTCATCTCTAGGTACTACGGGACCTGCGGACTTGGACGTTGTACCAGAGCCCCATCTTCAACAGCCGGACCCAGACAAGTGTACCTTGCCATCCTGTATTTCAGTTACCAGATATTTATTGATTTATTATATGCATTGTGCGCGAGTTTGATTAGGATCGTTACTCCACGTCCGGGTCAAAACCGGGTGCAGACGTTCGTTAGTAACGTCTGGTAACGAGTGATAGATGTTCGCAACACCTCGACGTACGTACCTGTGTATATCATAACCCTAGGACACGTCCATACACTAATATCGTGCCAGATTTCCTATATCCTGATACTGACATCATGACCGGAGAGTGGGACGACCTTAGGGTCGCGTTTGTTGATAGTTACTTCTGTATGACGAGACTGCTAGATAGAGGTTCAGGTTCAGCGCACACTCGTTGACCGCTTGGGAAGGGGAAGACAGTTACTAGACGCTTGGGCTCCTCTGCATGCATTTTATATATGTATATGTCCTGTTGATGTAGTGTTCTTGTATCCGGAGTAGTAGTATCACCCATGTGACTCTGTGCTCGGAGCTACGGTACGCCTCGTGTGTCTCTGTGTTCGGAGCTACGGTTTTATTTTGGACAGCCCACGTGTCGAACATTGTCTTCAAACTGTGTCTCACTTAGGTTGTTATGCTAGACTACACCATCGTTGCACTTATTTCATTCTGTTATACTATGGCTTGCTGTATTTTTATACCTTGTTACGCCTCTCTGAGGACCTGGTCTCCGGCCAATTTTGCAGCATAGACGATTACAGAGCCCTTGGAGTTGCTGATGGAGTTGCTTGTCTTGCGGGCATTTGTACCAGGTACTCATATCATTTCTACCGGCATAATGGTTTTTTATTCATATTGTTATTCATCTGCTGTTGTAGCTTAGTTTTTATAGACTCATATTTCTTCTCGAGTCTATTCGAGTTTGTGTGTTATTGGGCGACCAACTTTAGCACATATAGCTCTTTCTTGTATATTTTTGTTCATTGTGGATTGAGAAATAGGTGTTTATATTTACTAGATTATTTTAGTGACCATTTTTATTACAGCTTATACGTATTCGAGTCGGACCAGAGTCTGGTCGAATGCGTAGCTGGCGTGTCGCGTATTCCTGGTCCTATGTATTTTGGGACTTGGGCGTGACATATTTTTGTGGTGGCCCATGCAGGTCCGATTTAAATTATCTTGGTCACCTGACTGTGCCAAGCGAGCCTACAAATTAGGAATAGATATTATAATTTATTGTTGTATAGGCTCAATCCATAATCGATTTTAAAAACTCCCGTCGTAATTGATTATTGCCATTGGACTTTCCAATTGTATTCGTTCCTTTTTCATTAATATCATTATCCTTGTTTCTCATCTCCTTTTATTTCGGAAAGACGAATGCTTGTGCCTGATGGTTCCCTCCAGAAGAAGATCGTAGTTCAGATGGCAGAAGACATGATTTGTGCAAAAATCTCTAAGAAGATTGTTACCCTCAGTAGGGTGGGCTAATAGGTTCTTTTTGGATGCTAGAACTAGTGGAGAATGTTAGCAAGAGAATTGGACCCATTAGTATGTCCTTAGAATTAGTAAAACCCTACTTGAGATAATGGTAATTTAGGAAGTACTGGAAGCTAGAAAGATTGTTGATTATAACCCTCTAAAATAATTTATGGAAATGCATAGTCCGATGATAGAAATTAGTTGTTATATATGATAGCGATACCAGGAACGATATTATGGACTAGAGGAGATAAAATTTTAGGCTCTCACCTGGAAGATGATGATCTGATACCAAAAATTCTAGTATGTGCTTGGGTGATACCATTATTATAATTGCACTATGTGACCCGGAGCAATAAATAACGGAAAGAAGAAATTTGAGGAATACAATTTTAGGAAAAATTTTGAGGAGAAGAGAAATTATACATTAGGCAAGGAAGAATTTTTCTTTTGGAGTGTAAACAGAATGGGAGAATTTATTATGAGGGACCCATTAGTATGTTCTTTTTGGATGCGACGCTAGATTGTCGACGTGGTTGCACTATATTTAGACCACCAGATTACCCTGAGTTTGAGTTTCTTCTGGGAGCCTGAGAGCATGGTGTCCAACCTTAGCGACACACATTGCAGAAGGTGAATCGATATACCCTCACATTATATCAAAATTTGAGGATGTGTTTCCAGAGGATCTTACAGGCCTGCCACCTGATAGAGAGATAGAGTTCACTATAGAGTTGACTCTCGGAGCCGAGCCAATTACTTCCCCCGTTTACAGACTAGCATCGAAGGAGTTGGTTTGCTGAATAAGGATGGGACGGTACGTTTGCGTATCGATTACATGACGTTAAATATTGTAACGATAAATAACAAGTACCCATTGCCGTCCATCGATGATTTATTTGATCAGGTTAGTGACAAATGTATATTCTCGAAGATAAATCTCAGATCAGGCTATCATCAGATCAAGGTACGGAGAGAGGACATTTCGAAGATGGCTTTCTGGATGAAGTATGGACAATATGAGTTTCTAGTCATGACGTTTGGTTTAACCAACATGCCAGCAGTATTTATGAGCCTGATGAACAATATTTTCCACTAGTACCTAGATAAGTTCATGGTAGTTTTTATCGACAATATCTTGGTATATTTCAAGAGCCAGGAGGAGAACGAGAGATATCTCAGGATCGTGTTGGAGATGCTGAGGCAGGAGAGGCTGTAAGCCAAGCTCAGCAAATGTGAATTCTGTTTGGATAGAGTACCCTTCTTGGGACACATAATCATCGAAGATGGACTATCACTTGACCCGGAGAAGATAGCTGCAGTTGAGACATGGCCTACCCCTACATCAGTTACAGAGATTAGGAGTTTTCTCGGACTTGCCGGATATTATCGGAGGTTCGTAGAAAATTTCTCGAGGATTGCTGCGCCTATGACACGACTGACGCGTAAAGGCGAGGTGTTTATCTAGACCGAAGAGTGTCAGACGGCTTTCGATGAGCTGAAGAAGCGTCTGACATCAGCATCAATTTTGACACTTCCTTCAGGATCGGGAGGATTTGTAGTGCACAGTGATGCGTCTGGGAGTGGATTAGGATGTGTACTGATGCAACATGGCAAAATGATAGCCTACGCATCAAGATAGCTGAGAGTTCATGAGAAGAACTATCTGACGCACAATCTAGAGCTAGCTGCAGTAATATTTGCACTAAAGCTATTGCGGCACTACCTTTATGGTGAGCATGTAGAGATTTACACATATCATAAAAGTCTGAAGTATGTCTATACTCAGAAGAAGCTCAACATGAGATAGAGGCGATGACTAGAGTTGATGAAAGATTATGATATAGAGTTGTAGTACCACCCTGGCAAGGCGAATGTAGTAGCAGATGCCTTAAGTAGGAAGCCCATGGCATACTTGTTGATGACTCAGCGGCAATTGCTAGAGGATCTTCAGGAGCTTAGGATAGAGATTGTATTGCCAGGCATGGATGGACAGATGGCCAATCTCGAGGTTTAGTCTATATTGGTTGAGAGAATCAGGGCAGCCCTGTCTATAGATACGAGATTTCGACGATTGCGAGAGAGAACAGAGGCCGGTATGCAGACGGGACTCAGGATTCTTGAAGATAGAACATTAAGGTGTGGAGATCTCCTATACGTTCCGAGTGGCGAGCTATGCCAAGAGTTGATGACCGAGGCTCATAGCTCGATTTATTTTATTTATCTCGGGGGTACGAAGATGTACCGAGATTTGAGACAACATTACTAGTGGCATGGGATAAAAAGAGAGATTACAAGGTTTGTGGCAAGATATTTGGTCTGTCAGCAAGTAAAGGCTAAACATCAGAGGACTGCAGGACTATTACAGTCGCTTCCCATTCCCGAGTGGAAGTGGGAACACATTACCATGGACTTCGTCACAGGATTCCCGAGGAGCCCTAGCGGGAAGGATGCAGTATGGGTTGTCGAAGACAGACTCACCAAGTCTGCACATTTCTTGCCCTTCAGAGTTGGGCAGTCCAC
Organism: Iris macrosiphon; assembly: GCA_036927795.1. NCBI lineage: Eukaryota > Viridiplantae > Streptophyta > Magnoliopsida > Asparagales > Iridaceae > Iris > Iris macrosiphon. The sequence goes on along the minus strand of JAYESA010000005.1, from coordinate 73,323,903 downwards.
GAAGATATTAGCTGACATATATATGAGGCAGATAGTACGACTACATGGAGTGCTTGTCAGCATTGTATCGGATCATGATTCCAGGTTCACGTCATATTTTTGGCACAGTATGCAGGAGAGTCTAGGAACTCATCTCAAGTTCAGCACTTCATATTATTTATAGACTGATGGCCAGTCAGAGAGCACGATACAGATACGAGAGGATATGTTGAGAGCGTGCATGATCGACTTTGGAGGATCTTGGGAGGACCATCTACACTTGGTAGAATTCTCCTACAATAACAGCTACCAGGCCAGCATACAGATGGCATCTTATGAGGAACTGTACGCTAGGAAGTGTAGGTCACCGATATATTGGAGTGACATAGAATAGCGTCAGATACTTGGTCCAGAGTTGGTGACACAGACAGTGGAGAAAGTCAAGCAGATTCAGAGCTACCTGCGTACAGCAGATGACAGACAGAAGCATTGGGCAGATGCGCACTGCAGACCTTTGGAGTTCAAGGAAGGTGACCATGTATTTTGAAGATATCGCTTACTCGTGGTACTATCAGATTCGGAGGCAGAGGTAAGCTGAGTCCGAGGTACATCAGACCTTTTGACATCTTGGAACGAGTTGGCGAAGTGGCTTATCGTCTTGCATTGCCTCCATCATTAGAAGGAGTGCACAACGTATTTTACATATCATATTTGAGGAGATACGTGTCAGACCCTAGCCACGTGCTTGATCATTCAAAGATTACAGTCGGGCCCAGTTTATCTTACGTGGAGCAGCCAGTGGAGATACTCGATCACAGTGAGAAGACTTTGAGAGGTCAAATTATTCGACTGGTCAGAGTTGCATAGTAGCATCAATCACCAACCGAGTCTACCTGGTAGCGCGAGGATTCCATTCGACAACGTTTCCCGTATTTATTTGAGGACCAAGGTACGAATTTACGTACCGCATTTGATTACCAATTTGTTTTTAAATTCTCGTAGCTATTATCGTGCTTTACTTTTAATTTCAGGGACACAATTTTTCTAAGTTGGGAAGGATGTAAACCCCCTAATTTATTTTTATAGATAGACTGGTTTTGGGTTAGAAAATTTTGGGTATTTACATCAGGTATTTGAGGTTTAGAACTAAGGTTGCAAATGTTTGATTTATTATATTTAACCCTTGGTGCGCCCTACCGTTGTTGCAATATTCGAAGCCCAATATTAGCCTATAATTTTCAACTTATTGTTGCATTCTAGGCTTGATACGCCAACTTAGGCGCTGGACTTTTCCGTCACTCAAAATCATAATACCTTGTGCTCTAATTAAATTGCACAACTTTCCGTAACCGAAACCCATTATTTAATCCGGTGCCGCGCACCTGTGTCGTTGCCATCAATTTTGAGACACCAACTCAACCCGTTAAGCCTGACCAATTAAAAGGTCCAAGACTGACACCAAGCCTACACCTTTCATGACCTTTGTGTCACTCCAAATTGAGATCTCATGTGCCCCCAATTAATTTAAGAGCACATGATAATTTATTTTAATTAAATTGGGGATACCAACTTTGACTAATCTTAATTTAACCCCAATTTAATCCAATATCCTATTATTTAAGCCCATGCAAAACACACAATACCCCCTCACCCTACTAAACACCAAACACCAATTTCCTCACCAATTTTTTCTATTATTTCATGTGTTTGTGTAAATACCCAAAAATAAGGGACTTATTTGCAAATGTTGCGTTAGGTGTCATCACCTCATTGGCCCAAGCCAATGAAGAAGCCACCCTCAACTCATTGACTAGTCAACCTCACTCCTCCTCTCTCTCCTTTGTATGTACAATTCTCCATGATGAATCTGAGCCACCCATTCAAATGGGGACTCATCATCACAACACACTCCCCATCCCATATCCCTATAAAATGTCTCTTCTTACACACATACCAACCGGTCCTAATCCCCAAAACCTTGGAAAACCCCCTTTCTCTCTCCTCCCTCCTCCTACATCAAGCCACATCCGAGTTTCCCTTTCTCTTCTTCCATTTTCCTTTCTTCTTCCTTCCTTTCTTCTTCTTCTTCTTCTTCTTCCTTTCTTCTTCTTCAATCCCTGAACCTGGCCGGCCCCCCTACTCCGGCAATCACCACCACCCGAGTTTCCCTCCTCGATCTTCTTCTCCGGCTGTACTCCCCGCTGCCTCCACCACCTCCAGCTGTCGACTCCCCCCGCCCCGCTGCCGAGAACCTACCATAGTTCTTGCTGTCAACCGCTGCACCCGATCACATCATTACCACCTCGACCGTGCCCGAGCCCCCTCCCTTCGTCTTCGGTCGAGTTTTCTCCCTCCGGCCACCCGCTCGACACTTCCCTCTCCTGCTACTATCCTCACCAGCAAGAGTCGTCCACCACTGCTTCATCCTCCACTACTGCACACAACCGGCCCGACCACCACTGCCACGAACAATCACCCCAGATTCTTTTTCCTTCACCCGACCTCTCCACCACCACCTCGACCCATCCCCGTCTTCACTGCCACCGCAGCATCACCACCCTACACCACCAACACCACCACCCTACACCACCACCCCACACCACCAGCACCACCACTCTTCACCATCTTCCCTATCCTCACCATCATCAACATCACCCCATCAACACCCCCACGACCCCCCTCTGGCCGAGCACCACCATGCCCCTCCGGCCAGAGACGGCCACCGGACCTCGCCGCCAAGGTGAATACTCTCACCCCTCCCCTTGTGTACTTTTGTATATGGTTGGTTTAATCCCTTGTTGTGTGATGTATATTAGGGTTTATGACTTAGATAGTTTAGGGTTTATTCCATACTAAAATGCATATTTAATGCTTATACATCGAGTTTAGGGGTGTATGAAATAGAATTAGTTAGGGTTGCATATTGTATTGAGATTTTTGTTACATATGCTATGCGAATTTTAGGGTTTAATTTTATGCAATTGTTGGTATGTGAAAGCATTGTTATTTTGGTTCGATAATTATGAAATATATACACTTGATGGTTGGAAAGGCGATATATATTGAGGTTGGGTTTTAATTTCCATATGAGACATTTGGGGTATTGTCCTATTTAATTTATGCATTTTGATCATTGTTGATGAGCAGATTTAAATTATTGCGGAATAATACTATGATATTAAAATATTGATGGACATTGTGGAGCAGGTGAATGACTGTGAAATGGGTGTAATAACAAACCAATAGTTAGTGATTGAGGACTGAGAAATAGTAATAAATTTGATCAAGGAGTAGTTTTAAGGAGAATGATAGATGTTTGTATATAATTGATGGTTTAGATAAATAAATTATTTATTTCAAGGACGATAGTAAATGTACATGTTAACGTACATGATCACTGAGGTAAAATCTTAGGAATAATCGTACATGAAATACTGATAAACACCGAGATGAATATCGTAGGATGGAGGATTTGTCTGATGATATTAAACAGGCGATTGATCTTATTAGATGTAAGGAACCCTTAGTCAACCTTGGTCAACCCTTTGGCTTAGTGTCTATGTGACCTACAATTGAGTTTGAAATATATGATTAGACCTGTGTGACATCTTATTTCAGCCTCATGTTAGTTATTGATTGAGCTTGTATCTCGTCTCTAGTTACTACGGGACCTGCAGACTTGGATGTTGTACCGGAGCCCCATCTTTAGCAGCCGGACCCAGGCAAGTGTACCTTGCCACCCTGTATTTCAGTTACCAGATATTTATTGATTTATTATATGCATTGTGTGCGAGTTTGATTAGGATCGTTACTTCATATCTGGGTCAAAATTGGGTGCAGACGTTCGTCCGTAACATCTGGTAACGAGTGATAGATGTTCGCAATACCTCGATGTACGTACCTGTGTATATCATAATCCTAGGACACATCTATACACGGTTATCATACCAGATTTCCTGTATCCTGATACTGACATCATGACCGGAGACTGGGATGACCTTAGGGTCACATTTATTGATAGTTACTTCTGTATGACGAGACTGCTAGATAGAGGTTTAGGTTCAGCGCACACTCGTTGACCGCTTGGGAAGGAAAAGACAGTTACTAGACGCTTGGGCTCCTCTGCATGAGCTTTATATATGTATATGTCCTGTTGATGTAGTGTTCTTGTATCCGGAGTAGTAGTATCACCCGTGTGACTCTGTGCTCGGAGCTACGGTACGCCCCGTGTGTCTCTGTGTTCGGAGCTACAGTTTTATTTTGGACAGCCCACGCATCGAACATTGTCTTCAAACTATATCTCACTTAGGTGGTTATGCTAGACTACACCATCGTTGCACTTGTTTCATTCTATTATACTATAACTTGCTGTATTTTTGTACCTTATTACGTCCCTCTGAGGACCTGGTCCCCTGACAGTTTTGTACCATAGACGATTACGGAGCCCTTGGAGTTGCTGATGGAGTTGCTTGTCTTGCGGGCATTTGTACCAGGTACTCATATCATTTCTACCGGCATTATGGTTATTTTATTCATATTGTTATTCATCTGTTGTTGTAGCCTAGTTTTTATAGACTCATATTTCTTCTCGAGTCTATTCGAGTTTGTGTGTTATTTGGCGGCCGACTTTAGCACATGTATCCCTTTCTTGTATATTTCTGTTCATTGTGGATTGAGACATAGATGTTTATATTTACAGGATTATTTTAGTGACCATTTTTTTTTACAGCTTATACGTATTCGGGTCGGACTAGAGTCTGGTCGAATGCATAGCTGGCATGTCGCGTATTCCTGGTCCTATGTATTTTGGGACTGGGGCGTGACAACACATAAGTATATACATATATAACATACATCTATACATATGAACCACCCAATATATAAATATATATACATATATACTATATACAATGATAATTATAGCTATTACATAGCAAAATGAATCTAAGAATGCAATAAAACAAACACGTGGAGTGCATCGCACCCATATCACAATAGATCTATGATATGCTTGCGATACGAGTCCACCACACAACCAAACATATCCCGAAGGATACGAGCAAGTCTAAAATATATATATGAACAATACGAAGAGTCAAATACACATCTACGTGTCCGTGTCAAAATGTGACATGGACAACCCCCCGTGTGAAAAAAACTCCCAAATCAACCCGTATCTCCAAATTACTGGAATACGGCCTACATGTATCCAATTGTGGGCACGACACTAGCCATACACAATCAAACATATGTCAATTTGGTCTAATTGGCCAATTGACAAACACAAAATGTGTCAAATCTCGAAATTCTCTCAAAATTGACACAAAATACCATAACTTTCTCCATATGCCTCCTATGAACCTAATTCCAATTCCTATGGATAGCCTTAGCATATGGGGTGGTTTCTAATGATTAAAACAAATATTTAGAGTCTAATCAAAGAGAAAAAATAAATTATACCTATTGGGAGATGTATTCCCAATAAAACTTTTAAATTGGGTAAAATGAGCCTTCAACTTATAGATCCTTGCTCCTCCTTGTAGATCCTTACTTTCTCTTTGTAGATCCTTTCTCTACTAGCCTCCAATGATGATTAGGGAAGGAATTGGGAAGAAATATGTTGTGGGAATGAAGAAATTGGGAAGAGGGAATTCTAGATCTTGATTTGTAATAAAAATAAGGATAGAGAAATTTTCCTCCTATAAATATAGGCCGGCCACCTTAGCCCCATCCCCAAGCTACTATATAATATTTAGAATACCCCTTGGGACATCTCATGAAAAAACAATTAAGGTGGAAAGGTTCTAGTCTAATGGGTTTAATTTAATTAATCCTCCTCCTAATGAATGGGCTTTTAATTGGGCTCAATTTTAACTAAATTTAAATGTTGGTGGATATAGTCTAAACTAGTTAGGTCTACTAACTCAAGTCCAAAACAATAAACTAACATCTAACAATAAATAAATAATATAATACATAAATATTCAATATGCACAATATTTAATTAATTAAAAAATGACCAAAATATCCTTTCCTAGAAAATGTAGTACTGACAAGTCTACCCCCCTTAAAATAATTTCGTTCTCGAAATTCAAAAACAAAATTACCCCCAAAAAATAAAACAGAACAGAAAAGAAAAGAACAGAATAAAACAGAACATATCTCAAGGCACAAACAAATATGGGTAACGCTCTCGTATTTTATCCTCTCTCTCCCAGGTAGACTCCCCCGGAGAGTGATGCCTCCATGCGACGCATACCAAGGGAATAGTCTGGTTCCTCAGCACCTTCTCTCTTTGATCCAGAATCTCAACTGGCTGCTCTGGATAACTAAGAGTAGGGCCCACCTCTATCTCTGAGTGATCGAACACGTGACTAGGATCCGCCACATACCGTCTCAACTGTGACAAGTGAAATACGTTGTATACTCCTTCTAATGCAGGTGGCAAGTCTAGTCTATAAGCAACTGCACCGACCCTCTTTAGAATAGTGAAAGGTCCGATGAATCGCTGACTAAGTTTCCCGCCTCCATCGAAGCGAATCGTCCCTCGTATTGGAGAAATCCTCAGAAACACCAAACCACCAACCTAGAACAAAACACAACCTTAAGGACTTAATCTATAACAAACAACCAATATCAAGCACAAAACAAAAAAAAAAATCTAAAACTATACCTCAACTCCAAAGGTCTCCGGTGGCTATCAGCCCAAGGCCGCTGTCTGTCCTGGGCCACCCAAAGTCTGTCTCTGATTATCTTAACCTTCTCCGCTGCATCCATAACCATTTCTGGCCCTAGCAAAACTCTCTCTCCAATATTGTCCCATGACAAAGGAGTACAACATCTCCGACCGCACAGAGCCTCAAATGGTGACATCTTTATACTAGCCTGGTAGCTGTTGTTATAAAAAACTTTACCAAATAGAGATGGTCCTCCCAAGATCTTCTAAAATCTAGTATACAAGTGCGCAACATATTTTTGAGAGTATGAATAGTCCATTTTGACTGCCCATCTGTCTGTTGATAATATGTAGTACAAAACTTGAGCTGGGTGCCCAAACTCGTCTACAAACTTCTCCAAAAATAAGAAGTAAAATGACTATCCCGATTTGAGACTATACTGATGGGAACCCCATATATCCTGATGATATGCCTCACATACATCTCTGCCAGCTTCTCCGTAGACAAACCCACCTTGAAAGGCAAAAAGTGGGCCGACTTGGTCAACCTGTCAACGATGACCTAAATCGCGTCTTTCCCTCCCGGAGATCGTGGAAGTTTGGACACATAATCCATAGTAATATGATCTCACTTTCACTCTAGAATAGGTAATGGCTGAAGTAAACCACCTGGCCTCTGTCTTTCGGCTTTCACCTGCTGGCATACTAATCATCTGGATACAAGCTGTGCCACTTCCTTCTTCATGCCATACCACCACACTCTCTCTCGCATATACCGATACATCTTGTTGGCACCTGGATGTATGAAATATTGAGAGCGATGCGCTTCCTGCAATACCTCTTCATGCAGATCCCTATTAGGCACACACAATCTAGCACCATGCCGCAAAGAACCATCCTCAACAATGGTAAAATCATCCTCCAATCCTGCTCTCACCTGAGCTCTAATGCTCCTCAAAGATACATTCTCAGGGGTGCCTTGATCCTGTCCATCAACTTTGAGTGTATCTGCAACCCACACATCTGTATAGCAAAATAAAAAACTATTACCTCAATGCCCAAGCTCTTTAATTCCTCCAACAAATACCGATCCTGCATCAACAACATAGCTACCGGATACCTGCTCAAGGCATCGGCAACTATATTGGCTTTCCCAGGATGATAATGCAAAGAGATGTCAAAATCTTTTATCAGTTCCATCCACCGACGCTTTCTCATATTCAACTCCTTCTGCGTTAAAATGTACTTCAAACTCTTGTGGTCTGTGAAGATATCCACACTCTCTCTGTACAAATAGTATTTCCATAACTTCAGGGCTAAGATGACTGCTGCCAACTCCAAATCATGGGTAGGATAGTTCTTCTCATGAGGACGTAATTTTTTGGATGCATAGGCAATCTCTTTCCCATTCTACTGAAGAACACAACCCAAACCTTTTCCAGATGCATCACTATAAATAGTGAAACCTCCAGACCCTGATGGCAACATCAAAATAGGAGCAGACGTCAACCTTTTCTTTAATTCCTCAAAATCAACCTGGCACTCCTTTATCCAAACAAAATCTACATCCTTCCTGGTGAGTCTGGTCATCGGCTCGACAATCCTCAAAAAATCTTGCACAAACTTCCTGTAGTAGCCTGCCAAACCCAAGAAACTTCTGATCTCTACTACTGAACTCGGGGTCTTCCAAGATTCCACTGCTGTGATCTTCTTCGGATCCACTAAAATTTTATCACCAGTCACAACATGTCCTAAGAACTCTACCTTGCCCAGGAAGAACTCATATTTGGACAGCTTCTCCTTCCTCAGCACATCCAACACAATCAACAAATGCTTCTCGTGCTCCTCCGGTGTCTTCAAGTATATGAGTATGTCATCGATGAACACCACCACGAACTTGTCAAGGTACTGGTGGAACACCTTGTTCTTCAAATTCATAAATACCGCCAGGATATTAGTCAACCAAAACAAATCACCATGAACTCATACTGGCTATACCGAGTCCTAAAATCAGTCTTCGGTATGTCCTCCGGCTTTACTTTCATCTGGTGGTAGCCTGATCTCAAGTCTATCTTGGAAAATACCTTGGCACCACTCAACTGATCGAATATGTTATCAATTCTTGGCAATGGATATTTATTCTTGATAGTGAGATTATCTAATGCCCTATAATCAATGCACATGTGCACCGATCCATCCTTCTTTGGTGAAGAACTCGATCTAATAAACCCCTTTTCCTGTAACTCGTCCACTTGCTTCTTCAGCTCGACCAGCTCGTTGTTGTTCACACTATAGACATGCTGTGAAATTGGTTCTGCACCTAGCACCAAGTCTATAAAGAATTCAAAATCTTGATCTGGCGACAATCCTGGTAATTCCTTAGGAAACACATCCAAGTACTCTGCTATAAAAGGATGCGGCAACTCCTTGTCTTCCACCATAGCTCAACAGATAATGCCTTCTCCCTGCTCTACAGCTCCTCTAGAAAACTCGAACTCTGGCTCTCCTGGCGGGCTAAACAAAACTCTACCTCCTCTACAATCTATACTAGCATGGTGCCTACTCAACCAATCCATTATGAGTAAAATTATAGCCCAAAAATGGCATTACAAGTAGACACACACTCAACTCTCGGCCTCCTAGAGTAACTCTCCGATCATTGCAAATATTATTAACCAGGATAATGCCTCCCCCGGTCATGATCTTGCAAGTCCTAAGCAAAGACTCAGCTACCAAACGATTCTTCAGAGCAAAATAAACAGATACAAAACTATGGAAAGCACCACTATCAAACAAAGCTAAAGCTGGAATGGAATTAAGAAGAACATAACCTGCGATGACATTTTTGGTGGGTTCGACCTCCTCGACTGTCATAGTGAATGCTAGTCCCTGACGTGCACCTCCATGATGCTGGTGCTGGGCATAACGTTGCTGCTGGGTCAAAAGCGGCGGTCCCCTCGGCTATACTGTAGGTGGCCTCGCCTGTGTCCTCTGAGCTGGAGCTGCTCCCTGAGTTGCACGACGAGGATTGGAAGGACACTCCCTCAGCTGATGCCCCTCGGCACCACAATACAAACAAACTCCCAACCTCTTCCTATAAATTTTCCAGATGTGGTCGGGCTTCTTGTAGAAGTGGCAGAAAGCTTATTGTAACAGTCTCTGCTGCTGCGGTACCTCATAAAATAGTACCCTAGCTGGAATCTGGTGTTGCTGCGGCTGCTAAAAAGGCCTGGACTGGAAATGAGGATGCTTGGCTGTCACTGTGCTGCTGTTAGCTCCCAGAAAAGAATTATGATATCCCTTGGGCTTTAAACCCAACTCCTGCTCAACCTTGCGTGCCTCGACAAGTATTTTCAAATAGGTCTCATAAAAAGACAAAATGTGGATCTTCACCGCCCAGTTTAGACCCTCAAGAAAATGAATAGCTCAAACCTCCAGCTCCCTCACCAAATACTCCACAAATTGGCTCAGTCTACCGAACTCTGCGACATATTCCTCCATAGACAAGCTTCCCTGAATAAGGCTCTCAAACAGCCTTTCCAAGTCTAACCTGTCTGCCCAAGCAAATAACTTCTTCTTGAAGAGGTCATTGAACACCTCCCAAGACTGCCCCGCATCAGCAAGAAGTGGCTCATTCCTGAACCAAGTGCGGGCGATGTCGAACTGCTAAAGTCCTAGTGCCTCAACCTTCAGATCCTCAGAAAGACGAGACACCCTCATGAGACGCTCAATATCCTCAAGCCAATCATCAGCGTAGACAATACCCTCCATCCCCTTGAAGACCCGAGGTTCTAGCTTCTTGGAGTCCTGGATATTGCCTGGCCAAAGCTGGGCAACCTACGGAGCAACCTGCTGCTGGACCGAAACTCCTCTCTCTACTACGGCAAGAGCAAGCTGATGAGCACTCTCGATGCCCTGCCGTAATACATCGGTCTACCTCTAGTGTGCCTCAGACTGAGCCCTATGTGCCTCTAATATCTCGCAAAATAGTGTGAATATCTATGTCGTATCTGTCGGCACGAAAGGTAGAGGTGGAAGTCCCTCAGATACAGTCGGAATAGTCCTCTGGGTTGGAGTTTGACCCCCGAACGCAGCTGATATGCTAATCACCAGAGAAGTGACTGGTATAGGCCCTCGGGAAGTTATAGATCTCTCAGAAGCTGCTCTCCCCTACTGTGATATAGTCTTAGGAGGCATTGTCTTAGGAGGCATCCTGAGACAAAGCGAAAGGAAGAAATCAATATGGCACATAATATAATACATTCAAGGAAGGACAGTTAAAGATAAAATATCAATATCAAGGAAGACAGTTGAATTGAATCAATAAAGTTTTTTTTATAGATGTGATTGAGTATTCTCAGCATATAGCCTATATCCTATATCCTGAAACAGGCTCGTAATAGCACTCAATTCAGAGCACCACTACAAATCGCACTAATTACGACCTCGAAGACCTTCATGGGCCACCACTAAAAATGTGTCATGACTCGCACCCAATATAGGGATGCAAGTAGTAAACACCCAGCCAACGCCACTGCATCGGCGGTAGAACGTTGTTTGGGTAAACTATCTATCAATATGAATATGCCACCAATAATATAAATATACTCAATCATATATCTAAGATGGAAATAAGCACGGATATGATAAAAGAATAGAAGAGTCACGAATACAACTCATGAGACAAATAATAATATCAAATGAGTCAGAGAAACTAATAATAATGCTGGAGACAAATCCAGTACAAAAGAAAACTAATCATCTAAGCTATGAGTCCTGGGTCGTCTATCTCGGTCGGGATGAGACCCTCCGGAGCCAAGGTCTCTGGCTCTAAGCCAACCATATCCTGAGACCCGTAGTGAGTGGGGTACCACTTCTCAGTGTCATCTGGAAAAAATATATCCAGTCAGGAAAGGAGTAGAGTACATCTCTAACAGCAGTTCTAATAAATGATATAAACTATGTAACAGTAAATAGATGTGAATATATAAGATGCAACATATAGATACAAGAGATATACAATAATGGAAATACTGAAATAAATACAAAAATGAATAATATGGAATGAACAAGAATAATAATGACTAAGTGAGTGAGTACAAGCTTTAACATGTGATCGGCTTGGGAACTTGCACAAGGACAATAGCCTGGTTATTTATACGTGCGGTGTATGACCAGCACTCACAAGGAACAAGACATGCACAAGGAGGGTACGATCACATATCTACACTAAATACTCCCCGCCCTCGACTGGTATAGTAGATCCAACCATGGTATATTATGACACGAGATTCACTAGGAAGGTAGCAAGTCTCCCCAAGAATCAGTGTCTGTACTTGTATAAGAAGAACAAGGAAACTGGGCTTGTACAAGATACACCATAAATACCAAGGAATAATATCTCATGACGAGATCCGGATATACCAATCCGTGTAACCATCGTGTCAAAAAATTAAGGATATCTACATTAGATACAAGGAACATAGAGGATATCATAAATAAGAAACTATCAGAAAATGTACTCACCTGAAATCCAGTGAACAGTATCACAGATGTCCGATACGGTGCCTCAAAGACCTAGATATGGAATTTTACATTAATACAAGATTTTGGAATAAAAATAAGTTAAACTGGTCAACTTCTAGGTCAAAAAGCCATTTCTAAGTCAAAATAGTCAAACTAGGTCAACTCTAGGTCAAACTGGTCAAACTTGGTCAAACTACCTATTTTTAGGTTGTATGAGTTTATCTATAGGATATTGGGTTGATACACTATGCAACTAAGCCATACTAGCTATACTAGGTTACTAGGAGATCAAAATTCGTATTGCAAGATATACAAGAAATTAGATAGGATAATATCATAATATGTATACGCAATCAATAATATATAATATTTCTAATTAAACTAATGCTAAGTAGATACCTTGGCTTTGAACCAATGCGGTATCACACCACTACACCCCCATCTCGATACTCAAACCAAATACCTTGAGTATCCCTCAATACCTTGACATTTACTTTGGTATCTCAAGGTAATGTCACTCTAGCATATAGCTAACTACCCAAACTCTAATTATAATTAACATGTACTATCTAATACAAATACTACCAGCTATACTAACTACCAATACATACTAATACATATATATATATATATATATATATATATATATATATATATATATATATATATATAAATATATACATATATACATATATACATACCTACATAGCTATCACAACTATATATATATATATATATATATCACTAGTATATATAGATAACAAAATATATATACATATATAAACATATAACTACTATAAAGTACTAACAACTAAACTCTAACTAAACTAACCCCTTACTAACTTACCTTGCTGTCCATTGATACTCCTCTTGCTGCTGTTACTGAAAGCTGCTGCTGCGTATTGCTCAAACTGCTACTGTATATGCTGTTGTGTTCTCTGCTGCTGCTCGTGCATATGGTTGCTGCTGCAGCTGCAGTTGCTGTATTGCTCGCTGTTGCTGTGTGCTGCTGCAGCTCGGGCATTGCTTGTTGTGGCTTGCACTTTGCTGCTGAAATATGTTACTAGCTGCCATGGCACACTGATTAGCTGAATGTTGCTACTACTGATAGCTTCAGTTGCACTCTGTTTCCTGCTGTTTGTTTGCTGCATCAGTATTGCTGCTATACTGCTGATAGTAGTGTTGCTCGATTCCTCTCTTCTTAACACACACACAACACACACAACTAAACACATACACAAACACATTACTATCAGTAGATATATATATATATATATATATATATATATATATATATATATATATATATATATATATATATATATATATATATATATATATATATATATGTGTGTGTGTGTGTGTGTGTGTGTGTTTGTGTGTGTGTGTGTGTGTGTGTATATTTATATGTGTATGTGTGTATATATATATATATATATATATAACATACATCTATACATATGAACAACATAATATATAAATATATATACATATATACTATATACAATGATAATTATAGCAATTATATGGCAAAATGAATCTAAGAATGCAATGAAACAAAAACGTGGAGTGCACCACACCCATATCACACTAGATCTATGATACGCTTGCGATACGAGTCCACCATACAACCAAACATATCCCGAAGTACACGACCAAGTCTAAAATATATATATGAACAATACGAAGAGTCGAATACACATCTACGTGTCCGTGTCAAAATATGACACGTACAAACCCCCGTGTTGGAAGAAAACTCCCAAATCAACTCGTATCTCCAAATTATTGGGATACGACCAACACGTATCCAATTGTGGACACGACACTAGCCACACAAAATCAAACACATATCAATTTGGTCTAATTGGCCAATTGACAAACAAAAAATGTGTCAATCTCAGAATTTCTCTAAAATTGACACAAAACACACTATAACTTCTCCATAGGCCTCATATGAACCTAATTTTAATTTCTATAGGTAGCCTTAGCATATGGGATGGTTCCTAATAATTAAAACACAGATTTAGAGTCTAATCAAAGAGGAAAAACTGAATTGTACCTATTGAAAGAATGATTCCCAATAAAACTTCCAAATTGGGTGAAATGAGCCTTCAACTTGTAGATCCTTGCTCCTCCTTGTAGATCCTTTCTTTCTCCTTATAGATCCTTGCTCTATTAGCCTCCAATGATGATTTAAAAAGGAATTGGGAAGAAATTTAGTGTAAGAATAAAGAAATTGGGAAGTGGAAATTCTAGATCCAGATTTGTAATAAAAATAAGGAGAGAGAAATTCCCCTCCTATAAATATAGGCCAGCCACCTTAGCCCCTCCCCAAGCTACTATGTATTATCTAGAATACCCCTTGGGGCCTCTCATGAATAAATAATTAAGGAGGGAAGGTTATAGTCTAATGGGTTTAATTTAATTAATCATCGTCCTAATGAATGGTGCCACGCCCCAGTCCCAAAATACGTAGGACTAGGACACATAAGCATGCCAGCCGCATGTATACGACAACTCTAATATATGGAAACCATAACCCATGCGTACGCTGTATTATGAATATCAAATCCACAAGTGGTATAAACCATCATAAATCACAGGGTATAACCTAATCTCACCCACAGAAAATCAAATATAATGAATAACCAATATCTATAACCAGATCCCAAAATGAAGTATCTAAAGATGACAGTCAGATGGAAACAAATCCACTGCCGAACTATAATGATGAATAAATAAGACAAATATAATATAAATACAACCTCTAACAATTACGAGGCTCGAAGAGAAGACCTCTCGCAATATAAGTAGCCAGTCCGGATCTGCGCTCCTGCAAATACTCATGAACAATACACCTGGAAAGGGAGCAGGTCCTCAGAGGGACATAACAAGATACATAAAAGCATGTCATAAAGTAAATACTTTAAAAACTCAAGGGTGACCTAACCATCTAAGTGAAATACAACTTGAGGACAACTTTGAGAGTATGGGAAAGTGTAGGCTAGACATATGCTGACGTAATTCACCAATCGTGATAACTGGCTAGTATATGCCACATATGCCCCCAATACAAGGGCGCATGTATATAATAACGTCCTACCGCTCCGAAGAACGGGGAATCTGCATAGTATATAACATCCATATTGCTCCGAAGAACGTGGAATCTGCATAGTATATAACGTCTATATCACTCCGTCGAGTGTGGAATCTGCATAAAGAAAATGGGTGTCCCATAAGCCTACTAGTCGTCCTCCCCACCCAATGACCTAAGCATGTTGTATCCGCAACACGCTTCAGTTACTACATCGCGGCGTTGTAACTCTGGCTCATAGTCTATCGTTAGAATAATAGCCCAACCTTACAACCAGACAAGGACAAGAATTGGGCCATCATACCGCGATAGTTCTATGCTCCGCCTACTAATAACTGCTAAGTCTTCTAACATGCATCACTATTAGCAGTTATACCCTATCCGTTGTACGCCTACACGCACAGGTGGCCAACCACATATGCAAGTTCGTGCCCTACATGAGACTCACAACACGTGTAAGAAATATGTCAAGGCCTGGAGAGTCATACCAATAACTCCACAACTTTAGGTGGGTCTACTAGATACTAGGTCAGACACAAGTCCTAACGTCAACGCCTTCGTTGATTGCACCCGAGTCTCTCTTGGATGCGCAGAGTTATATAATATAAACATGCAAATAATAATACAGAATTTAAACAGTACAACAAGACAAGGTATACTTGCGTGGCAAAAGAGCTGCATAGTGTAATATCCAGATGTCAAACACCAAGAGTCAGAAACTACGGCCTCAGAATGAACGTCTCCGGATGTTAAAATAAACATCACCAACGTTCCCAAAATAAGAAAAATAGCTAGAAAACACTCCCCTTTCGTCCAATTTGGACACAGGGGCAAAACAGTAATTTCGGGTCAAAGCGGACTCCAAATGTGGGCCACTTTGCACAAAAAAGCGTGCCAAGGATAAAGGTCTCTAAATGGGATAAATTATAGGTCAAACAAACTCTAAATATCAGTACAAACTCTTCGGTATGTCCAAATGTGGATTTCGGTGAAACGAACACAATTTAGCCCAAAAAGTCAACCGTGGGGCCCGCCAATAGGCGACTTGGTCAACTGTCTCAGAATTGCTTAAAAATTGGGTCACAGGACCAGCGCGATACCACGAGTCCAGCGGCATAAGTTTCGTCGTATTCTGACGAGCGAGTACTAAATGCGCAGTACTTTTACAAAAGTTGCGACACGGAGAAACTTCGCGGATACGGGCTGATTCCGACGCGCACACGCGTCCAAATCAGTTTCAACGAAATCTCACACGTCCGGGTATACCGCACGCACCTTTTGGTACACTTGGTACACGACGGGGCGGTCCCGTTTGGCCGGGCTTGCTCCGTATCACCAATTTTGGATGATAGAAAAAGTATATTTTTGGGGTTTTCTGACTAATTTAATTCTACACACAGCAAGTAATAAATTATTGTAAATAACAGAAATTAAACTAGGTCAAGTGGTCTCCGTATACCAACAACAAAAATTGAATACGGATCTCTGTGGTGGGAGATATGAATCCGGAAACATAGGTAGTTACCGCAGTTTTCTGCGATACCCAAAAGTTATCTTTTTTCGGCAACTTGGGTTCTATTTTTGCCTAGGGTTACGCGCTGTTCGAAGTCAACTATCATACAAATATTGACGGGGGTTAAGTAAGGATCATACTGGTGAAGACGGGGTCGAGTTTGGTTGAGCGAGGTTATGTGAAACATGGCTTGAACACAGGTAAGTTGTTGTCCAAACTGTCAGTGTGCGGGGTCGCGGTCGTCGTGCTATCAGTCAGGCGGCTGGACTGGGCGGTTCTCCGGCGGGCTCGCTGGCTGAGAGCGGCGGGGTATAGATGGGAAGGGAGAGATAAGTTTAGGTTTATGATTTTGTGAAGAGGTGGAGGCTTATATAGTTAGATAGGATGGGGGGACGAGTCCGCTCGCGTGGGTTGAGTAGTATCATTGCTGCGGCTGCTGCTTCTGTTATTCTGATTACGCGGGTCAGGCTCATGGGGGTAGCGGGTTTAGGATAGGGTTTGGGTAGACTAAGGATCCAATAAGAAATTATTTTTTTCTTTCTTTTTCTTATTTTCTATTTCTATTTTAATTGCTAAGCATTAACTAAATACATATATATACATATATATATATAGAAAAATTCTAAAAAATTATTATTGCATACCATTAAGCTAGCAACTGTCCAAAGGGTCTTCTACATGAAATAAATTAGAAAAAATTTCTAATGGTTCAATAAATCCCCAAAATGTACAAACACTAAAATAAAAATTAAATAAATTTTATTTCTCCTAGTTTACTCATAATTACTACAATTAAATTAATAATTAATAAAAAAAAGTAAATTCAGATTTTAGGATTAGGGGTTTTACAAATGGGCTTATAATTGGGCTCAATTCTAAGTAAATTTAAATGTTGGCCCATTGATCTAATCTAAACTAGTTAGGTCCACTAACACAAGTCCAAAACAATAAACTAACATCTAATAATAAATAAATAAAACAATAAATAAATTTTCAACATGCATAATATTTAATTAATTATAAAATGACCAAAATACCCTTTCCTAGAAAATATGGTAGTGACACTTACTCAGGGGAGCATGTCTGCGGAGGAATACATCGCAGAGTTCGGTAGTCTTAGCAGTTTTACGGAGTATTTGGTGAGGGAGCAGGAGGTTCGTGCTATCCGTTTCCGCAAGGGTCTGAACTGGGAAGTAAAGATCCTCATTCCATCTTTCTATGAGACCTATTCAGAGATACTTACGGAGGCACGTAAGGTTTAGAGGGAGTTGGGCTTGAAACCCAAGAGAGATCGCAATTCTTTTGTGGGGGCTAATAGCAGCACATTGCCTACTAAGCGTCCTTATTTCCAGTCCAGGCCTTTTCAACAACCGCAATAACACCAGACTCCAGCTAGGGTGCCATTTTACCAGGCACAGCAGCAGTAGAAACAGTCAAAGTAAGATCCTTGCCACTTCTGCAAGAAGCCCGGCCACATCTGGGAAGTTTACAAGAAGAGGTTGGGAGTTTGTTTGTATTATGGTGTCGAGGGCATCAGCTGAGAGAGTGTCCTTCCAATCCTCGTCGTGCACTTTAGGGATCAGCTCCAACTCAGAGGACACATGCGAGGCCACCTGCAGTACAACCGAGAGGACCGTCGCTTCTGACCCAGCAACAACGTTATGCCAGTCACCGGCATCAGGGAGGTGTACGTCAGGGATGAGCATTCGCTATGAAAGTCAAGGAGGTTGATCCCACAGGAGATTTTATTGCAGGTTCTGTTCTTCTTGATTCAATTTCAGCTTTAGCTTTGTTTGATAGTGGTGCTTCCTATAGTTTTGTATTTATTTCTTTTACTCTGAAGCATCATTTGGTAGCTGAGTGTCACGCCCCAGTCCCAAAATCTACGAGACCAGACACGTGGCAATGGCCAGCTGGTACGACTCCGTAGGGCTTTCCAATTTAATGGACCCGACGAAGTGCACTTACGCTGTCCATGGTCAAGTGATCCAAGTAACAATCTATTTCTAATATACAACAACTAATTCTAAATCTCAATCCAGGGTAAGTAATCTCAAGAAAGAACGATACGCATCATCAGTCTGCAGCCCAATAATACATCCGTTCGAATAGACCAGAAGAACAATATAGGTCTATAAACACTAGGCTATATAAGCAGAATAAAATGGAAGGAATACAAGACTGAAATAGCTAAAAATGTAAATATACCTGCAATGATGTCCATACTCTATTAGATCAAGTATCCTGCAACCGCACAAACAACCTGAAAGGGAACCAGGTCCTCAGAAGGACGTAACAAGATACAAAAAAATACATGCCATAAAGTAAGTACTGAGTAAATAAAGGGGGTGTGCTAACCATCTAAGTGAATGCAATTTAAAGACCTGGTAGTACGCATGGGAATGTGTATGCTCAGACATATGCTGACGTAATTCACCAATCGTCGGGACTGGCTAGTATATGCCACATATGCCCCCGTTTAAGGGCATTGATGCTATCCCCATCTCCTAAGAGCATGGTAACTTGAAACATATTGCAACTCCCCATCTCCGAAGAGCATGGTAACCCGAAATATGTTGTAACTCCCCATCTCATAAGAGCATGGTAACTCGCTATAATCCCTATCTCCGAAGAGCATGGTAACTCACTATAATCCCCATCTCCGAAGAGCATGGTAACTCGCTATAATCCCCATCTCTGAAGAGCACGGTAACTCGCTATATATACTGTAATCCCCATCTCTGAAGAGCATGGTAACTCGAGTATATATCAGGGGGGTGTCCCATACGCCTACTAGATGTCTTTCCCGCCCGATGTAGATGTACAAATCGTGAAAACGACGTGGACATCTCATACTATGATGCAAGTCTCTATGAAATAAACTACTGAGCTACATACCGCTACACGTATTGCTCATACTGATGGCCAGTCGCGCATGAGGCACGCGTCCCTACATGAACTCACTCTGTGACGTGTAATGATACTTGTCAAGGCCTGGGAAGTTATATCAATAACTTCACAACTTTAGGTGGGTCTACTAGAAACTAGGTCAGATACTACTCCTAACGTCAACGCCTTCGTTGACTGCACCCGAGTCTGCTCGGACGCGCACATTTATATAATGAATAAATATGTAACCAAATATAATTGAATTTAAACAGTACAACAAGACAAGGTATACTTGTCTGCGCGAGGCTGCTGATGACGGGGTCCCGGTACCGCATCCAAGCCCTCAGGTCCCGCAGTACCTAGAGATGAGGTACAAACCAATAATCAATAATCTATTCTACGCCAAGAAGGGATGCAACACACATCCACACCTAAACTCAGTCTCCGTCTCTACTCTCAGGGACAATACACTAGGGGGTTGACCACAGTTGACTATCGGTACACTGGTCAAATCAACTAATCATCAGTACCATATCATCAAGCCATCCTCAAAATACAGTTTATGATTTTAATTTCTTCGTTTAAATATCGTTGTTACCAATCACCAGGTGCCTCCCTAAGTTAATCACCTTAAATTTTCCAGTTCTAAATTTACCGATCATACTAGTCCTCAATCAGTCATTTACCTACTATCCTTAGTACTCATACATTTAAATTGAGCATTTACACTACACATAAATCCTTCATCAATTTAATTCTCATTAAATAAGTTAGCATTTACCACCACGAAATATATCCCGCTCCTTCATTTAACGATCAAAACCTAAATCTCCATAAGCCGATATCCAAAATAAATTAATTTAATTCATGCTAAAGACAAACCCTAACCTACGTTCCTATCAATAGATACCTCCAAAACATCAAGGTGTATATACTCAAATGTAATAACCCTATGATTTTCCATGCATCTATAAACCCTACTCTCCAAGTCCAGCCTCTTAAACCCTAATCACCCATTAACAACTACACAACATTAAAACAACACAACACAAATCTAACACAACTCTAGCAAAATTATAACACCATACATAACACTAATCCTAACAATACACCACATTATAATAAATCAATATTGAGGGGGAAGAGTCGATACCTCTACGAGGCTCGCTGGTCGGAGTAGGGTGATGCTCGGTGGCAGGGAACACCGAGGGTGGTGGAGATGGAAGTGTATTGGTGGTGGTGTTGATGGTGGTAGGGGTGGTGATGGTGGTGGAATCTAATGGTGATGAAAGGAGCTGGACAGGGAGGAGGCCGGAGTCGAGGGCGGTCAGTCGCCGGAGTGCGGGGGGGATCAGTCGCGGGGTAGCTCGAGCGATGGGGGAGTGCACAGGCCTGCGGGGAGCTCTGTACAACCGGCGGGAAACTCTGCACAGCGCTGTCGGAGGGGTCGCTGTACTGCTGGGGGGTCGGCCGGCAGCTCCAGCGGCCGAAGATGCTGCCGAGGAGCCTCCGTGGCTGCCGGTCGAGCACAGGCCGTGGTGGAAGTCTACATCGCCGGAGTGTCGCGATGGAAGAGACTGGCCGTGGGGGTGAAGCTGGGACGCCAAAGAGGTGGTGCTGCCTCGTCGGAGCAGTGCAGCCGCGGGGAGACACAGCAGGCCGGGGGGAGGTCGATTCATGGCTGGAGAGGCTCGACCTCGAGCTGCTGAGTCGAGGTCAGCCGCGGGCGGGGCCGACTGCAATGTCGGAGCGGTCAGTCCTTCAGCATCAGCCGTGGGGTGACGCCGGGTGCGGGGGAGGATCAGGTCGGAGTTGAGCTGCAGCAGCGTGGTGGTTGTAGGCTCGGTTGGCCAGAGCTAGAAGCCGCTGGCCAAAAAAATCAGTTCTCCAAGGAAGGAGATGAGGTAGTGAAGAAGGAGAAGAAGAAAGGAATGGGAGAAGAAGAATGTCCAGGAAGAAGAAGAAGAATGGAATGAGAAATTTATTGGCATGTAGTAATTAATGGAGGAGGAGAGAGAGAGAGAGAATAGTTCCTAGGGATTAGGGCCGGTGGGTTTGTGTGTTGAGGGTGGGTGAGGAGTTACTTTATAGGGGGATGTGTGGGGTAGATGGGTGGTTGAGATCATTCCATAAAAAATGGATGGATAGGATTTAATATAGATAGGATGAGGTTTCTTCATGGGATTGAGATTGGGATTGGGACCCCATTTTGGGACCCTACAAATAATCATGACCAATGAGGTGTTGCCAACAATTCGTAAATTACAAATAAGCCCCCGTAAATTCGGGAATTTGCATGGACACATAAAATAACGTAAAAATTGCAGAGAAAGATATATTTAAAAAATTGTAATGGTGAGGGGGTGTTGCGCGTTAGGCACGGGTCTAATTTGAAGGGCATTGGGATTGATTTAATATTAGAATTTACAGAGTTGGTAAATTCTGATTTAATTAACGATAACGCGTCCCACAAATTTAATTTAATTGGGGCCCGCGGGATCAAAATTTGGAAACGGCGCAAAGGTCAAAAATGGTGGGGGCTTGGAGTCAGTCTTGAACCCTTTAGTTGGTCCAACTCAACGGGTTAAGTTGGTATCTCAAAATTGAGGGTAACGACACAGGTGTCCGACACGGAATTTAATTATGGGATTTCGGTTACAGAAAATTGTGCAATTAATTCAGAGCACCACGAAAATCTGATTTTTGAGAGACGAAAAGTCCAGTGCCTAATTTGGCGAGTCAAGTCAGAAGTACAAAAGTCCGGTGGAATTTATGGGCTGATATTGGGCCCCGAATAATTAAACTATGATAGGGCGCGCCAAGGGTTTTAATTAAATTAAATAAAATCATAGGCAAACTCAACTCTACTCTAAACCCCATCATCTTCTGAAAATTCCAAAAAATTTCCCAGTCCAAACCCGACTATCTATAGAATTAATCGAGGGGTTTTACATTCTTCCCAACTTAGAAAAATTTCGTCCCCGAAATTAAAAGTAAAGCACGAGAATAGCTAAGCGAATTTTTAAAACAACTAGTAATCAAAAGCCGTACGTAAATTCGTACTTGCTCCTCCAATAAGTACGGGAACCGCTGTCGGATAGAATCCTCGCGCTCCCACGTAGACTCGTCTGGTGAATGGTGTTTCCAGGCAACCCTGACCAGTCGAATAGTCTGCCCTCTCAAAGTCTTCTCGCTGTGATCGAGAATCTCAACTGGTTGCTCTACGTAAGACAGACTGGGCCCGACTGTCATCTCCGAATGATCAAGCATGTAGCTAGGGTCTGCGTCATATCTCCTCAGCTGCGATACGTAAAACACGTTATGCACTCCTTCTAATGATGGAGGTAATGCAAGACGGTAAGCCACTTCGCTAACTCGTTCCAAGCTGTCAAACGGTCCGATGTACCTCGGATTCAGCTTGCCTCTACCTCCGAATCTGATGGTACCATGAGTAGGCGATATCCTCAAAAATATATGGTCACCCTCCTTGAACTCCAATGGCCTACGGTACGCATCTGCCCAATGTTTATGTCTGTCCCGTGCTGCACGCAGGTGGCTCCGAATCTGCTTGGCCTTCTCCACTGTCTGTGTCACTAACTCAGGACCAAGCATCTGACGCTCTCCCACGTCACTCCAACAAACTGGCGACCTGTATTTCCTGCCGTACAGTGCCTCATAAGGTGCCATCTATATGTTAGCCTGGTAGCTGTTATTGTAGGAGAATTTCACCAAGTGTAGGTGGTCCTCTCAAAATCCTCCAAATCAATCATACATATCCTCTAATATCTGTATCGTGCGCTCTGACTGGCCATCAGTCTGTGGATGATATGCAGTGCTGAACTTTGAGACGAGTTCCTAGGCTCTCTTGCATACTCCACCAAACTGCGACATGAATCTGGAATCACGATCTGATACGATGCTGACAGGCACTCCATGTAGTCGTACTATCTACCTCATATACATGTCAGCTAAAATCTCCCTGGACTGCCCAACTCTGAAGGGCAGAAAATGTGCAGACTTGGTGAGTCTGTCTATGACAACCCAAATTGCGTCCTTCCCGCTAGGGCTTCGCGGGAATCCTGCTATGAAGTCCATGGCAATGCGTTCCCACTTCCACTCGAGAATTGTAAGCGCTGCAGTTCTCTGATATTCAGCCTTGACTCGTTGACATACCAAGCACCATGCCTCAAATCTTGCAATCTCTCTCTTCATCCCATGCTACCAGAAATGTTGCTTCAACTCTCGGTACATCTTCGTACCCCCGGGATAAAATAGAATAATCGAGCTATGAGCCTCGGTCATCAACTCTTGGCGTAGCTTGCCACTCGGAACGTATAGGCGATCTCCACACCTCAATGTTCCGTCTTCATGAATCTTGAATCTTGTTTGCATGCCGGCCTCTGTCCTTTCTCGCAGTCGTCTAAATCTCGTGTCCGTAGGCAATGCTGTCTTGACCCTCTCAACCACGTAGACTGAACCTCGAGACTGACCATCTGTCCATCCATGCCTGTCAATACAATCTCAATCCTGAGTTTCTAAAAATCGTCTAACAACTAGCGATGAGTCGTAAAAATATGCCATAGGCTTCCTGCTCAAGGCATCTACTACTTCATTCGCCTTGCCAGGGTGGTACTGCAACTCGATATCATAATCTGTCATCAACTCTAGCCAGTGCCTCTGTCCCATGTTGAGCTCCTTATAAATCTCAACATGCTCTTCATAAAGATAGTATCTCCATAGCTTTAGTGCAAATATCACTGCAGCTAGCTCCAAGTCGTGCGTCGGATAGTTCTTCTCATGAACTCTCAGCTGTTTCGACGCATAGGTTATCCCCTTGCCATTTTGCATCAGTACACATCCTAATCCGCTCCCTATGCATCACCATACACTACAAATCCTCTTGATCCTGAAGGTAGTGTCAAAATCGGTGTTGATATCAGACGCTTCTTCAGCTTATCGAAAGCGCCTGACACTCGTCGGTCCAGATAAACTCCTCGCCCTTATGCGTCAGTCGCGTCATAGGCGCAGCAATCCTCAAAAATTTTCTACGAACCTCCGATAATATCCGACAAGTCCGAGGAAGCTCCTAGTCTCTGTAACTGTGGTAGGGGTAGGCCATGTCCCAAATGCAACCATCTTCTCTGGGTCAACTGATAGTCCATTTTCGGTGATTATGTGTCCCAGAAATGGTACTCTATCCAAGCAGAACTCACATTCGCTGGGTTTGGCGTACAGCCTTTCGTGCTTCAGCGTCTCCATCAAGATCCGGAGATGCCTCTCATGTTCCTCCTGGCTCTTGGAATATACCAAGATGTCGTCGATAAATACCATCACAAACTTATCCAAGTACTGGTGGAAAATATTATTCCTCAAACTCATAAATACTGCTGGCACGTTGGTTAAAACAATCATGACTAGAAACTCACATTGTCTATACTTCGTCTGATAAGCCGTCTTTGGAATATCCTCTCTCCGTACCTTGATCTGATGATAGCTTGATCTCAAAGATCGATCTTCGAGAATATATATGCGCCACCTTGCTGATTCAACTGTACCGTCCCGTCTTTCTTCGGCATAATTAAGATGGGTATTCTCCCATGGAGAAACACTAGCCCGACCGAAACCCTTGTCTAAGAGGTCCTCTACTATGGACTTTCAACTTTGCCAACTCTATCGGTGCTAGTCTGAAGGCGGAAAGATAACTGGCTCGGCTCTTGGAGTCAACTCTATAGCAAACTCTATCTCTCTGTCAGGTGGTAGGCCTAGAAGATCCTCTAGAAACACATCCTCAACCCTGATATAATATGGTGGTACACCGGTTCACCTTCTGCAATGGTTGCCTCTAAAGTAGATGGGCACCATGCTCCCAGGCTCCCTGAAGTAACTCAAACTCAGGATAATCGGGTGGCCATAAATAACGTAATCACGTCGACAATCTAGTGTCGCATGGTATTGGCTCAGCCAATCCATGTCTAGGATAATGTCGCAGTCTAGACTTTAACCTTGAGATAAATTCCCCTGTTCTATTTTCAACATCAATCCCCAAAAGAAAATATTTCTTTGCCTAATGTATAATTTCTCTTCTCCTCAAGTTTTTCCTAAAATTTTATTCCTCGAGTTTCTTCTCTTCGTTATTCATCTCTCCAAGTCACAAGTACAATAATGGTATCGCTCAAGCACATACTAGAATTCATGGAATCCGATCATTATCTTCCAAGTGAGAGCCTGAAATTTTTATCTTCTCTAGTCCATAAGATCATTCCTGTTATTGCTATCGTATCCAACCACTATTTTCCATCATCAGGCTATGCGTTCCCATAAATTATTCTAGGTCATGATCATCAATCCTTCTAGCTCTCAGTACTTCTAAGATCATTGTTACCTCCAACACGGGTAGGGTACTACTAGGTCCAACTCTCTTGCTACCCTTCCCTACTAGTTATAGAATCCAAAAGAACCTATCAGCCTGCCCTACTGAGGGTAACAATCTTCTCAGAGATTATTGCACAAATCACGTCTTCTGCCGTCTGAACTGCGATCTTCTTCTGGAGGAATCCATCAGGCGCAAGCGTATGTCTTCCGAATAATAGGGATGAGAAACAATGATAACGATATTGACGGAAATTGAGCGAATACAAATTGGAAGTCCAAGAACGATAATCACATACAAGAGAAGTTTTAAAATCGGTTATGGATTGAGATCTTATTCACAATTAATCCTAAGTTTCAGGCTCGTTTGGTACAGTAACGTAACCGAAACGATTTGCTCTGACCTGCATGGGCCACCACTAAAAACCATGTCACGCCCCAGTCCCAAAATCTACGAGACCAGACACGTGGCAATGGCCAGCTGGTACGACTCCGTAGGGCTTTCCAATTTAATGGACCCGACGAAGTGCACTTACGCTGTCCATGGTCAAGTGATCCAAGTAACAATCTATTTCTAATATACAACAACTAATTCTAAATCTCAATCCAGGGTAAGTAATCTCAAAAAAGAACGATACGCATCATCAGTCTGCAGCCCAATAACACATCCGTTCGAATAGACCAGAAGAACAATATAGGTCTATAAACACTAGGCTATATAAGCAGAATAAAATAGAAGGAATACAAGACTGAAATAGCTAGAAATGTAAATATACCTGCAATGATGTCCACACTCTATTAGATCAAGTATCCTGCAACCGCACAAACAACCTGGAAGGGAACCAGGTCCTCAGAGGGACGTAACAAGATACAAAAAAATACATGCCATAAAGTAAGTACTGAGTAAATAAAGGGGGTGTGCTAACCATCTAAGTGAATGCAATTTAAAGACCTGGTAGTACGCATGGGAATGTGTAGGCTCAGACATATGCTGACGTAATTCACCAATCGTCGGGACTGGCTAGTATATGCCACATATGCCCCCGTTTAAGGGCATTGATGCTATCCCCATCTCCTAAGAGCATGGTAACTTGAAACATATTGCAACTCCCCATCTCCGAAGAGCATGGTAACCCAAAATATGTTGCAACTCCCCATCTCATAAGAGCATGGTAACTCGCTATAATCCCCATCTCCGAAGAGCATGGTAACTCGCTATAATCCCCATCTCCGAAGAGCATAGTAACTCGCTATAATCCCCATCTCCGAAGAGCACGGTAACTCGCTATATATACTGTAATCCCCATCTCCGAAGAGCATGGTAACTCGAGTATATATCAGGGGGGTGTCCCGTACGCCTACTAGATGTCTTTCCCGCCCGATGTAGATGTACAAATCGTGAAAATGACGTGGACATCTCATACTATGATGCAAGTCTCTATGAAATAAACTACTGAGCTACATACCGCTACACGTATTGCTCATACTGATGGCCAGTCGCACATGAGGCACGCGTCCCTACATGAACTCACTCTGTGACGTGTAATAATACGTGTCAAGGCCTGGAAAGTTATATCAATAACTTTACAACTTTAGGTGGGTCTACTAGAAACTAGGTCAGATACTACTCCTAACGTCAACGCCTTCGTTGACTGCACCCGAGTCTGCTCGGACGCGCATATTTATATAATGAATAAATATGTAACCAAATATAATTGAATTTAAACAGTACAACAAGGTAAGATATACTTGCCTGCGCGAGGCTGCTGATGACGGGGTCCCGGTACCGCGTCCAAGCCCTCAGGTCCCGCAGTACCTAGAGATGAGGTACAAACCAATAATCAATAATCTATTCTATGCCAAGAAGGGATGCAACACACATCCACACCTAAACTCAGTCTCCGTCTCTACTCTCAGGGATAATACACTAGTGGGTTGACCACAGTTGACTATCGGTACACTGGTTAAATCAACTAATCATCAGTACCATATCATCAAGCCATCCTCAAAACACAGTTTGTGATTTTAATTTCTTCGTTTAAATATCGTTGTTACCAATCACCAGGTGCCTCCCTAAGTTAATCACCTTAAATTTTCCAGTTCTAAATTTACCGATCACACTAGTCCTTAATCAGTCATTTACCTACTATCCTTAGTACTCATACATTTAAATTGAGCATTTACACTACACATAAATCCTTCATCAATTTAATTCTCATTAAATAAGTTAGCATTTACCACCACGAAATATATCCCGCTCCTTCATTTAACGATCAAAACCTAAATCTCCATAAGCCGATATCCAAAATAAATTAATTTAATTCATGTTGAAGACAAACCCTAACCTACGTTCCTATCAATAGATACCTCCAAAACATCAAGGTGTATATACTCAAATGTAATAACCCTAAGATTTTCCATGCATCTATAAACCCTACTCTCCAAGTCCAGCCTCTTAAACCCTAATCACCCATTAACAACTATACAACACTAAAACAACACAACACAAATCTAACACAACTCTAGCAAAATTACAACACCATACATAACACTAATCCTAACAACACACCACATTATAATAAATTAATATTGAGGGGGAAGAGTCGATACCTCTACGAGGCTCGCTGGTCGGAGTTGATGGCCGGAGTAGGGTGATGCTCGGTGGCAGGGAACACCGAGGGTGGTGGAGATGGAAGTGTATTGGTGGTGGTGTTGATGGTGGTAGGGGTGGTGATGGTGGTGGAATCTAATGGTGATGAAAGGAGCTGGACAGGGAGGAGGCCAGAGTCGAGGGTGGTCAGTCGCCGGAGTGCGGGGGGGATCAGCCGCGGGGTAGCTCGAGCGATGGGGGAGTGCACAGGCCTGCGGGAAGCTCTGCACAGCCGGCAGGAAACTCTGCACAGCGCTGCCGGAGGGGTCGCTGTACTACTGGGGGGTCGGCCGGCAGCTCCAGCGGCCGGAGATGCTGCCGAGGAACCTCCGTGGCTGCCGGTCGAGCACAGGCCACGGTGGAAGTCTACATCGCCGGAGTGTTGTGATGGAAGAGACTGGTCGTGGGGGTGAAGTTGGGACGCCAGAAAGGTGGTATGGCCTCGTCGGAGCAGTACAGCCGTGGGGAGAAACAGCAGGCCGGGGGGAGGTCGATTCATTGCTGGAGAGGCTCGACCTCGAGTTGCTGAGTCGAGGTCAGCCGCGGGCGGGGCCGACTGCAATGTCGGAGCGGTCAGTCCTTCAGCATCAGCCGTAGGGTGACGTCGGGTGCGAGGGAGGATCAGGTCGGAGTTGAGCTGCAGCAGCGTGGTGGTTGTAGGCTCGGTTGGCCAGAGCTGGAAGCCGCTGGCCGGAAAAATCAGTTCTCCAAGGAAGGAGATGAGGTAATGAAGAAGGAGAAGAAGAAAGGAATGGGAGAAGAAGAATGTCCAGGAAGAAGAAGAAGAATAGAATGAGAAATTTATTGGCATGTAGTAATTAATGGAGGAGGAGAGAGAGAGAGAGAAGAGATCCTAGGGATTAGGGCCGGTGGGTTTGTGTGTTGAGGGTGGGTGAGGAGTTACTTTATAGGGGGATGTGTGGGGTAGATGGGTGGTTGAGATCATTCCATGAAAAATAGATGGATAGGATTTAATATGGATAGGATGAGGTTTCTTCATGAGGGAATTGGGATTAAGATTGGGATTGGGACCCCATTTTGGGACCCTACAAATAATCATGACCAATGAGGTGTTGCCAACAATTTGCAAATTGCAAATAAGCCCCTATAAATTCGGGAATTTGCATGGACACATAAAATAACGTAAAAATTGCGGAGAAAGATATATTTAAAAAATTGTAATGGTGAGGGGGTATTGCGCGTTAGGCGCGGGTCTAATTTGAAGGGCATTGGAATTGATTTAATATTAGAATTTACAGAGTTGGTAAATTCTGATTTAATTAACGATAATGCGTCCCGCGAATTTAATTTAATTGGGGCCCGCGGGGTCAAAATTTGGAAACGGCGCAAAGGTCAAAAATGGTGGGGGCTTGGAGTCAGTCTTGGACCCTTTAGTTGGTCCGGCTCAACGGGTTAAGTTGGTATCTCAAAATTGAGGGTAACGACACAGGTGTCCGACACAAAATTTAATTATAGGATTTCGGTTACAGAAAATTGTGCAATTAATTCAGAGCACCACGAAAATCTGATTTTTGAGAGACGAAAAGTCCAGTGCCTAATTTGGCGAGTCAAGTCAGAAGTACAAAAGTCCGGTAGAATTTATGGGCTGATATTGGGCCCCGAATAATTAAACTATGATAGGGCACGCCAAGGATTTTAATTAAATTAAATAAAATCATAGGCAAACTCAACTCTACTCTAAACCCCATCATCTTCTGAAAATTCCAAAAATTTCCCAGTCCAAACCTGACTATCTATAGAATTAATCGAGGGGTTTTACACTGAGTCTTTTCTTAGGACTTGTAAGATCATGGCCGAGGAAGGCATTATCCTTGTTAGTGATATTTGCAAGGATCGGAGAGTTACTCTAGGAGGTCGGGAGTTGAGTGTGTGTCTACTTGTAATGCCACTTCCGAGATACGATATTGTACTCATGATAGATTGGTTGAGTAGGCACCGTGCTGGTATAGATTGTAGAGAAGGTAGAGTTTTGTTTAGCCCGCCATGAGAGCCAGAGTTTGACTTTGCTACAGGAGCTGTAG
The DNA here is from genome assembly GCA_036927795.1 of Iris macrosiphon. Lineage (NCBI taxonomy): Eukaryota > Viridiplantae > Streptophyta > Magnoliopsida > Asparagales > Iridaceae > Iris > Iris macrosiphon. Next base: position 73,293,165 of record JAYESA010000005.1, on the reverse strand, counting down.
AGCAGGGAGAAGGCATTATCTGTGGAGCTATGGTGAAAGACAAGGAGCTGCCACATCCTTTGATAGCAGAGTACTTGGATGTATTTCCTGAGGAATTGCCAGGATTGTCGCAAGATTGAGATTTTGAATTCTCTATAGACTTGGTGCTAGGTGCAGAACCAATTTTACATCATGTCTATAGAGTGAACAAAATCGAGATGGTCGAGCTGAAGAAGGAGGTGAACGAGTTACAGGATAAGGGGTTTATTAGATCGAGTTATTCAACCTGGGGAGCCCCGATATTATTTATACCAAAGAAGGATGGATCGGTGCGCATGTGCATTGATTACAGGGCATTGGATAATCTTACTATCAAGAATAAATACCCGTTGCCATGAATTGATGACCTGTTCGATCAGTTGAGTGGTGCCAAGGTATTTTCTAAGATAGACTTGAGATCAGGCTACCACCAGGTGAAAGTGAAGCCGGAGGACATACCGAAGACTGATTTTAGGACTCGGTATGGCCAGTATGAGTTCATGGTGATGCCATTTGGGTTGACTAATACCTCGACGGTATTTATGAATTTGATGAACACGGTATTTGTTGGAGGACTTGGAGAGCTTGGGCATTCTGGTGATAGTTTCTAGTTTTGCTATGCAGATGTAGGGGTTGCAGATACACTCAGAGTTGATGGACAGGATCAAGGCTGTCTAGTATGAGGATGTATCTCTGAGAAGCATCAGTGCTCAAGTGAGAGCAGGATTGGAGGATGATTTTACCATTGCTGAGGATGGTTCTTTGTGTTAGATTATGTGTGCCTAGTGGGGAGTTGTATGAGGAGGTATTGCAGGAAGCGCATCGCTCTCAGTATTTTATACATCCAGGTGCCAACAAGATGTATCGGGATATGCGAGAGAGTGTGTGGTGGTATGGCATAAAAAGGGAAGTGGCACAGTTTGTATCCAGATGCTTAGTATGCCAGTAGGTAAAAGCCGAGCAGATTACTTCAGCCATTACCTATTCCAGAGTGGAAGTGGGAGCACATTACTATGGATTTTGTGTCCGGACTTCCATGATCTCCAGGAGGAAAATACGCGATCTGGGTCATCATCGACAGGTTGACCAAGTCGGCCTACTTTTTGCCTTTCAAGGTGGGTTTGTCTACGGAGAAGCTGGTAGAGATGTATATGAGACAGATTGTCAGGATACATGGGGTTCCCGTCAGCATAGTCTCGGGTCGGGATAGTTGTTTCACTTCTTATTTTTGGAGGAGTTTGTAGGCGAGTTTGGGCACCCAGCTCAAGTTTAGTACTGAATATCATCCCCAGACAGATGGACAGTTAGAGAGGATAATTCAGACTCTCAGGATATGCTGTGCACCTATGTACTAGATTTTAGGAGATCTTGGGAGGACCATCTCCATTTGGTAGAGTTTGCTTATAATAACAGCTATCATGCTAGTATAGAGATGTCACCATTTGAGGCTCTGTATGGTCGAAGATGTCGTATTCCCTTGTCATAGGACAATATTGGAGAAAGAGTTCTGCTAGGGCCAAAGATGGTTGTGGATGCAGCGAAGAAGGTTAAGCTGATTAGAGACAGACTTTGAGTGGCGCAGGATAGACATCGGCATTGGGCCGATAGCCACCGGAGACCTTTGGAGTTTGAGGTATGGTTTTAGATTTTGTTTTGTGCTTGATATTGGTTGTTTGTTATAGATTAAGTTCTTAAGGTTGTATTTTGTTCTAGGTTGGTGGTCTGGTATTTCTGAGAATTTCTCCGACAGGAGGCACGATCGCTTCAGTGGACGCGGGAAGCTTAGTTCATGATTCATCAGACCTTTTAGTATTCTCGAGAGGGTCGGTGCAGTTGCGTACAGACTAGACTTGCCACCTACATTAAAGGGAGTGCACAACATATTTAATGTGTCGCAGTTGAGATAGTACATGACAGATCCTAGTCACGTGTTAGATCACTCAGAGATAGATGTGGGCCCTACTCTTAGCTATCCAGGGCAGCCAGTTGAGATTATGGATTGGAGAGAGAAGGTACTGAGGAACCAGACTATTCCTTTGGTATGCGTCTCATGGAGGCATCACTCTCTGGGGGAGTCTACCTGGGAGATAGAGGATGAAATGCGAGAGCGTTACCCATATTTGTTTGTGCCTTGAGGTATGTTCTTTCCTGGTTCTATTCTATTCTATTTTATTTTCTGGGGGTAGTTTCGTCTTTGAATTTTGAGGACAAAATTATTTTAAGATGGGTAGACTTGTCACTACCATAGTTTCTAGAAAGAATATTTTGGTCATTTCATAATTTATTAAATACTATGTATGTTGAATATTTATTTATTATATTATTTACTTATTGTTAGATGTTAGTTTAAGTTTTTGGACTTGTGTTAGTTAACATAACTAGTTTATATTAGATCCATGGACCAACATTTAATTCTAGTTAGAATTGAGCCCAATAGTAAGCCCAATCATTAGGAGGATGATTAATTAAGTTAAACCAATTAGACTAGAACCTTCTCTCCTTAATTATTTCTTTATGAGAGGCCCCAAGGGATATTTTAGACTTTATATAGTAACTTGGAGAGGGAGAATAGTGGCCGACCATATATTAATAGAGGAAAATTTTCTCTCTTTATTTTTATTTTCAAATCTAGATATAGAATTTTCTCTTCCAAATTTCTTCATTTCTACATCAAATTCCACCCAAATTTATTTCTAAATCCTTTCCAAATATTATTGGAGACTATTAGATCAAGGATCTTCAAGGAGGAAGTAAGGATCTACAAAGAGGAGCAAGGATTTACAAGTTGGAGGCTCTTTTCACTCAATTTGGAGGTTTTATTGGGAATCAATCTCCCAATAGGTACAATTCAGTTTTTCTCCTCTAATTAGACTCTAAATATGTAATTTAATTATTAGGAACCACCCCATATGCTAAGTTTACTCATAGGAATTGAAATTAGGTTCATAGGAGGCCTATGGAGAAAGTTATGTGGTATTTTGTGTCAATTTTGGGAGAATTCCGAGATTGACACATCTTGTGTTTGTTAATAGGTCAATTAGACCAAAGTGACATGTGTTTGATTGTGTGTAGCTAGTGTCGTATCCACAATTGGATACGTGTAGGCTGTATCCCGATAATTTGGAGATACAGGTTAATTTGAAAGTTTTTCTCCGACACGGGAGTTTGAGCATATCACATTTTGACACGGACACGTAGATAAGTAGTTAGCTCTTCGTATTGTTCATAATTACTATTTTAGACTTTCTCGTGTCCATTGGGATATAATTGGTTGTGTGGCGGAGCTGTATCACAAGCGTATCATTGATCTAGTGTGATATAGGTGCGATGCACTTCACATATTTGTTTTCTTGTATTTCTATTTAATATAACTTGGTTATAACTATTAGAGTGTTATAATTGTATGGGTATGTGTATATATATATAGTGATATTGTGTTTATATATATATATATATATATATATATATATATATATATATATATGTATGTATAATAATTGGTGTTTATATGTATATGTATCTATAGTGTTATATATATATATATATATATGTAGTGATTGGTATTTATATGTATATATATCTAGTGTTATATATATGTATATATATATATATATATATATATATATATATATATATATATATATATATATATGTTGGTTGAGGGTGTATGTGTATAGAGGTGTGTGTGTGTGTGCGCTAGGGGGGTCGGGTTGCTAGCATAAGTAGTACCAGCAATGCCAACAACTGCAGCAGCAGCAACTCGAGGAGCAATACAGCAGCTGCAGTAGCAACAACAAGGGCAGCAGCAACAACAACTGTCGCAGCAACAACAAGGGAAGTAGCAACAACAACTACAACAGTAATAGCAAGGGCAACAACAGCAACTAGCCAGCAACAACTAGCCAGCAGCAACTGTAGCTAGAGCAGCAACAACTACAGTAGCAAAGGCAATAACAACAACAAGAACTAGGGCAGCAGCAAGGTAAGGGGGTTAGCCTTGATTTATAGCTCTAGTTAGTTAGTTAGTTTTATTGTTAGACTAGTTAGTTATATATATGTACATATTGATTACTAGTTAGTTATATGTATATACATTTTGTTAAACTAGTTAGTTATATGTACATATATATGTATTGGTTGTTAGTAAGTTATAAATATATAGATGAGGGATATATATGTAGATGAGTACTAGTTAGCATTGGTTAGTGTTATTTCTAGATTACCTTAAGATATACCAAGGTAATGAGAGTGAGGTATCTTGGGTACGAATTTTGAATATCCGAAGGGGTATGTTAGTATAGTATTGTCATAAGTTAAATACATTTTAGTATATAGTTAGGTATTTGGGTAGTTAGATATGTTAGATATTGAATTACCTTGAGATACCAAGGTAATGTCAAGGTATTGGGTTTGAACATCAAGATGAGTGTGTAGGTGATATGATACCGCTTTTGGTTCAAAGCCAAGGTATCAACTTAGCATTAGTTTAGTTAGGAATATTATATATTGTTGATTGTATATACATATTATAATATTTTTATAGCTAATCATTTGCGTATCTTATGATATGGTATCTTGTTGGTTTTTTAGTATCCTAATATAGCTAGTATGGCCTAGTTACATAGTGTTGGGACCCAATATCCTAGAGATAGACTCATACAACCTAGAAATAGCTAGTTTGACTAGTTTGACCTAGAGTTGATCTAGTTTGACTATTTTGACTTAGAAATAGCTTTATGACCTAGAAGTTGACTAGTTTAACTTATTTTTATTCTAAACCCTTATATTGATGTAATATTATATATTTAGGTCTTTGAGGCACCGTACCAGACATATTTGATACTGTTTACCGGATTTCAGGCGAGTACATTCTTTGATAGTTTCTTATTTATGATATCCTTTATGTCTCTTGTGTCTAGTGTAGATATCCTTGATTTCTTGACACGATGGTTACACGGATTAGTATATCCGGATCTCATCATGAGATGTTATTCCTTGGTATTTATGGTGTATCTTATGCAAGCCTTTTTTCCTTGTTATTCTTATACAAATACAGATATTGATTCCTGAGAAGAGTAGTGCCCATCTTGTGGAAACCTATATCATAACGTACCATGGTTGGATCCACTATACCAGTCGAGGGCGGGTAGTATTTAGTCTAGATATGTGATCATACCCTCCTTGTGCATGTCTTATTATTTGTGAGTATTGATCATACACCACACATATAATTAACCAGGCCATAATCCTTGTACAAGTTTTCCAGCCGATCACATGTTAAAGCTGGTACTCACTCACTTAGTTATTAGTATTTCTTGTTCATTTTTATATTGTTTATTCTTGTATTTATGTCCAGTATTTCCTTTATTGCATATTTCTTATATTTGTATATTGTATCTTGTATATTCATATCTATTTACTTTTACATAGTTTATAACATTTATTAGAATTGCTGTTTGAGATATACTTTGCTCCTTTTCTGACTGGATATTTTTTTTCAGATGACACTGAGGAGTGGTACCCCACTCACTACGGGGCTCAGGACATGGTTGGCTTAGAGCTAGAGACCTTGGCTCATGAGGGTCTCATCCCGACTGAGACAGACGACCCAGGACTCGTAGCATAGTAGTTTCTTTTGTACTGGATTTGTCTCGAGCCTTGTTATCAGTTTTTCCTTGACACATTGGATAATATTTTGTCTCATGAGTTATATTTGTGACTCTTTTATTCTTTTATCATATTCGTGCTTTATTCCATCTTATAGATCTGTGATTGAGTATTCATATTACATTGGTGACATATTATATCTTGATTGTTAGATAGATAGATTATCTGAACAGCGTTCTACCGTCGATGCTGCAGTGTAGGCTGGGCGTTATTCACTACTTGCATCCCTATACCAGGTACGGGTCATGACATAGGTCCAGAGAAGCATACATGGAGTCTGGAACGCATGGGGCTAGAGATGCATAAAATTCATGGAGTCTGTGTAAACCCCCTCAAATATTATTTTAGGTAGACTAGATACGGTTAGAAATTTTGTTGTAGCGTCGGGTATTTGAGGTTTAGAAGTTTTGTTGTAGTTGTCTGATTCTTTATTTTAATCCTTGTTGCAACCTACCGTTGTTGCAATATTCGGAGCCCAACAATAGCCCATAATTTCGAACAAATTATTGCACTCTCGATTTGACGAGCTAACCTAGGCGCTGGACTTTTTTGTCACTCACAAACACAATCCCTTGTGCTCTAATTTAATTGCACAACTTTCCCGTCCCAAAATTAGTTCTTTAATCTTGTGTTGCGTACCTTTGTCGTTGCCATCCATTTTGGGACACAAACTCAACCAGTTTAGCTAAACCAATTAAAGGGCCCAAGACTGACACCAAGCCTACACCATTTATGACCTTCGTGTCACTCCTAATTAAGACCCCATGTGCCGCCATTTAATTTAAGAGCACATAATATTTTATTTTAATTAAATTGGGGATACCAACTTTGACTAATCCTAAATTAACCCCAAATTAACCCAATACCCCATTCATTAAGCCCATGCAAAACACACAACACCCCCTCACCCTACATAACATCAAACACCACTTCTCACACCAAATTCCCATCATTTTTCATGCATGTGCAAATACCCAAAAGTTAAGGGGCTTATTTGCAAATATGGTGATAGGTGTCATTACCCCATTGGTCAAGGCCAATGAAGAAACCCTCTTCTCTCTCCTTGACCAGTCAAATCAACCCCCTCTCTCCCCTTTTGTTTGTACATTTCTTTCATGACAAATCATGGCCCTCCATTCAAATTGAAGCTTCATCCTCACCACACACTCACCTATATAATCATTCATTCACACCTTTCCCAAGGAGCAGGCCCTAAACCCTAGAAGCATAGAAATACCCCCTTCTCTCTCTCCTCCTCCTTCATATTTTAGCCGAACCCCTCCTCCCATTTTCTTCTTCTTCTTCTTCTTCTTCTTCTTCTTCTTCTTTTTCTTCTTCTTCTTCTTCTTCCTCTTCACCTCTACTTCTCCTTCCACCACCCGACCGGCCTCCAACCTCCTCTCCTCACAGCAGTCATCATCGACACTGTCGCTTCCCTACACCATCCCGCCAAGCAGCGACATCTCCCCAGCCATCCACCTAGCAGCCTACTCCCTACGCCTGAGCAGCCCGCCAAGCAGCGACATCAATACCCCGACCTCCCATCTTCGGTCGTCGACCCCGCGTCTTCATCATCATCATCATCATCATCATCATCACCAACACCATCTCGCCTGAGCACCCCGCCGGAGCAGCAGCTCGACTACATCTCGTCATCACCATTAACATTATCTTATCCCCTCGCCATCGTCGATCCCGACACGACACCGGCAGCATCGACCTCTCCTCCCCGACCTGACCTTCCCGACTTCACAACACCGTCAATCAGCCTCCTCACCGTCGGAGCACCCTGACTCCACCCGCCATCTCCTCCACATTATTGCACGACCACCGCTGCACCAACCTCCTCCACCCGCAGTAGTCCTCTTATTCGAGTAGCTGCTGTGGACCACCGTCTTCCCCTCATACCACCACCATACGCTGCACCGGGGTAACTCCTCACCCATCCCCTTATTTTAGTGTAGTGTTGTTTCTTTTTACAAGAGGACCTAGTTAGGGTTAAAATTTATAAATGCTATATTGAGTTTTAGGGTTTATGAATGCTACCTTGAGTTTAGGGTTTATGTTATATGCATTTTTGTTAAGTATTGATCAGTATGTTTATAATTAAGAAATGTGTTTTGATATCGTAAGTTGGACTTTTGTTGAGGATTGATAACTAATGCCGACTTGATTGAGGAGCAGGTTTATTTGTTTTGAAATGGTATTGTGATATCAAAACGTCGATCATTTATTGAGAGCTGATAATTAATATTAAATTTATTTGAGGAGTAGCTACTTATTGTTAAATGGTGGAAGATTAACAAAACAATAGTTTTATAAGAGTAAGTTGGATAATTAAAAATTATTTTAATTGAGGATAGTATAATTAAATGTGCATGATAAGGTCTGTGAATACCAGGGTGGAATCTGAGGATGATCATAGCTTGAACTACTGAAAACACCGTGATAAATAGTAGGATTGAGGATTTGGTTTGATGATGATGTTATACGGGTGATTGATCGTATTGGATGTAACATACCTCTAGTCAACCGTGGTCAAGCCTCTAGCTTAGTGTCTATGTGAGCTATATAATTAAAATCGAAGCCTATACTAGATGTGTGTCACCTCTTAATTTAGAATAACATCGTGATAGTTTATTGATTGAGCTTGTATCTCGTCTCTAGGTACTACGGGACCCGAGGACTTGGATGTTGTACCAGAGATCTATCTTCAGCATCCGGATCCAGGCAAGTGTATCTTGCCACCCTGTATTTTAGTTACCCGATTTCTATTTATTTATTATATGCATTATGCACGCTTTGGATCAGATTCGTTACTTCGCGTCCAGGTCATAACCGGGTGCAGACGTTCGTCGGTAACGTCTGGTAACGATTGATAGATGTTCGCAACACCTTGATGTACACACTTGGTTACATCATAACCCTCGGACACATTCAGATACTGTTATCATGCCAGATTTCCTATATCCTGATACTATCAGCATGACCAAAACTGGGACAACTTTAGGGTCATGATTGTTGATAGTTACTTCAGCATGACGAGACTATTAGATAGAGGTCCAGGTTCAGCGAACACTCGTTGACCGCTTTGGGAAGGGAAGACAGTTACTAGACATTTGGGCTCCTCTGCACGGGCTATATATATGTATATGTCCTATTTATGTAGTGTTCCTATATCTGGAGTAGTAGTATCACCTGTGTGACTCTGTGCTTGGAGCTACGGTATGCCCCATGTGTCTCTGTGTTCGGAGCTACAGTTTTATTTTAGACAGCCGACGCGTCGAACATTGTCTTCAAAATTGTGTCTCACTTAGGTGGTTATGCTAGATTACACCGGCGTTGCACTTGTTTCTTTCTGTTATAATATGGCATACTGTATTTTTGTACCTTGTTACGTCCCTCTGAGGACCTGGTTCCCTTCTAGGCTTAGGCAAGGAAGACTACCCGGAGGAGTATGGACCGGGTGTACATCCAGGAGCAGGACCTGTCGTAGAGGACGAGATCCTTTCCGAGGACTTCGTTTGATCTCTGGTAGTGACTTCACCCTGGGATGGTATTTCTATTTAGCTTTCAGATACTGTTCCTAGTTATCTTACTATTTTCCTTCATTTTGGTATTTGTATTAGCGGGTTTGTTCCCGTGTGACTCTTCTCATTTTTGTACTATGATACATTTCCCGTGTTATTTCTCTTTTGTACATTAGTAGTTATATTCTTCTCTATGTGCTCTATATATCCGTTGTCTGTGGATGAGATTTAGTTTTCACTGTCTATGTGTTATGTGTTGGGTTTTATCATTGTACTTTACAGCTTAGGTGCACTCCGTCGGGTCCATTAGATTGGGATGCCCGTCGAAGTGTACCTGCTGGCCATTGCCACGTGGCTCAGTTCCTTATATTTGGAACTGGGGCGTGACAGTCTGGAACGCATGGGGCCAGAGATGCATGAAATACATGGAGTCTGAAATGCATGGGGCTAGAGTCACATGGAATGCAGAATTTTTTTTTCTTTCATACACGTGGCCCTGTACGGCTACATAGTAACAAAAGTAAAAATGACGGTGACCTGGGCAGTGATGCCAACTGTCTATGGAGAGATCGAGGCATTCAGATAGTCTTTTTTGTCAGGATTCTATGTCAGACATAATCTTTGTGTCAGGCCTAAATATGGCCAGTTCTAGGATGCGGGGATGCTTGAGGAAGTAGTGGCGCATCGATGCTGGCACATACAGACACTAGTTATATAGTGGTGTATGGCACTGCTGGCACATGGGAACACTAGTTACTTAGTGGCGCATGGCACTGATGACACATGGGAACACTAGTTATGAAGAGGTCAACACATAAAACTAGATCATTATGGCGTAAGGGGCTTGATCACTGCAGCCCATGACCTCAGATTACTATTGACCCATAGTAGCTGCTTTTCTGGGCCGCATGGTCATCATGCGACCTGATTTCTTTTAGTCAATCTTGGGTCGCATATTTATTGGACGCATGGATCTAGATTTTCTATGCTTCTATAAGATCCCCTTCATAGTTTTCAAACTGATAAGTTTTGGATTACTTTGAATAAGAAGCATGAAGAAGAGGACCTTGGACCGCATCTGAGTGACATGCCTCATATACACGTTGCCATATAGGCGCTTCCGCCAGGCTGTCAGATCATTAAATACTGAGATTTGGCTCGATCTTTTGAGTGGATCTTCTTGGGGATTCTGTGCCAACGACAGTTTTTGAGTAGATAAATAGGGATCACGCCAATCAAGGCATTAGGTTCATTCTCATAACTGCCTGGTTCATCACCTTAATCTTTTTATGCGCCCTAAAAGACTATAAATAGGTGAGAAAGGGAGGAGAGATAACTTTTGTTTCTCGACTTCCCCCTATTTTGTGAAAGAAGATGTTGAGGGCTATTGTCTATCTCGTCGAGGGATTTGTCAAGAGCGGGGTCGACCCGTGGCCCCTGATGCTGGCATTCCTTTTGGAGGTAGGGGTGTGTCATGATGGCAGGGACACAGAGACACAAGAATACGACCTCGCAGCATGGATAAGAAATAATCTAGAACATGCGCGACCCCCCTCATAATATTCTGCTGCATGGATGAACAATTATCTGCAACATGTGCACATAGCCTATATGTGGCTTGGTCACATGGATAGGAACTTATCTACCGTATGCACACATATACTATTTGTAGCTTGATCGTATGATGCGTACAAAGCCTATGTATGGCTGGGTCGCCTAGATGGAAACTTATCTACAACATGCACGCAGAGCCTATCTGTAGATTAGCCACATGGATGAGCCATCATCTGCTCATGTGTAAGGACTTAGCTATCTCGAGACGTCTCCTCCTACGTTTGGCTGCATCTTGGAAGCGACATACGATCGTTGTACACTTTTGTAATCTTTGTTGAGACTGATATTTATTCTCTTTATGCTGGTTTTACTACCTTTTGCGATTATCATGATGGAGCATGGAATGATATCATAGAACCCATCATTCAAAGAGAATGCCAACCTTACAAGGCAGTTTCTCGCCAAGAACTTATCCAGGAGACTAGGGTGAATATCCTACGTCATGTGTAGAGCTGTCCCTGTTTATACAGCATGCTAGCTGCGTTTCTCCCCTTTATGTGGCTTTCTACCAGCATCGATGACAGAATTTGGATTAATTGTCATTCATGTCTTTGGTTTTCCCGTATGGTTGTAGAGCGCCTGCTCCTGCTCCTTCCTTGCTATCCATCAGTATGGGTTCTTTTCCATATACTGAGGTTTGCACTGTGGAGGGATGATCCAGAAAGCATTGAGCTATGCTGCTAGCTCTACTTTTGTTGGTAGCAAAAACACCACAGAGGGACGCTCCTAATGGAAAAGGTTTATGTCAGCGAGATTTCATGAAAACCATTAAAAATAGATTTTTATCATATGTACTAATGACCTTGAATACTAATAAAAAATGGATTTCCATCATATGTACTCATGATCTTGAATATTAATAAAGTCTCTCCTTTTCCAGAATTTTCTCTTTGCATTTGTCTTTTTACATGTTATGGACTTTGGATATTGTATTAGAGGTGATATAGATATAACACAATACCGTAGTTTGTTAAGGATGTCCCACTGGGGGACTCTGGTGGACCTATTAATTTTTGTGCACTTGGGTGCAAGTAATAAGTTCGAAAAAACCTATCAGAGGTGATATGAACGTGATATATTTTTTGAACTTAACACTGCTGGTGTACTTAGAGTTAAGTAAGGGTGATAGGTTTCGATGACGACAGATGTCAGAGATATTATGGACGTGACAATCGATAGTCATATAGAAATATTTGCTTAAAGGTAAGAAGGACATGACAAACTCTACTAGGGAGGATGTGAGGACGATAACTCAGAGGTAACGTGGATATGAGCTAATCGATAGTCATACCGGGAGGTTAGGTACGATCATGGTATTTTTGTGGACGAAAAAAGAAAATGAGCCAGAGGTAATATGGACATGAATATTTTCTTCGAATGGAAAATAGGCAGCTCATTGTTCCGAGGTAATATGGATGTGTGAACTGTTTGCTTTTGTTGAGGATATCCCATTGGGGGATCTTCGGTGGACCTATTACTTCTTACGCACTGAAGTACAAGTAATAAGTTCGAGATAAGCCCTGCCAGAGGTGATATGGACATGGCAGGTTTTGTGGCTCATTTCTTTTTGCGCACTTGAGTGCAAGTAATAAGTTGGAGACAAGCCCTGCCAGAGGTGATATGGACATGGCAGGTTTTATGGACTTAACACCGCTGGCGTACTTAGAGTTAAGTATGGGTGATAAGTTTAGATGATGATCGATGTCAGAGGTATTATGGACGTGACAATCAATAGTCATACATAGAGGTTTGCTTAGAGGTAATTTGGATATGGCAAACCCTATTGGGGATAATCGGTTAGGACAGTATTTTAGAGATGATGTAGATGTGAACTAATATCGAAGGGAACTGATTATAAGTGGTCTAACCGAAAGTATGGATAGACTTTAAGGTGGCTCAACTAGGGAGCTTTTTGAGGATCCACAGTCTATTGCGTATTTAGGATTCCTGAATACAAATAATGGCTTTCATCAAACTTTTGTGGCAAGGGAAGTGCATATTGTGATTACCTTGCCGGGGATGAACAACAGGGAACGTATAATGTACATTTTGGTTGTCCAGCTAATAGTAAAAGGAGTAGAAGTCTAGCTTAGATAAAGTACTTTTTGAGTAACTTGTCGTTGATAGGCATAATGAGAAAATTGTCATTAGATTTTTGAACCGGTAGACGTCGTTGGAGTGCAAGGATTCCACAATAAATGGACCCTCCCATTTAGGTTGGAATTTACCAGCCATTTTGTGGGTCATAACCATCGATCTTCTTACTATCAAGACAAGGTCACCCATTTGGTAAGTCCTCTTCTTGACTCATTTGTTGAAGGCTCCCGAGAGGCGTGCTTGGTAAAGCTCAATGCGCTGTTGAGCTATGAGACGCTTCTCATCGAGTGCTTCCAACTCTTATAGCCGTCGACAGTAATTGTCATCAACGGTCAATCGGTTGGACAAAGCCACTTGGAGTGACATAATTTGGATCTCGAGTGGGAGGACCGCTTCGCTTTCGTAAACCAAGAAGAATGGCGTGCTGCCAGTAGGTGTCTGGACCATTATACGGTAGGCCCAGAGACATTCACCCTGCTTCTCATTCTAGTCGCGCTTATTAGTTGACACAAACTTTTTGAGTAGCTTTTTGTTGGTCTTGTTGAATGCTTCAGCCAGACTATTTGTTGTTGGGTTGTAGGCAGTAGAGGCTACATTCTGGATTCAGTTTTTGTCATAAAATTGATAAAATGTATCACTTGTAAACTGTGGACCATTGTCGTGGATGATCCTCCATGGCAAGCCAAAGCAGTATATGACGTGATGCTTGACAAACCTGATCATATTTGAGGTCTTGACTTTAGTGAGGGGAACAACTTCCACCCATTTAGAGAAGTAGTCTGTGTATCCAAGATGAACCGATGTCCTTTAGAAGAAGGTGGACTAATTGCCCCAATAATGTCCATTCCCCATGCTTCAAACGACCAAGATGCTACTGTTGGGTGTAGGAATTCTGAGGGCTGGTGGATAAAGTCTGCATGGATTTGGCACGCTTGGCACTTCCTCGCACAGTCAACAGCCTCTTATACCATTATTGGGCAATAGTAATCTATTCTCCGAAGACGGTCCTGTAGCTTGGGTTCGGGCTAATGGGCACCACAAATCTTGTCTTGAGCCTCGCGAAGAGTCTGCTTCACTTTTGCATTCGATAGGCATCTTAGCAAAGGACCATCGTAGGAACAATGATACAATATTTTGGTAGCCGTATCTTAATAGAACTGAAGGGAACATCTTCTGATGGAAGTGGCTTCCTTTAGGTTCTCGAGGAGAATTCCATAGACTGTGTAGTCGATGAATGAGAGTCTCCAGTCTTAGGAGTCGGTGTTTGTCTCTACTGAGTAGCTCAGGCAAAGACAAACATTAATTTTTGGGTAGACCAGCTCTTGACCGACCATTGTGATCAGCTGCTAGGTTTTGACTGGGACCGCTAGTGTGGCAGCAAGGCCGACTAGGACGTCAGCCTCAATGTTTAACAATCAAGGGACATGCTCAATAAAGAATTCCTTGAAGGTGGAGATTATTCCAAGTGCAGCTTAGTGGTAGGGAATTAAGTCCTTGTGCCATACCTCATATTCGCCCCGGACCTGACTGACTATCAGCTTGGAATCATTGTAGGCTTCCAAGTAGTCTACTCCTACTTGTCTAGCGAGTTGGATCCCAATGATGAGGGTGTTGTACTCTGCCACATTATTGGAGCATGGATCTATAAGGGAGTAAGCACAGTTTATGACCAGATCGTGTAGAAAAATTAGTACTATCCCGATGTCAGCGACAATATCGCATTTGGGCCCTGTTCTAGAAGCACCGTCGAAAAATATTCGCTAAACAATTTTTGCGCTTGTGGTCATATTTGAGTCCTCTACTTTGTTTGGGATCTCTTCAAGGAGCTTTGTGGTTTCCGGTACAGGATGGGCTTCCAGGAAATCTGTCAATGCTTGGCCTTTGACCACTTTTTATGGGACAAATACTATATCGTACGGTGATAGTAGTATTGCCCATGTGTCTAGGCGAGAGTTGAGCATTCCGGGTTTAGTCATGAGGACCCTGAGAAGATTAACTCATGAGATCACATGGATGGATTGTCCTGCCACGTAATGTCTGGTCTTCTGAATGGCAAAAACCAGAGCGAGGCACTCCTTCTTAACGGGATTGTACTTATGCTATACGCTGACCATCATTCTGCTGAGATAGTAGATATCATGTTCATGACCTGCATCACTTTTTAGGGCTAGTAGAGCTTCGAAGGAATGTTCCATCGCCCGCACATATAGCAAGAAGGTTCTTCCCATAATGGGGCCACCAATACTGGCGGGTTCATGAGATACTCCTTGATATCGTCGAAGGCACGTTGACATTCTTTGTTCGAGAAAAATAAGACTCCCTTCTTCATAAGCTGAGTGAACGGCTGACAATATCTAGAGAGGTTTGATATGAACCTTCTGATGTATACCAGTCTTCCTTGAAGGCCATGAAGTTCTCGAAGGTTCTCTGGCAGGTGTATTTTATGTATTGCTTTAGTGTTGTCAGGTTCTACGTGGATACCCTTTGAAGTTATGACAAAACCTAAATATTTGCTATTAGGGACTCCCAGGAAGGATTTGATAGGATTCATCTTGAGCTGGTGCGTACGCATGAGGTCGAACACAGTCTTCAAGTCTCGGAGTTTGGAGCGACTCTTGACAGCGATGTCATCAACGTAATACTCTACTGTCTTGCGTAGATGTTCACGAAAGATGGTGCACATATCTAGCTGGTATGTAGCACCTATGTTCTTCTGACCGAAGGGCATGACTGTGTAGCAGTAGACCCCTATCGACGTGCGGAATAATGTATGCTTTTTATCGTTAAAAAATATCTTGATTTAATTTTAGCCTGAGAATCCATCCATAAAGGACATGCGCTTGAAGCCACAAGTGTTGTCAATCATTATATCTGTGATCGGAAGGGAAAACTTGTCCTTAGGGCATGTCGTATTTATATCACGAAAATCAATGCAGATCTGAATCTTCCCATTCTTTTTGACGATGGGAACGATGTTGGCTACCCAATCCGGATATTTTTCTCGCGAAAAAAGCTACTATCTATCAGCTTGTTGACTTCAGCTTTGATGGCATTAATTATGTCTAGCAGGAACCGTCGTTGCTATTTTTTGATCGGTTTAGCGTTCGGCAAGATGTTGAGTTTGTGGACCATAATTTAGGGGTCCAGTCACAACATGTCTTCATAACTCCTGGCAAAAATATCAATGTATTACCTGATGAGCTATAGCACGGATTCTCGATCCTCATTGGACAGACTTTTGCTGATAAAGATAGGTTTAGGGGAGGATTCTTCTGCCAGATCGATTTGTACGACTTCATCCTCAGTGAGAGGTTCCAGTTGCTCGAACCTCATCTCTCATTGTGCGTTTAGGCATTGGACCCATAGTTCTACTTTAAAGAGTTCAAGTGGATCCCCGTCGTCTTTCTTAGGGTCAGTTGACACCATATTGGCATACAATGTTTATTTGAGCATCTTCCAGATACTGACATCAGAGTCCCAAGCAGAGGATTATAAAGAGTAAGAGTGTAACTCATCTTCTTTATCCGAGCCTAGCCATGCTTGGTCTTATGCTATTAATCCTCGGACTTGCCTACAGGAGACTGCAGACGCAGAGGCAACCGTCGAACTTTGCCATAGTTTAAGCCCCTAGCAGCTTTCAAATCGTACCCCATCTTATGGATAAGGTGCTTGGTTTGAGAGTTGTACCGAAGAAGTGATATTTTATCAGTATCGAGTTCTAGTTACGGTTCCTCTGGAACGGAGGATTGGGGACTTTCTACCCTGCCGAAGATGATTAGTCTGTCTCCCCTCTTCCTTGCTAGAACTATAAAGTAGGAGTTTTAATTGGAGAGAATTTGATTCACTACATATGTGGTAGTCACCTGTGTATGCAGGTATAAGCCTAGACCGTGCTCCCTGTAATATAATGTGATGAGATGTGCTACATTCGAGTAGTTCAAAGATAGCAATTTATTTATAAAATAAGGTATCTTATACTAAGGAATTATATCGTGAAGAGAAGGGACATTAGCATGAGCGGCTACGTACTCCTCCAGTTCATCCTTCCCGAGATCTACCTCCAGTACGAGCGACTGCTTCGGAGGTCTCCTGCGCAGCTTTACCACCAGATTTCGAAAGTCGTAGTAGGTGTCGGATCTTCTTTCCGTAGTCGACTTGGTCCACGAAGGCGAACGACCAGAGGTTCAGGTGCTTTCTTATGCAGTTTCACCATGAGGAGAGGGGTTGCGTCAGAAGTGCGTACTTTGAGATGGACTCTCAAGGGCTCATCCGATGTTGTCCCAGTCTCTACCTTATCGTCGATATTATTGCCACCTTCATCTAGGTAGACTTTCTTATAGAGGATCGAGTCAGAGTAACAGGCCTCAACCCCTTTGAATAGATCCACGCCAAAAAATTCTGTCTTGACGATGCCATGATCGTCTACGTACTTCAAGCTGAATCTTGCCCAGAGGGTCGACATTATCCACGGATGTCTCAACTGGACATTGTAGGATACATCTACGTCTATGACATAACATGTGACCTTTGTTTTTAAATTATCGATCTGACATTTCAAGTGAATCTTGTCCAGAGGGTAGCTCCTCCCTACGTTGAAGCCACTAATGGCAGTATTGGTTGCTACCAAGTGATGCATCAGGATGCCCAAGGTCTGAAGCAGACTCTGCGGCATAATATTGATTTACGAGCCAGGGTCGATATACATCCGGTCCACCTTTATGGCGTTGATGTACCCTGCGTAATACAGAGGACGATCGCGCCGATCATATTATTGTAGTGGGAGCATGTGGTAGGATCCTCAACTGGCGGCTTAACTTGGGCCAAGTAGGTTTCGGTATTCTGCAATACCTCACTCAGAGCAACCCTAGTATCTTTGGAGAGTCATAGAAGCTCGAATAGTGATAACTTCGCTGGTGTATTGGTCAGTTGTGATAAGATGTCGAAGTTATAGGGCTTCTCCAGTCCCTGAGATGTATCTTTACATAGCGGTTTGTCGAAGCGAGTTTCTTTCTGCTTGGAATTGTCCGCTGTTGGAGGGTAGGATGGACCCGGATTGGATAATGCAATTGGGAGTGCACCATCGTCAGGGATTTCATACTCTCGTTGGTATGCCAGTCTTGACCTCATTGTTTCTGCTATAGCTTCTTCGAAAGGAATAAAAACCGTATAGCAGGATTTGGACTTCTTACCCTTGGACTTGGTGGCAGAAGGTTTTGTCTGCTACATCAAGTCTGGAGCAAGATCTAGATGGACCCACATGAACTCCTCATGTGATGTTGTCACTACCACATTCCAAAAATAAGGGTATTTTTGACTTTTTATATATATTTGATATTGCGTGTATTTAATTTAAATAATTGCATGAGATATGTATTTGTAATATTATATATATACAGTGTTCGTTAATGTTTGAGCTAGTAGACTTGACCTAGAAGCCTACTAGATGAACACTTGACCAAATTATAGGGTTATGAATTAATTTGTATTATTTAGGATTTAATTATTTGAGGTTATAATTAATTACCGTAATTTTATTTAATTGTTGCACCTTGCCGTTGCTTCAATAATTGGAGCGCTATCCTAGCTTTTGTCTTCCAACAAATTTCAAAACCTTGCCCTAGACGTGCCCGCCTTCCATTCTGACATTTTTGTAACTCATAATTATGCTCTCTTGTGCTTCATTTTAGCCGCACAATATTCGTCGCGGAAGTTTATTTAATATCTAAATAAATCTGACTTTGTATCGTTGTGCGTTCCAATCGAAATTGGAGACAATCTCGACCCATTTTCGTGCAACCCAAATTAGGGTAATATTCTGTTCTGAGTCTTCTTCACTAATGATATTTGTGTCCTAACCTAATTTTGGCCTCATGTACTCCTAATTAATTTTAGAACACCGCTTGCATTTATTTCTAATTAAATTAGGGATACCATTTTGACTAATCCTATTTTAACCTAATTTAATGCAAATACCCTATTCTTTAATCCCATACAAAACACAGAACACCCCCTCACCCTACAAAACACCAAATCGCCTACTAATTTTTTATCATCTCATGTATCTGTGCAAATACCCAAATTTAAGGGGGCTCATTTGCAAATATTGCATTAGGTGTTAACACCCCATTGGTTTAAACCAAATGGAGAAGCCCTAGTTCTTTGACTAGTCAACCCAACCCCTCCCCTTTGCATGAATGATTTTCCATCATGTCAAATCCTGACCACCCATTCAAAATGGGGCTCATCATCACCACACATTCCCACCACCCTCTCATATAAGATGTCTCTTCAATGCACCCTTCCCAACATGCCCTAATCCCCAAACCTAGGAAAGCCCCCACCCCACTCTCTCCTCCCTCCTCACTCAACCGTAGCTTTTTCTTTTCCATTTCTTCTCTTCTTCTTCTTCTTCTTCTTCTTCTTCTTCTTCTTCTTCCTTTCTTCTTCTTCTTCTCTTTTTTTTATAAAGAAAAGGGGGGAAATAAAAAAATCTTCACCACCATTACACCCCTCTAACCCGGCCGACTCCGGCCTCTGTATTCTTCGGCCACTGATTCGACCCCGGCACAAACACTACAACCTCTCTCGCTTGAGTTCCTCCCCGGTCGAGCTCCACCCGTCCGGCTCCCACACCAAATCTGCAACTCCCTCCGGCCACGTACATCACCCCGAACCTACTCCACCTCCAGCCCGGGCGACCCAGCATCAACCCGACGAGCCGCCATCGCCTCCTCACGCCACCTGAAGCCCCGCCGACTGCCATCATCATGTCATGACCCGCACCCAGAAAATCGGGCATGAGTCATGGGTACGTCCAGCCTACGTCGCAGCATCGGCGGTAGAACGCTGTCTAGGTCAACTATCTAGATAACAATCTCACACAATCAATATATAAAACTATCAAGATCTCAACTCCAAACGGAGGAGCAATATCATAACGATAATCACAATGTACTCAATCACGAATTTAAGCACGATAAGATAACACAGAAAACTAACAGCTATAAAGTCTAACCAACAACTACTACTACAACAACCACAACATCAATAATAATAATACAACATCCTGAATCAAATATAATACAAGGTCTCAATCCAAAACCGGAGACAAATTCGGTGCTAAAAGCTAATAAAACAACAACAAGGTCTTAGTGATCCCAGCTACCAACCCGGAACTCACCCCTAAACTAGAGGGTCCCTGTCTGCACCATCGACATGATCAGGTCCATAAAACGTCGGACACCAATCCTCCGGATACTCTGGAAAAAATATGTCCAGTCAGGACTGGAGCAAGTACACCTCTAACAGCAGTTCCAGTTAAATAATAAAAACTATAAAACAATTGTAGCAAGTAGCAAGTAGCAAGTAGCAAGGAGAAAGAAATATAGTATGAGACAAGAAATATATATATCACTGGTGTATAAAGGTAAAGATGCAGGAATATCCAAAACAAGATAGTAATGACTGCAAGATACAAGAAATCTACACTAAGAGTAAGTCTGTGCACATGAACGTGTAGTGAGTCTAGCATGAAATACATGTAGTGAGTCAAGTCCAGAA
Source organism: Iris macrosiphon (assembly GCA_036927795.1). NCBI lineage: Eukaryota > Viridiplantae > Streptophyta > Magnoliopsida > Asparagales > Iridaceae > Iris > Iris macrosiphon. The sequence continues at coordinate 73,272,679 of JAYESA010000005.1, read as the reverse complement.
ATATGTAAGTGAGACCAGCAAGAAATTCAAGAGAGTCCAGACTATAAAGAATGAACTCGGTGTCTTTGAAATATATATTTGTTTCGACATATAAACGGCTAGGGGTAAGTAAGGCTCACCGCGCACTGGGTGCGCGGCTGCTATCAATCCAGATTAGACCAGAGGGAGTAATTCCTGATGATTCCAGATGGAAATATTTACATGTCTACTCGAGTATTTCCCTGCCCCGACTAATACAAGTGAATTCAAGATTCGATACGTAAATCAAGTATGAGTCCAGCCTGAAATATGAGTGATGCCTGTAGTGATGCCTGTAGGTGATTCCAGAATAGAGGCCCGAAACATAAAAAATACGTGTCGCAAGTAAATGAATCCAGAAATACCAGTCCGTGTCCCGCGTTGTGCCAGAAAAATCAGATGATACTATACTAGAAGCTGAATCATAATAATCATCAGATAATGAAAACTATCAAAGAATGTACTCGCCTGACGTCCTGAGCAACTAGCGATCCGAACTGGTGTCGCAAGGACCTATTGCAAAAAACAAGGTTAAACAGGTTTCTAATGAGTTAAATAGATATAAAATAACTAAAAATAGGCTTCTAGGGTCGTTCTAGATCAAACGGGTCAAACCGGTAAAATCTGGGTCAAAAAGTCAACTAGTGGTCCAAAAAGTCAACTCTGTGTCAAAACTAGGTCAAAAGTTGACTTTGGCGGTCAACCAAGTCAACTATGGTCAACTCTAGGTCAAACTAGGGTACCCCTAAAATTCTAGGCCAAAACTAGATCATTAAGCTAATAAACCCTCAAACTCGCGTCCTTGAGATACCGGAATACCCTCGGTATCCGATACCTCGACCTAGGCTACGCACCCCGCCTAAACCCGCTAAAACCTATGCTAGCACGCGTAAATATATACACATATACATATAAAAATCACTCCAATACTATTCCTAGGCTATTGCTCAAATACCCCGCTCGGAACTCAATACCTTGGATATCTCAAGGTATTGAGATACCTTAGTATCTCAAGGTATTGAGATACCCTCCAATACCTCACTAACTACCCCTCTTGTTAGCTATTTAAGCAAAAAGATATATACCTATCTAGTAATATAAGATAGAAAATGTAATGCCCCGTAATCGTTCGGAGCGTTACGCTGAGTCGGATTGAATAAATCAAATGCTGGTTACATTTGAGATGTTGGATTTTGGGAAGAAGGATTGATTTAGTTGGTTTTAATGTGCAGATGGCTAGCGGGTTCGATGGAAATCAGGTGTTCGTTCAGAATAGTACTGAATGGCTGGATGGGAGCGATAATGCCGTCTTTCTTAGTCCGATCGGTCGGATGATTTGGAGAGCATGACCTGCTCGCACGGTCATACCAGTTGAGTAGATCGCGCTTGCATTGGACCACGGGTTCAAGGGATTGGCCGTATCGGCAGGACAGGATGCCTAACGGAATCAAACATTGTGAGTGGGCTCTTTCCCTTCTCTTCTACTCCTTCATGCCTAATAATATGGAAAATATGTAAAATGCTTGAACACTTGGATTGAAACATTGAGAATCACTACACTGAGGCGTGCATAGAGTGTACGTCGTTGGCTTGGATAGGATTGTGGCTTGATTTGATTTATGCGTTGGATAGTTGGAGCTAGAGTTGGAATATTGCATTTGAGGCAGTTGGTTGGATACTTGGGATTATACTTGGACAGTTGGAATGATACATTGAGGCGTTGGAATTATTGGGATTCCGGCGAGCGAGCGTGCATCCGTGTGCGAGTATCACTTGGTCACTTTGTCTTGCAAAGCGAGCAGTTATGGTTCAAAACCGAACAACTGCATCGACGAGGGCGTTGTGTCGCTTGATGGGGTATCGTGCCACGAATGGGGCATTGTGCCACTGAAACAGTATTGTTCCATGGGATTGCTTCGAGCATGGGTGTTGCACCAATTCGGACTCTGTGTTGAGAAGAGACATCGTGCCTATGAAATACTTGATATTTTGGTGCCTTGGGCTATATTCTGCGATCGAGATTTGGATCTCTTGGTTGGATATGTTAGAAGAATGGTTATGGATATTTGGTTGGATATCGGTTGAACGAGTCTAGGATCGCTTGGTAGGGCGAGAATATTTCGATCCTCTCGTCATACCTACTGTGTCTGCATAGTCACGGACAACCTGCGTGGCACAGGGTTTGGTTTCCTGGAACGGGATAAGGCACCGGGGCACCGGGACCGTTCCACCATAGAGGAAACAATGGGCATCGCGCGATTGGGCGCAGTGCTGGTAGTCCGATACCACCAGGCGGGAGAAGCTGTCCAACCCTGGATCGGGTATGATTGCCCTATTGATCTTGGTCTGATCAATGTCCTTCGTGGCTTTTAGCCCGTGACTTCATATAGTATAAGTTGGCTTGCTTTTCTTTTGTTGGTTTGGCTTTTGTGTAGGCGCGGACACCTTACCTCGGCAAGAGTGTGCACTTGAGATTGGAATATATAAACTGTTGGTTGAGGATGGATATTGAGGCGAGACTGATGGTTCGATATGTTATCGTGCAAGCGATGGCATTGAGTAAGACGGGTCGGTTATATAAATGCTTGTCGTTTGGTTTGAGATTGAATGTTTGCATGCTTAAACTGCTTTACAGCTTTCCTTAACATGTCATTCATATGCCATAAAACGAATCTAGGATTCAACTAGAAAGATCACCATTTAACTGTGTGCATTCACTATTTTACTTAGTGTCGGCTTAGGCGAGTGGGTTACCCCGCTCACCAGTACGGTTGTGTACTGACCCACGTTTGTGGGCAATATTTTAGGTACGCAAGCGTAGTGGCGCTGCTTGGATATACGGGACAAGATGTATGAACTGTAAGTACCTTTGTGGGCTAGAGAAAAGAGTAAGAGCATTTTATCGTCTCTGTGGCATCGCCTTTGTGGCATTGCCTTCGGGGCATTTCTTTGGACCCTATCGTGAGCTTCGCTGCGTATACTCTGATGTGTGCTTGGTACACAAATTGGCTTCCTCTGTAACTTGGTTGTTTCGATGATAACTTTGGTGTTTAACAACATCGCCTTGTACGAGCGCAACTCCAAGCTCGTACGGCATCACGTCCCGATGGGAACGATTGTCCTGCGGGAGAGCTGTAACTGGGTGATTCTCGTTCAGCAGGGGCTATCGAGCTTGCGGGAGATTGGGGCGTGACAGAAAATATATATCTAATACATATAAGTATCTACATAACTATATGTATCTATATTCACACATACACATATACACATATACACATATACCTATATATATACCCAACTCACATATATATATATATATATATATATATATATATATATATATATACATAGCTATATATATGCATCTATCTAGCAATATACCTATCTATCTATCAATCTATATCTTATCTATCTATCTATGTATCTATCTATGTATATCTATTTATATACCTAGATATCTATCTAGATATCTATTTATCTATATGTTTAACTATCTATCTAACTATCTAGTATCTATCTATCTAACTATCTATCTAACTATTTAGTATCTACCTATCTATCTATCTATCTATCTATCTAACTATCTAATATCTATCTATATATCTATCAATCTAGATACCTATCTATTTATATCTAGATATTTATCTATGTATCTAGATATCTATCTCTATCTATATATTTAACTATCAATCAATCTATCAATCCATCTATCTATCCATCTACCAATTAATCTATCTAAATAATCTATCTATTCATCTATCTATATCTTCCCCTCTAGCTAGCTGCTACCCGATATGCCGCTGCTGCGAATGTTGTTGCTGAAAATGCTGCTGCTCCTTTACTGCTGCTGCTGTGCAGCATTTTGCTGCTGCTGCTGCTGTTGTGCACAGCACAGCAGCTGCTGCGCACTGCTGCCCCCGCTTGCTGCTCGCACCACACACACACGCACACACACACAATCACATATATAAATACATACCTATATATATATATATATATACACACATATCTATATATATATATATATATATATATATATATATACATATACAGGCACACACACTCAAACATATATATATATATATATATATATATATATATATATATATATATATATATATATATATATATACACTCACTCACACACACTCACTCTCACACACCCTCACACACTCACTCTCACACACACTAACACACACTCTCACAAACACACAACCACACACACAAATATACATATATATATATACACATACACACATACATATATATAGAAACACACACACAAACACTCATACATATACATATATATATATATATATACACACACAAGCATCCACACTAATACACAAACCCCTACACAAATATATGTACATACACACATATATATATAAACACATATTTACAAATATATATATATATAGAGAGAGAGAGAGAGACACACACACACACATATATATATATATATATATATATATATATATATATATATATATATATATATATATATATATATATATATATATATATATATATATATATATAAACATATATAGACACTAACACTCAACACACACAACACACAACACAACACTCACAACACCCCACCAACGCACGCCCAACGACCCCTACGCACACAAAAACCTATATATATATAAAATATAACCTAAGATTCTAGCACACACTCCCCGAAGCTAATCCAACGCGCGCACAAGCCCGAAACTAGAAAACCACGCCGAAATGGCCGTTCGGTCATTTCGACGAACACGCGGTGTGGGATTCGGAAAATCTCCTGAAACGCACACCAAACCAACTCAGAATCGGCCCAAAATTTATTCACGGGTTCTAAACGATGTCTAGATCCTAGAAAAAATGCTACCCTGTCGATTCTTGGCCCGTGGCAAAAACGCGCACGTACTTAGAACCGACGACGACGAAAACCCTAAAAACATCCGAAACGCCCATTTCTCCGCGACACGACTTCACGTGTCCGAATGGAGATACACACTTACCCTCTAGACACTCGAAAATATCTACCTAGGTCCGTCTAACCTAGGATATCACCCAAAATTGGACCAATTTCGGATTCCATCCGAAATTGACACAAAACCTATTGTTAAAGTCTCCAAACACAGCCAAACTAGTTCTAGCTTTCTCCCACGGGTAGTCTTAAGGTCTAGGAAGGTGCTAAACCACTAATTAAACTATATAAGAACAATTAAAGGGGGAAAATCAGGGTTTACCTCTTGGAAGTTGGAATCCCAAGCCAAAGTCTCCAAAAAGCTCCAAATCCACCACAACTAGCTTCCAAGCTTCCAAATCTAGCCTTCACACCAAATCTAAGCTCTACCTACCTAGGTTGGGGAAGAATTTAGGGTTAGGGTTCACACAAAAGTAAGAAATGAAAGAAGGAAGGAAAGAAAATAGAGAAAACTTACTTGGGAAGAAGAAAGGAAGAAGAAGAAATAGTGGAGAAGAAGAAGAAGAAGAAAAAGAAGTGAAGAAGAAGAAGAGAATGGGGAGGCTGGGGCTGCTGTGTTTCACGGGTGAGGGTGTGTGTGAACCGACCATGGTGTGATATAAGGGTTTACAAAGTGGGAAATTACCAAAATGCCCTCCCCTAACTTGGATTTGGGTTTCGTGTTCCAAAAGCACTCAAACTAACTCCAAATCTCTCCAACTAACCCACTAAAAATATAATAAATATTTCTAAACCCAAAAATAGGTCTCACAAGGGTGTGGGCTGGGTCGGACATGGGTCCACTAGGGTCTGACATGGGTCCAGGCTAGCCAAAACCCTAAAACAATCAATAAAAAAATATAATACAACCACTAATTAAATATAAATACAATTAATTATAAATAATACACAATTAACTAAATTAAAATAAAAAAAATATCCGGCTCTAGAAATGGGGTGGTGACAAGTCTATCCTCCTTAAAAATTTTTGTCCTCAAAATTTAAAGTCAATCACACTCCCTCAAGGTCAAACCCCCAATAATCACAGTCAAGAAATTCTACCTAAATAACATGTAAGATCATGGTCCTACTGGTCATGTTATCACAGTCTCAATCAGGATCACTACACTATCAACCACAACACAAAGAAAAGTCTAACAGGTGCTAATGAAGCACACCACAAGGAATAGAAAAGGATAGGAAGAAGAACAAAGAGACAGACCTGCTAACCCGACACCCGTAGCATCGGTCTCCTCGACCGTCAACGCATAAGCCCTGCCCTGCTGGGGTGTATCCCTCTGCTGGTGTGGGATATGATGTTGTGCCACAGGTGGCCTAGCTCCAACTCTGATCCTGTGCTCCATCCAATGGAGGTGCAGTGGGGCAATCTCGCATCTGGTGAGCAGCGGATCCACAGAACAAACACACCTTCAGCCTCCTCCTACAAACATCCCAAGTGTGTCCTGCCTTCCTGCAGTAGGCACAAGTGGGCACCCTCTGATCCTGACCCTGCTGCGCTGCCTTTTGCATATTGGAACGCTTAGCTGGTCCTGCACTACCACTCGCACTGCCTGAATCATCCCTGCCTCTCTTGGACTTGAGCTCCAAGTCATCATCTACTCTCTGAGCATCTCCTACTATCTGCTCGAAAGTCGCCTCACGGTCGCTCCTAGTCAATGACTTGACCGCCATGACCAAGCCCTTACGAAACTTCTTCGCCTTTGCTGCCTCACTCAATCCCTCTACAAATCTGTCTAGACGGCAGAACTCTGCTGCATACTCGTCCACTAACATGCTCCCCTGGACGAGTGCCTCGAACTGGCTCTCCAAAGCACTAAGCGCCACATCTGGAAAAAACTTTTCCTTAAAAAGCCTCTTGAAATCCTCCCAAGTAAGCCATGGTGCTGCAATCCTCGTATCAGTGTGATACCATGTCAAAGCAAGGTCGAACATCTGACTGCCCGCTGCCTCTATCTGCATGTTATCTAGAATTTGTGCCAGCCTGAAGATGCCCTCAATCTGCTCTATCCAATCATCCGCGTACAGGATCTCTTCTGTACTACGGAACTCCTTAGGCCGCATCCTCTGAAATTCAATGATACTACCCGGCCTCGGATGCTGAATCTGATCTGCCTGTGGCTGAATCTATGCCACCCTATCTACTGCCGTCATGGCCACCTGGTGGGCATTTTCAATACCCAGCCTCATCACATCCACCTGACGGTGCTGCGCATCCATCATCTCCCTGAAGAACGCAAACAACTGCGCGTTATCTACTGGTGCAGGAAGTGGTGAAGGAACCACCAGAACGACTGGGGTAGTCCTCGGATCGATAGGTGAAGGAGGATCCCCGAGAGAAGCAGATGCTCCCTCGACCGCAGGAGTAGTGAGTGGAGCGATACCAGCTGCCTGAAAACAAGCTGGACGAGAGGTAGTAGACCTCTCAGTGGCAACTGCTGGAACGGTACGATAGGATCGTGTCTTCGGAGGCATCCTGAATACAGATCAAAAGAAGTCTATATGGTGCAAGATACGATATCATCAAAGAAGGACAGTAATATTTCAAAAGAAAACAATTTCAGAATAATTAGATTAGAATTATTCCTAGTCGTGATTGAGTACACTCTCATCCTAGATCCTAGATCCTAGAGCAGGCTCACAGTAGTACAACTAAGTTATTGTACCACCACGATATCGCACTAATTGTGAATCGAGACCTGCATGGGGCCGCCACCAAAAACGTGTCATGAGCCGCACCCGAAAAATTGGGCATGAGTCGTGGGTACGTCCAGCCTACGCCGCAGCATCGGCGGTAGAACGCTGTCTAGGTCAACTATCTAGATAACAATCTCACGCAATCAATATATAAACCTGTCAAGATCTCAACTCCAAACGGAGGATCAATATCATAACGATAATCATAATGTACTCAATCACGAATCTAAGCACGATAAGATAACACAAAAAACTAACAGCTATAAAGTCTAACCAACAACTACTACTATAACAGCCACAACATCAATAATAATAATACAACATCCTGAATCAAATATAATACAAGGTCTCAATCCAAAACTGGAGACAAATCCGGTGCTAAAAGCTAATAAAACAACAACAAGATCTTAGTGATCCCGGCTACCAACCCGGAACTCACCCCTAAACTAGAGGGTCCCTGTCTGCACCATCGACATGCTCAGTTCTATAAAATGTCGGACACCAATCCTCTGGATAATCTAGAAAAAATATGTCCAGTCAGGACTGGAGCAAGTACACCTCTAACAGCAGTTCCAGTTAAATAATAAAAACTGTAAAACAGTTGTAGCAAGTAGCAAGTAGCAAGGAGAATAAAATATAGTATGAGACAAGAAATATATATATCACTGCTGTATAAAGGTAAAGATGCAGGAATATCTGAAACAAGATAGTAATGACTGCAATATACAAGAAATCTATACTAAGAGTAAGTCTGTGCACATGAACGTATAGTGAGTCCAGCATAAAATACATGTAGTGAGTCAAGTCCAGAAATATGTAAGTGAGACCAGCAAGAAATGCAAGAGAGTCCAGACTATAAAGAATGAACTCGGTGTCTTTGAAATACTTGTTTCGACATATAAACGGCTAGGGGTAAGTACGGCTCACCGCGCACTGGGTGCGCGGCTGCTATCATTCCAGATTAGACCAGAGGGAGTGATTCCTGATGATTCCAGATGGAAATATTTACATGTCTACTCGAGTATTTCCCCGCCCCGACTAATACAAGTGAATCCAAGACCCGACATGTAAATCAAGTATGAGTCCAGCCTGAAACATGAGTGATGCCTGTAGTGATGTCTGTAGGTAATTCCAGAATAGAGGCCAGAAATATAAAAAATACGTGTCGCAAGTAAATAAATCCAGAAATACCAGTCCGTGTCCCATGTTGTGCAAGAAAAATTAGATGATACTATACTAGAAGCTGAATCATAATAATCATCAAATAATGAAAACTATCAGAGAATGTACTCGCCTGACGTCATGAGCAACTAGCGATCCGAACTGGTATCGCAAGGACATATTGCAAAAAGCAAGGTTAAACAGGTTTCTAATGAGTTAAACATATATAAAATAACTAAAAATAGGCTTCTAGGGTCGTTATAGGTCAAACAGGTCAAACCGATGAAATCTGGGTCAAAAAGTCAACTATGGGGTCCAAAAAGTCAACTCTGGGTCAAAACTAGGTCAAAAGTTGACTTTGGCGGTCAACCGAGTCAACTACGGTCAACTATAGGTCAAACTAGGGTGCTCCTAAAATTCTAGGCCAAAACTAGGTCATTAAGCTAATAAACCCTCAAACTCGCCTCCTTGAGATACCGGGATACCCTCGGTATCCGATACCTCGACCTAGGCTACGCACCCCGCCTAAACCCACTAAAATCTATGCTAGCACGCGTAAATATATACACATATACATATAAAAATCACTCCAATACTTTTTTTAGGCTATTGCTCAAATACCCCGCTCAAAACTCAATACCTTGGATATCTCAAGGTATTGAGATACCTTAGTATCTTAAGGTATTGAGATACCCTCCAATACCTCACTAACTACCCCTCTAGTTAGCTATTTAAGCAAAAAGATATATACCTAGCTAGTAATATAATCTAGAAAATATATATCTAATACATATAAGTATCTACATAACTATATGTATCTATATTCACACATACACATATACCTATATATATACCCAACTCACATATATATATATACATAGTTATATATATGCATCTATCTAGCTATATACCTATCTATCTATCAATCTATATCTTATCTATCTATCTATGTATCTATCTATGTATATCTATTTATATACCTAGATATCTATCTAGATATCTATCTATCTATATGTTTAACTATCTATCTAACTATCTAGTATCTATCTATCTAACTATCTATCAAACTATCTAATATCTATCTATCTATCTATCTATCTATCTATCTATCTAGATACCTATCTATTTATATCTAGATATTTATCTATGTATCTAGATATCTATCTCTATATATATATTTAACTATCAATCAATCTATCAATCCATCTATCTATCCATCTACCTATTAATCTATCTAACTAATCTATCTATTCATCTATCTATATCTCCCCCTCTAGCTAGCTGCTACCCGATACGCCGCTGCTGCGAATGCAGCTGCTGAAAATGCTGCTGCTGCTGCTTCTGCCTTTACTGCTGCTGCTGTGCAGCATTTTGCTGCTGCTGCTGCTGCTGTGCACAGCACAGCAGCTGCTGCGCACTGCTGCCCCCCGCTTGCTGCTCGCACCACATACACATGCACACACACACAATCATATATATAAATACATACTTATATATATATATATATATATATATATATATATATATATATATATATATATATATATATATATATATATATATATACATTTACACACACACACACTCAAACATATATATATATATATACACACACACTCAAACATATATATATATATATATATATATATATATATATATATATATATATATATATATATATATATACACTCACACACACTCACTCTCACACACACTAACACACACTCTCACAAACACACAACCACACACACAAATATACATATATATATATATATATATATATATATATATATATATATATATATATATATATACACACATACACACATACATATATATAGAAACACACACACAAACACTCATACATATTCATATATATATATATATACACACACAAGCACCCACACTAATACACAAACCCCTACACAAATATATGTACATACGCACATAAATATATAAACACATATTTACAAATATATATATAGAGAGAGAGAGAGACACACATACATATATATATAAATGTATATATAAACATATATAGACACTCTAACACTCAACACACACAACAAACAACACAACACTCACAACACCCCACCAACGCACGCCCAACGACCCCTACGCACACAAACACCTATATATAAATAAAATATAACCCAAGAATTCTAGCACACACTCCCCGAAGCTAACCCAATGCACGCACAAGCCCGAAACTAGAAAACCACGCCGAAATGGCCGTTCGGTCATTTCGACGAACACGCGGTGTGCGGTTCGAAAAACCTCCTGAAACGTACACCAAACCAACTCGGAATTGGCCCAAAATTTATCCACGGATTCTAAACGATGTCTAGATCCTAGAAAAAATACTACCCCGTCGATTCTAGGCTCGTGGAGAAAACGCGCACGCACTTAGAACCGACGACGACGAAAACCCCGAAAATGCCCGAAACGCCCGTTTCTCCGCGACACGACTTCACGTGTCCGATCGAAGACACGCACTAACCCTCTAGACACCCGACAACAACTACCTAGGTCCGTTTAACCTAGGATATCACCCAAAATTGGGCCAATTTCGGATTCCACCCGAAATTGACACAAAACCTAGTGTTAAAGTCTCCAAACACAACCAAACTAGTTTCAGCTTCCTCCCACGGGTAGCCCTAAGATCTAGGAAGTTTTTAAACCACTAATTACACTATATAAGAATAATTAAAAGGGGAAAAATTAGGGTTTACCTCTTGGGAGTTGGAATCCCAAGCCAAAGTCTCCAAAAAGCTCCAAATCCACCATAACTAGCTTCCAAGCTTCCAAATCTAGCCTCTGTACCAAATCTAAGCTCTACCCACCTAGGTTGGAGAAGAATGTAGGGTTAAAGTTCACACAAAAGTAAGAAATGGAAGAAGGAAGGATAGAAAATGGAGAAAACTTACTTGGGAAGAAGAAAGGAAGAAGAAGAAGTAGTGGAGAAGAAGAAGAAGAAGAAGAAGAAGAAGAAGAAGAAGAAGTGAAGAAAAAGAGAATGGTGAGGCTGGGGATGCTGTATTTCATGGGCGAGGGGGTGTGGAAACCAGCCATGGTGTTATATAAGGGTTTACAAAGTAGAAAATTACCAAAATGCCCTCCCTAACTTGGATTTGGGTTTCGGGTTCCAAAAGCGCTCAAACTAACTCCAAATCTCTCCAACTAACCCACTAAAAATATAATAAATATTTCTAAACCCAAAAATAGGTCTCACAAGGGTGTGGACTGGGTCGGACATGGGTCCACTAGGGTCTGACATGGGTCCAGGCTAGCCAAAACCCTAAAACAATCAGTAAAAAATATAATACAACCACTAATTAAATATAAATATAATTAATTATAAATAATACACAATTAACTAAATTAAAATAAAAAAATACCCGGCTCTGGAAATGGGGTGGTGACACATCACCACCACTGCAACCTCCCTCGCCTGAGTTCGACTCCACGAGCCGGAGCCCGCCGTGACTCGACCAGAACCAACCCCGAGCAGCACCCTTCGTCATCCCGAGCTGCACACCCCGATCCCCGCTTCTCTTCCGTCTCCAGCAGCCACGCCTTCGTCTCTGGCTTCCCCCTCACCGGAGGACTCGACCTGAGACCCTATCTACGCTGATCCCGACAGCCCGGAGCTTCCCCACTCCTTCCTGTATCTCCTCTTCCCGAGCTCCCCCCGGCCACTTCACAGTATCACCACCACCATTAATTCCGTCGACCTAGACCGGAGCCCAGCACGCCGGAGTAGCTCGCCTCAAGTCCCTCGCATGAGCAGTTTATCACCTCTAGCAGCTCATCTCCCACCACCGTCCCATCGACTCCCCGTACCACCACCCGCAGCACGACTGAGCACTCGTCGGACTACCCAGAGCAGCCCCGACGTCCCTGTCCTCCACCTCGCTTGAGCTACCGAGCCCCGATCACCATCATCTTTATCATCATCATCACGATCAACTTAACCATCGTTGTCAACACCACCACCATCGTCATTATCATCACCATCGCCATCGTCATCGTCAACATCATCGTTGATCTCGTGGACGCCTGCACAGGTTCGTTCCTGCCCTCATTTTTCTATCATTCATGTGATTGGGTATATGTTTGTATGGTATATGGGTATAGGTATATACATATTAGCATACATTTCGATATATATATATTGAAATGTATATTAGTACATATATATATAGTATATTTCTCAAACTAGTACACATATACATATGTATACGTATTGTACATGCATCCCTAGTACCTGTTTAATATATGTATATATGTACATAGTATAAATTGATTGTATATATATATATATATATATATATATATATATATATATATATATATATAGTATAAACTCTATTAAGTGTATATACATATATTATGTATGTAATTAATTGGTATATATATATATATTATGAGTATAATATGTATATTTATATATATCTCTACTAGGTAACCCGAGTGTAAATGCGGATACCCCGTAACTACACATGACCTTGTGAACCTGTGAACTGTTAGCAGACTACCATATGTACATCAACGTACTGGCAAGACCCATATCATCGACTGTTTGATTGCACAGCAATTACAGACGCGACGCCCGTGCAACTTGACGCACACTGACCCTAGTTGACCAGTATCATACCTAGTGTAGTCCCGACTTCAGTGTATTTATGATTGTGTGATTAGTGTAATGTCTGATGCAATATTGTATTATTTGATGATATGTTTATAGGACTGTTGGATCATCCAGACGATACTCTGGAACAGCACATTGGTATTACCAGCTAAGGACCCAAGGCGAGTACATTCTCTGATAATTAACAATTATTTGATAATATCTATAATTCCAGTATCTAGAAATGTTATATCTGATTTTTGACACTATGCTTCACGGACTAGTATATAGATTGGATCTGCAGTCATGAGATGTTACATTGATTATCGTATTGACATTGTACACGATATTGATATTTAGACCTTGTACATGATATATTGGATATTGCTCGTGTATCATGACGTATCGTGATTGGATCGACTGTACTAGTTGGGGGCGGGGGAAATGTTAGTAGATTATGTGATCATACCCAACTCTACATGCATCATAGCTCATCCCACACCTCACGTCGGGTACGACCTGACCATTATATGCCTCATAGCTGTTATATATGATTAGCCTGACCACTACTTGCATCATAGCTAACCAAATGGTTAGCCTGACCTTACATGAATTATAGCTAATCATATGTAACAAGCCTGATCTTGTCCCAAGCCGATCACATGATAGACTGATATTTTAAATACTTAGAATAGTTACAGTTCTCTATTTTAGATTATATACTACATCACCGTATATGATATTGTACCTCATTCTCTTCATTTCATATATGCACTGACTGTATCATATTGCCTATATTGCCTGTCTCTTTATATTTCCTGTCTCTTTATTATGCCATTACATTTATTTATTGTCTTCTCTCAGTATATAGCATCATCTGTTTATTGTTTTATAGCCCTTATCAATAAAATGGAACTGTTATTTGAGATATACTTTGCTCCTTCTTGACTGGAAATATTTTTCCAAACTATGCCTTAGAGGACTGGTGTCCGATATTTTATGGACCACAAGGTGCGTAGCTGCATATTTGGACTTGGTAGATCAGTTGTGATTCTGGAAGGTCTAGCCAGAATCACTAGTTATCTAGTTAGTTTCTTTTGGCAGTCTATTGGTACCGGATTTGTCTTCGGCATACTTTGTTGAGACTTGAATTTATTGTTGAGTTAGATTATTTCTATTTAGACTTGTGTTGCATCTTACTTATTTCTTCGAGATCTTATCGTGCTGTAGTTATATGATTGAGTATGTTGTTCATATTATATTGTGGTATCTGTGTCTCCTTATGAAGTTGGATGCTCGTGTGAGATTATTTAGATAGTATCATGACCTAGACAGCATCCTACCGCCGATACTGTGGCGTAGGCTGGACGTACCCACACTCTCGTGCCCCTATATCGGGTGTGGGTCTTGACACGTTTTTAGTGGTGGCCCATGCAGGTCAGACTTCGCAAGTTGTGCGATGTCGTGGTAGTGCGACGTCATAGTTGTACTACTGCGTGCCTGCTATAGAATATAGGACATAGGATACTAGGATGAGAGAGGATACTCAATCAAAAAAATTTCTTGAGAGATTCCTGGGACGACCCCTTGAGAATCTTATTATAATTTCCAATTTAAATCTTTTTCCTTGTTTCCATCCGCTCTCGCTTGTTGTTATTGAACTTGATTCTTGTTGATCAGTTATTAAATTAAAATCTTGACATCATTGTTGAGTTTGATTCTTGTTGACCAGTTATTAACTTTAATTCTTGGTATCGTTGTTGAATTAATTTTATATCAAGATGAATTTTATGGGCTAAAATTTATGGTATCATCTGATGACATATATTGATGAGAACAATGAGAAAGGGAAAATGTCTACTTTGATTATGGAACCTATAGTTTATCGCAGCCATATTAGCTATCGTGACGAGAACGTAGGAACTTGACTTGGATGTACATACTGTAGTTATGAAACTTAGAGTCTCTCGCAGCCATACCGGTTGGCGTAGCGAAGATTCTAGATGACATGATTATAGAGTTGCATTCCTTAGTTACGGAATATGTCGTTTATCTCATCTATGCTTACTGGCGTGGCGAGGATTCTGAGTGTCATGATTTCTAACAGACGTGTATGATTATCAGGTTGTATCTTAAATTGGTTCTTAAAGTATCACATCAACATTTATCTATTTCTGTTATTACAAGACTTTGTTCCGTCGCTTCTTTTGTTTGCTAGAATTAGAAATATCTTCAGTCCTCAATCCAGTTCCTTTTTGAGCTTCTATTCTTTGAGGATTCCTTGTTAAGTATGATAATTAGTTACTTGTAATTATGTCTGTGTCTTTTATTAATGTTGACTGAGTGTGACTTGTGAGTTTGTAAGTATTTCTTGGTTGGACATGTGAGTAGTAGACATCAATCTAGAGTTAACCCATAGCGTAGTGCCTTATAGCAATAGTTCTATGATAGGTGTGTTATAGTTATTATTGGCACTATAGATAGAAGGAGAAAAGAGTATCAGTAATGGTTCCAAGAGTTAGTATCAGAGCTAGCATACCCGTCTTGGCTAGTCATGAATTTATGTAATTGGATGATCTATGTGAACAATTAAGTATCAAGGAATTATGTTAAAAATTAATGGAGCATGATGTTCAATTTGATGATTGATACTGGGTGTGTTAAGAGTAAATAAATATACATGCATAAAAGATATTAATAAGATGCCATGGGTTGAGGAATATCAATATGGATCGTGCAAGGTATGAAGTGTATCACAGACTAGTGTAATAGGCTGTAAAAGAATTAAGAGAAGATACGTATACATCAATCGAGATATAGAATCATATGCATGCCTTTGAAAGGTTCTAATAAGTGTGATAAGGTAATCAAATAATGGAGTTAGTATTACCATGCCAAGAGTATTAATGTTTCTATATCGAGGATTAGTCGAGAATGATGCTAATAACAGTAAGCGCTTCGTGTGATGATAATTAGATTGGTATACCAGTTAATATAGATTGAAAATCATGGGAGAAAATATGTGTGATGATAAATTTAATTATTGGGAGTAATATTGCAAGTAATCTAGGCAGTAAAAATTTTCGTACACAGTTGAGGTTGTAGATAATTGATGTGTTAGTGTGCACCTTGAGGATTAGAGACTGTGACTATTTATATGTATACTTGTGGAATTAAATTTATAAATTGAAGAGTGGAAATAAATTTCAATTTTTAAGAATTTTGAGGAGTTAAGATTCTATATTATTAAATTTTTGAGGATTCAATTCAATTCAATAAACATAGTCAAAGCTATAAAGATTTTTGGGAAGTGATTAAAATTCTATTTTGATATGTAAATATTTGACTTTTGAGGGAAGTATATGCATTTTATTTTAAATTGTTCAAGAAGTTCAACTTTGATAATCTTATTTTGAGGATTAATTTTATGATGGATAAGAAATATATTAGTATATGAGTGGATGAAGTGCATACGTAAGGATCTGTTGACTTGGGCATGATTGAGATGGCGCTGCAAACAGACTTGGGTGTCCATCTAGAGTTGTATTAGAGAGAACAGTACTTAGTATGGTGTGTTGCACTTGGTGTGCACTTGAGTGATAAGAACAACTAGTATGAACAATTACAGTAGGTAAGAAGGCTAGTAGTGAGTGTGCTTGTAGTAGAAACCGTGGTACCTAAAGGGATAGAGGTATCAAACTTTGGATGCATTATTAAACCATGGTTATGTTCAAGATTCTTGGTATCAGATTTATGTATCAATAGACAGGTATATGCAATAAAGATGTATTCATGGTTGTCTTGTGGACTAATGATTAGTTGATATGGGTATCAGTGTACAAGAATAGGAATTTGTTAGTGAATGTGCCAGAGATTAAGTGAATGTTAGAAATAGAAGATACTGCAGGTGACGTATTAGTAGGTTCTATTCCTTCGTTCCTTATGTCCTTCCTATTTGATTGATTGATCGGTTCCTTAGTACCATAGTTGTATTCGTGATTTTTCTTGTTAGAATGTATTTAGTAGTACACCCTGACAGAGACTGCAACACCAAGACCAAAGTGACCATAACCATACATATTTTTCCTTAGATTGCATGTTGTATGACTGTAGGTAGAAATTTTTAGACTATGATTATTGGGGGTTCAACCGTAGTAGATTTATGAAGAGGTTATGACTTGACAAATAGAGACAAGATGCTTAAAATTTTAAGGATAAGCATTAATTTAAATAATGAGTTGAGGATTCAACATGGCAGAATTGATGATTTATTAATTTTAGGAAGATTATGATATGATTGAATTATCATTAAAATTTGAGGAAATTAAGGAGATTATTATTATATTTATTTGATTGCAGGATATGAATTTTTAAATTTATATTATGAATGCTGCATTTGAAGATTAAATAAGTATCGCATTGTTTGAGTATTTTGTGGAAAAAGAAATCAAGGAATAAGATCATTAATGGATTAGTGTTTGAATTCAATTTTGGGATGAGGATTTAAATTAATGAATACGCATCGATTGGACTTAAATTAGATGAGTAAGATGATTAATGGATTATAGTTTAAATTCACATTTTTTGGATGAGGATTTAGATTTTATAAATATGCATCGATTGGATTCATGGATTAGTATTTTTAGATGGGATTTCTTAAATTATAAAAATAGGCATTAAATAAATTTAAATTAGAGGATTTGATATTAAATTTTGAGTATTTAATTATTAACTTAAAGTTTTGGAGGAATTTGTGAAAAAAATGGAATTTGATTTTTATTTCGAGGATTTTCAGGAATATAATAATTACAGAATTTTAAAAAATATTGAAATGACAATGTGGATTGATTATGTGGGTTTTAAATTTTAATAGAAAATAATATAACGAGTAAATACTCCTATTAAGGATTTAAATTTCGAGTACGAAATTCTTTTAAGGAGGGTAGACTTGTCACTACCACGTTCCAAAAATAGGAGTATTTTTGACTTTTTATATATATATTTGATATTGCGTGTATTTAATTTAAATAATTGTATAAGATGTGTATTTGTAATATTATATATATACAGTATTCGTTAATGTTTGAGCTAGTAGACTTGACCTAGAAGCCCACTAGATGAACACTTGACCGAATTACAGGGTTATGAATTAATTTATATTATTTAGGATTTAATTATTTGAGGTCGTAATTAATTACCATAATTTTATTTAATTGTTGCGCCTTGTCGTTGCTTCAATAATTGGAGCACTACCCTAGCTTTTGTCTTCCAACAAATTTCACAACCTTACCCTAGACGTGCCCGCCTTCCATTCTAACCTTTTTGTAACTCATAATTATGCTCTCTTGTGCTTTATTTTAGCCGCACAATATTCGTCGCGGACGTTTATTTAATTTCTAAATAAATCTGACTTTGTATCGTTGTGCGTTCCAATCGAAATTGGAGACAATCTCGACCCATTTTTGTGCAACCCAAATTAGGAAAATATTCTGTTATGAGTCTTCTTTACTAATGATATTTGTGTCCCAACCTAATTTTGGCCCCATGTACTCCTAATTAATTTTAGAACACCGCTTGCATTTATTTCTAATTAAATTGGGGATACCATTTTGACTAATCCTATTTTAACCCAATTTAATCCAAATATACTATTCTTTAAGCCCATACAAAACACACAATACCCCCTCACCCTACAAAACACCAAACACCAAATCGCCCACCAATTTTTTATTATTTCATGTATCTGTGCAAATACCCAAATTTAAGGGGGCTCATTTGCAAATGTTGTATTAGGTGTCAACACCCCATTGGTTCAAACCAAATGGAGAAGCCCTAGTTCTTTGACTAGTCAACCCAACCCCTTCCCTTTGCATAAATGATTTTTCCTTATGTCAAATCCTGACCACCCATTCAAATTGGGGCTCATAATCACCACGCATTCCCACCACCCTCTCCTATAAGATGTCTCTTCAATGCACCCTTCCCAACATGCCCTAATCCCCAAGCCTAGGAAATCCCCCACCTCTCTCTCTCTCTCCTCCCTCCTCACTCAACTGTAGCTTTTTCTTTTCCATTTCTTCTCTTCTTTTTCTTCTTCCTTTCTTCTTCTTCTTCTCTTTTTTTAAAAAGAAAAGGGGGGGAATAAACCATCTTCACCACCATTACACCCCTCCATCCCGGCCGACTCCGGCCACTGTCTTCTACGTCCACTGATTTGACCCCGGCGGCCGAACCACCACCACTGCAACCTCTCTCGCTTGAGTTCCACTCCGGTCGAGCTCCACTCGGCCGGCTCCCGCACCACCGCTGCAACTCCCTCCGGCCATATACATCACCCTGACCCTACTCTACCTCCAGCCCGGTCGACCCAACATCACCCCGACGAGCCGCCATCACCTCCTCCCGCCACCTGAAGCCGCGCCGACTGCCATCATCACCACCACTGCAACCTCCCTCGCCTGAGTTTGACTCCACGAGCCGGAGCCCGCCGTGACTCGACCAGAACCAACCCCGAGCATCACCCTTCGTCATCCCGAGCTGCACACCCCGAGCCCCGCTCCTCCTCCGTCTCCAGCAGCCACGCCTCTGTCTCCGGCCTTTCCCTCGCCGGAGGACTCGACCTGAGACCCTGTCCTCGCTGATCCCGACAGCCCGGAGCTTCCCCACTCCTCCCTGTATCTCCTCTTCCCGAGCTCCCCTTGGCCACTTCACAGAATCACCACCACTATTAACTCCGTCGACCTCGACTGGAGCCCAGCACGCCGGAGCAGCTCGCCTCAATTCCTTCGTCGGAGTAGTTCATCACCTCCAGCAGCTCGTTACCTCCAGCAGCTCGTCTCCCACCACCTTCCTATCGACTCCCCATATCACCACCCGCAGCACGATTGAGCACTTGTCGGACCACCCAGAGCAGCCCCGACGTCCCTGTCCTCCACCTCGCCTGAGCTGCCGAGCCCCGATCACCATCATCTTCATCATCATCATCACGATTGCCTTAACCATTGTTGTCAATACTACCACATCGTCGTTGTCATCACCATCGCCATCGTCATCGTCAACATCGTCGTTGATCTCGTGCACGCCCGCACAGGTTCGTTCCTGCCCGCATTTTTCCGTCATTCATGTGATTGGGTATATGTTTGTATGGTATATGGGTATAGGTATATACGTATTAGCATACATATCGATATATATATATATTTAAATGTATATTGGTACATATATATATAGTATATTTCTCAAACTAGTACACATATACATATTATACGTATTGTACGTGCATCCCTAGTACCTGTTTAATATATGTATATATGTACTTAGTATAAATTGATTGTATGTATATGTATACGTACATATATATATATATATATATATATATATATATATATATAGTATAAAATCTATTAAGTGTATATACATATATTATGTATGTAATTAATTGGTATATATATATATTATGAGTATAATATGTATATTTATATATATCTCTACTAGGTAACCCGAGTGTAAATAGGGATACCCCGTAACTACACATGACCTTGTGACCCTGTGAACTGTTAGCAGACTGCCATATGTACATTGACGTACTGGCAAGACCCGTATCACCGACTGTCTGATTGCACAGCAATTACAGACGCGATGCCCGTGCAACTTGACGCACACTGACCCTAGTTGACCAGTATCATACCTAGCATAGTCCCGAGTTCAGTGTATTTATGATTGTGTGATTAGTGTAATGTCTGATGCAATATTGTATTATTTGATGATATGTCTATAGGACTGTTGGATCATCCAGACGATACTCTGGAACAGGATATTAGTATTACCAGCTAAGGACCCAAGGCGAGTACATTCTCTGATAATTTCTAATTATTTGATAATATCTATAATTCCAGTATCTAGAAATATTACATCTGATTCTTGACACTGTGCTACACGGACTAGTATATAGATTGGATCTGCAGTCATGAGATGTTACATTGATTATCGTATTGACATTGTACACGACATTAATATTTAGACCTTGTACATGATATATTGGATATTGCTCGTGTATCGTGACGTGTCGTGATTGGATCCACTTTACTAGTTGGGGGCGGGGAAAATGTTAGTAGATTATGTGATCATACCCAACTCTACATGCATCATAGCTCACCCTACACCTCACGTCTGGTGCGACCTGACCATTACATGCCTCATAGCTGTTATATATGATTAGCCTGACGACTACTTGCATCATAGCTAACCAAATGGTTAGCCTGATCTTACATGAATCGTAGCTAATTATATGTAACAAGCCTGATCTTGTCCCAAGCTGATCACATGATAGACTGATATTTCAAACACATAGAATAGTTACAGTTCACTATTTTAGATCATATACTACATCACCCGTATATGATATTATACCTCGTTCTTTTCATTTCATATATGCACTGACTGTATCATATTGCCTATATTACCTGTCTCTTTATTATGCCATTGCATTTATTCATTGTCTTCTCTCAGTATATAGCATTATCTGTTTATTGTTTTATAGCCCTTAAATTAAATGGAACTGTTATTTGAGATGTACTTTGCTCCTTCCTGACTGGAAATATTTTTTCCAGACTATGCCTTAGAGGACTGGTGTCCGACATTTTATGGACTACATAGTGCGTAGCTGCAGATTTGGACTTGGTAGATCAGTTGTGATTCCAGGAGGTCTAGCCGGAATCACTAGTTATCTAGTTAGTTTCTTTTGGCAGTCTATTGGTACCGAATTTATCTCCGGCATACTTTGTTGAGACTTGGATTTATTGTTGAGTTATATTATTTCTATTTAGACTTGTGTTGCATCTTACTTATTTCTTCGAGATCTTATCGTGCTGTAGTTATGTGATTGAGTATGTTGTTCATATTATATTGTGGTATCTGTGTCTCCTTATGGAGTTGGATGCTCGTGTGAGATTGTTTAGATAGTATCATGACCTAGACAACGTTCTACCGTCGATGCTGCGGAGTAGGCTGGACCTACCCACGCTCTCGTGCCCCTATACCGGGTGCGGGTCGTAACAGATGTGGTGAGAGGTATCAGCCCGGCTGTTTGATCATGAGATAGTGGAAGATTGACAACCTCCATTGTTGCTCGGGAGATCGTGATTATTCGTCTTAGGCTTCCATTGCCGGAAAGTTAATGAACTGGAGAGATACCATGTTAGCGGTAATTATTTTGTCATAGAAATCCAAGGTAAGGGCATTGGTGTCGAGCAAACGCTGGATGTACCGCTTCAGTGTGTAGCAGTCCCGCGTCGCATGGTGGACGTATCAATGTGTCACTCCCGGTTCCCGATATATATATTTGGAACATATTTTTATTTTAGCATGGTTGTATGTGCTTGGAGACTAGACCCATTCTTTGGTTTAACCTATTTCATGGTTCATTGAGTGGGTTGGTTCAAGTCATGAGAACCCTTGGTTCAATCCTCAACCCTACCATTTATAACCCAATATTTTCTCTCTCTCTTTTCATTCCTTTATTTCTTCCTCTTTCTTTAGTTTTCTCTCCCCATTTCCATAGACAAGTACACCTTACATGAGAAATAGAGAAATCCTCCATATTATTATTCTATTATGGTTGTTATGTATTTCTTAACACTTTTATCACTTGGAATTTTCTGTTTTGATGAATGGATTAGTGTAGAACTATATTTCTAACTTAGGGTTTTTATGGGTTTCATGAGTTTTTTTTGGTTTTGATCCATTAAACATGTATTTTAGAAAACCAGTTTTTTGCTACATGATAAAGCTTTTAATTTAAAGCATTTTGGCTTTTTTCTCCCGATTTGGACTTAAAATGAGGATTTTTTGAACAATTTTTTTTTATAGATTTTTGGAGGTTTCGCCAGGGCCGAAACACTATTGGAGAAGACGAAGTTCGCATGCAGCCAGTGAGCTATGCGGCAGAGAGTGCCATACGGCCTGAGGGGATTATGTGGCCTAAACTCTTGCCGTATACTGATAGCATGCGTCCATCTTGTTGGACGCATGACTGCTGATTTACATAAGTGTCCTTGAACACATTGTACTTTCACTCGCTGAACGAATGAGAAATTTGCTACATGCAAGAGATTACCCATGCGGCATCGACACTCATATCGTTTGGAGATCATGCGACCACTATTTTCCTCAGACGCATGGCTCTGAACCGTTGGCACTTATTTATATATTTTTTGTCTTTTCTTTATGACACACTTTATTGTATTGTCACATAAGTCATATCAATCACTTTATGTTACATCACTGATACTTCATTCTTTGCCCGTCACTTTAATACTTATCCCAAGGCGTAGACCTTAACCCTGAGCATACGGCCTGACTATTCATAAGGCTAGGACTTTTTATGCGTCCTGACTGATCATGCGGCCTGACTTACCATGCGACTTGATTGATCATACGGCCTGGACTTCCCATGCAGCCTAGAGACCCATACGGCCTTGTCCTTGTTTGATTTAATATTTCTTGTTCTTTCGTGACCCAATGTTTAATTGGTAATTGAAATCAATTATTGTATCCGTGCTGATACTACTATTGCCTGATATTTGTTCATGATTTAATATGCGTCGAGGTATGATACATCTTGTCACGTGATAAGTGATTATATTTGGATTGTGCATCGAGAATACCTCCAAATTCTTGAACGCGTAATATTATAAATATATATTGTTTCCTCAGCACGGGCATAATAAGCAAGTCAACTACCAAAGCGTGGCTAGGATATTGATTGTCTGAATGTTGCATACACGCTCGGGTGAATCCAGATTTGACTTTCATGGATTCGTATCTAGCGTGCCCGTACTTTGTACAATATTTTAAGGGAAATTCTTATGTGACCACGCCTTGAGATTTTATCATGCCCCAGTACCAAAATACGGAGACGAACATAGCCAGCTCTCCCGTACAAGGTATAGAACGTCGTACGATGGTTACGGCTATAACTAGACAATAGGGTGGATACTACAAGCAAGTCACTTAGGGTCACACGGCATATCTATGACACTAAATATAGAACAAATATGACAAGGAAGTAAGGCGTCCCAAATGCCCAACCACGATATCCTGTAAACCAGTTGTTCAAAATAAGAAAGCTGGCAAAGTATCAAAAGTACATGACCATGATCAACTGTAGTCTGATTAATTACAATCATGTAATGGAAAATAAATGTCCAGATCTTACGGCTAACAAAAGTCGGTAGCTAATTGCCCAAAATAAGTAAAGTGTGCAATAACGAGCAGGGGAGAAGAAACCTACTCATTCTCTTCAACGGCCATCCGCTTGGTATGCGCCATTTTTCAGGAGAAGTATGCTTGATCCTCGGGTGCTGGCTCTAAATCTGGCCATGGAAAACCAGTGGGGTTAGACCCTAAATAGAAAGTACCACAAAGGAAGCACGAATAAAGAAATAAAACTAGGTTATGAAATAGATATATATAATTCTGTCTCGTAGTTTTGGTTCATAGCCTATCATGCTATAATAATCTTACCCTACAACCAAACAAGCACAAGGGTTAGACCAATGCAGTATGATAGTCCATGTCCCTAGACTATTGGACAACAGATATAATACACAACAAGCTCAGTTACATAATCGACCAATCATTTATATTGCTTACTAGATGGAGTTAGGGTTATCCCAGAGATATTATGCATATAGGAATCCTCAGATCAAACCAGGTACTAGTAGGATTAGCCGGGCCATAAATCACTGCATAGCACGTAGTATTGTGCACCAGTCCCTCGTAAGGCCATCATGCTAAGATAACATAGAACACATAATATAGTATAATAATCAGATATTTCTATCCACTAATGAGGAATTAAACAATATCCATGGGGACTAGCCTGCACACCCCAATTCAGATGACTGGAGGTGGCTAGTTAGGCACGATCTCGAGATTCCATTCCCTCACAATGCTCTACAAGTTTAGTTGCCTAGTTAACCCTATTATTAGCTGGAATCATATGGCGTGGTCACATGGTATTCCCCTTATATGATGTATCATAGTACGACCACGCTAGATACAAATCCACTTTGTCACTTGATAGTTTAATTTGGATTCACCCCAGTGTGATGCAATAATCAATAGATCCTAGCCACGCTTGGTCATTGACTAACCCTTATGTCCATGCTGAAGATTGAGTCATATCACATATCATGTAGCGCATAGGTATACCGTAGTATAAATATGTAATATAATCACATAGGAACACTTAGCACGTAGGAACAAATAACACGTAGTAAGTGTATCAACACGGATACAAGTGGTCGGGTCATGACGCATAGATGGGTCCAATACTCTTCTGGTCATCAAAGTCACACATACATCCCATAAAGTCCAAAGGAACATTCAAACAAAACCAATCTAATAAAGCGTGTGCAAGGGGCCGCATGCGCGCATAAGGATCAAAGCCGTATGGGGATCAGCTGCCGCATAGAATCAGTTGTCACGTATATCTAGGCCGCATAGGATCATTTGCCGCATAGGATTAATGGCTGTATATAGTAAGTCAAAGTTTAATCTTCGATTTAAGTGCATAAATGATGGGTAATAAATGCATATCAGAAAAGTGACTGATGTGACTGATGTGACAAGCCATAAAGTGTGTCAGAGGAAAGAAAAAAATTATAGAATTTTATACAAGGAAAAAATTGAGTTATAAATCCACGCTTAGCCTATCTTGCCGCATGGTATGTCCTGCAGCATAGGTATCTCTTGGACTTAGCGAATTTCTCATTTATTTAGCGAATAAATACAAGGAGTCCCTTTAGAACACATGTGTATTAGTCAGTCATACACCCAAAAGAGATGGACGCATGATGGTATATGGTAAGGAGTTCAGGCCGCATAGCATTCTCATGCTGCATAGTACTCTCTACCGCATATGGTGCTGGCCGCATGAAATCTTCATCATCCCAAACAACAGCTTCAACCATGGCGAAATTTTCAAAACCAAAAATTTATTTTCTTCATAAAAAGTTTATTTTAACTCCGAATTGAGTGAACCAAAAGCCAAAATGCTCAAAATAAAGTGCTCCATCCATCCCAAAAACTATTTTTCAAAAATACCATGTTTTAGTATATCAAAACCACCAAGAACTCAAGGAACCCATAAAACCCTAAGTTTAAAAAGTAGATCCACACAAATCCACCTATCAAAACCAAAAAATTCAAGTGCTAAAAGTATTTAGAAACATCATGAGCACATAATAGACTAATAAAATACAAAAAAAAATTAAGAGATTTCTTCATGTGGTGCAAGGTGTACGTGCCTAAATGAAGGAAGAAGAGGAAATAGAGATAATGAGGGAAGAGGGAAAAGATGTTGGATTTTATAGTTAGGGTTTAAGGTTTAGACCATAGGTTTAACTCAAGACCAAACCAACCCAACAATTAAACCATGGGTCTAATTGAACATAAGAATGGGTCTAGTATCCAAGATATGCGACCTAATTAACTTGCAAGCAACAAATATATATCCATGGGAACTAATATGTCCAAATACGTATATCGGGAATGGAAAGTGACATCTCTACCCACCTTAGAAAAATTTGGTCCTCAGAATTCAAACTCAAGGCTAGCTAGAGAAATTAGAACAAGCACTGCGCTAACTACAAGCATATCTACAGATAAAATCAAATCCATGCATATAATAAAGAAAAATAGTGTCAGCTAGCATGGGTAAACGAATTACGAGATTCGAGATACGAAGGCATAAGAACGAATATACCTTCCGTGTCGAATATGTGCGGATACTAAGATCAGATATCGTCCTCGTGCTCCTACGTTGACTCTCCTAAAGGGTGATGACCCCAAGCAACCCGGACAAGATGGTTAGTCTGATTCTTGAGAACCTTCTCCTTTCAGTCCAAAATGGATACGGGTTGCTTCTTGTAAGACAAGTCAGTACCAACGACTAGCTCAGAATGGTCGAGGATATGACTTAGATCCGGGAAATACGTACGTAATTGAGACACATGAAATATATCGTGCACCTCACGTAGCGAAGGCGGAAAGGAAAGATGATAAGCAACATCGCCCACCCATTCGAGAATATCGAACGGACTGACGTATCACGGACTAACCTTCTCACGAACCCCGAATCTAATGACTCCACAGGTAGGAAAAATCCACAAGAATACATGGTCGCCGAGACAAAACTCTAAAGGCCAATATGCTGATCTTCCCAATACTGATGCCTATCTTGCGCAACCCAAAGTCGCTCTCTGATTTGCTTGACAAATTCTACTATTTGCGTGATCATCTCTGGGCCTAAAATCTTTCTCTCACCTATATCATCCCATGCCAATGGTGATCTGCACTTCCTCCCATATAATGCTTTGAATGGTGCCATCTGGATACTTGGTTGATAACTGTTGAACTTGCTTGATAACAGTTGTTGTATGAGAACTCAATGAGATAAAGGTGATCTTCCCAAGGCCCTCCAAAATCTAAGGTACAAGCTGGTAGTATATCTTTTAGGGTCTGGATGGTTCTCTCTGATTGTCCTTCTGTTTGTGGATGGTAAGCGATACTGAATCTCAACTTGGTGCCCAAACTCTAGTGTAAACTTTTATAAAATTGTGAAGAAAACCGAGTGTCTCGATCATATTCAATACTCACTGGGATGTCATGTTGTCTTACTATATGTCACATGTATGTCTTTGCTAACTGCTCTGTGGATTGTCCTACTTAGAAAGGAAGAAAATGAGCTACTTTCGTGAGACGATCTACTATTACCCAAACTGCATCATGACCAGTTAGGGATCTAGGTAATCCGGTCATAACGTCCATCTTGTTATCCATAAATATTTCCACCCGATCACCATATAAGTAGTGCCGCAACAGCATAAGTGCAAATACTACCGCCGCTAACTCCAAATCTTAAGTCAGATAATTCTTCTCGTGATCTCGAAGCTGTCGCGATGCATAACCTATCACCCTTCCATGTTGTATCAATAGACACCCAAGTCCTTTGCCTTACGTATCGTAATACATTATAAACCCTCCAGAATCTACTAGAAGCATGAGAATCAGAGCTGAAATCTATCTTTTCTTCAATTCTTTAAATAATGTCTGGCACTCTATTGACCAGTCAAACTTAGCCTTCTTTCGCGTTAATCAAATCACCGGTGCTAAAATCCTTGCAAAGTCTGCTATGAACCTTTTGTAGTATCTTGCCAATCCCAGAAATATACACACTTTAGCTATTGTCTTAGGAACTGGCCAACTCTCTTAGGCCTCTACCTTCTTTGGATCTACTACTACTCCTGCCCCAGAGATGATGTGACCCAAGAATGACACATGATCCAATTAAAACTCATACTTGCTTAACTTTGTGTATAACCGGTGTTCCCTCAAAATATGCGAGACCTTTTGAAGATGCTTTTCGTGCTTCTCTTCTCTACTGGAATAGATTAGAATGTCATCTATAAAAACTATCACGAATTAATCTAGATATGGCATAAAAATATGATTCATCAAATCCATAAATATTGCTGGAGTATTAGTCAGTCTGAATGGCATACTAAGAATTTGTAATGCCCATATCGTGACCTAAATGTTGTCTTAGGTATGTCTTGCTCCCGAACTCTTACTTGATGATACCCTGATCAAAGATCGAACTTAGAGAAAATCTTGGCTTTACTTAGCTGATTAAACAAATCATCGATCCTTGGTAAGGGATACTTGTTCTTCACCATTACTGCGTTCAACTGTCTGTAGTCGATACATAACCGTGAAGACCCATCCTTCTTCTTTACTAGAATCACTAGCACTCCCCAAGGTGATCCACTGGCTCAAATAAACTTCTTTGACTTCAGTTCTTCTATATGTTGGTACAGTATGTCTAGTTCTGATGGTGCCATTTGGTAAACCTTATAAGATATTGGCCCTGCTCCAGGGATCAACTCTATATAAAACTCAACATCTCTTACTGGGAGTAACCCTGGTAGTTCTTCTAAGAAGACATCTAAGTACTCCTTAACTATCTCGGAAAGTTGTTCTTTTGCTAACACTGCCATTATGATTCTCTCTTCATGTTGATCTCCTACAGATCTCTCAAAGACAAGGTCTTTCATGCCCGGGATACTAAATAATATCCTACCCTTACGACAATATATTGTAGCCTGACTGCCTCTCAGCCATGCTAGTAGTAAACGCCCGTGCACTACGACCAGACACGCTATATATATTCTACTAACTCCTACGAGCCCATTACCAGTGAGTATATTCAACCTCTCTAGCAATGCCTCAAACTCTAATCCAATGTGTGTCCTAATCGTGCAGATACAAATAAATGAGATGCACCTGAATTAAACAATGCTACAGCAGGAAATGATGCGACAGAAATGTTACCTGCCACCACGTCGTCAGATGATAAAGCCTCCTCCAAAGACAAGGTGAATGCCTTCCCTTGGTCCTGCTGTGCTCCTCGCTGCTGTCTTCCTTGGTGACGCTGTTGTGGCCTCGGATGGCCATGCTGCTAATTCTGCTTCTACTGGTATATCTCAGCTTGTGTCATTAACGGACGCTGAGCTAATGGTCATACTGCTATCGCTGGCCCTCTTTGTTGTACTGCTCCTAGTACAGGCAGTGCTGGGAATTGCTAAACTGGCCCTCCTGGTCTCTGCATTATTGGACAATTGACAATCTAATTATTTGGACTGCCATACATCATAAACAACCCATTAGCTGCCCTAAATACATCTTTAGTGTGGCCTCATTTGCCATAATAAGTACATCCCGCCGGTAGCCCCTGACGTTGTTGTTGTTGTTATTGTTGCCTGGGCTGCTGTCGAGCCGGTGCTGTCACGGTCGAAACTGCCGCTCCCATTGGCGCTGAATCATGGATGCGAACGCCAAGTGATGGTGCTGATATTCGAGGTACTCTTCCACCTCCTCATCCACTCTAAACATGAGACCTCTTCTGGCCTTCTGTCCTTGCTGATAACATATACATGGTAAGCTCGTACCTCCGAGATGCTGTTAGTACTTCTTCAGAAGTTTGGTAATCGTGCCCCTCTACCAGTTGTATAATCTCCAGATGAAGTCCTTGCTGGAACCTCATTGATCTATCCGGCTTCGTAGCTACCATAGTCGGAGCAAATTTACTCAGCCTACAAAACTAGGTTGCATACCCATCCACTATTTTATCGGCCTGCTTAAGACTGATAAACCTCTGTTGGAGCTTATACTGCGTTATGACTCCAAAATATTTAGCCCTAAATCGAGCCCTAAAATTTTCCTAAGAGATAGGATGCCTCAAGCCAACCTCTACTGATGTCTACCAGTCACGGGCAAGGTCTTGAAGCTGTAATCAGACCCGGTCAACTTGTTCATCAGCCAGAACCTTCACCGTCGCCAGAATAACTTCGATGTCTTGGAGCCATGCATCTACCGTGATGGCGTCCTCCATGCCGTCAAAGTATCTCAGGTTAAGTCGAAAAAATCTAATCGATGCTCCCGAATCAGTCCTTTCTCCTCTCTCCAGGGCCGTCTATAAACCCTGACTCAACAAGATATTATGTTCTTGTTGTTGAAACTGCTGATGTTGTTGCATAGTCATCTGATACTACTGTATAGCCATCATTCCTCGAAGGATCTCCAGTAATGTCGGGGTGTCAAGTACCGCTGGTACTACTGGTACTACTGGGGGTACGGGAATCTCAGGGGCTGGTTGCTCAACATGTCCAACTTTTGGTTCCACCGTGCCAGTTTGTTCAACTACTGGCTCTACTCGAATTTGACTCTGAACCGGTGCTACCTCCCATTGTTGTCCAGGGGAACCCTGTCGTTCCATGCCTGCTGCTCCAACAACTGAAAAAGCCCTAAAGAAAAGAATAAGAAACATCAAGAACAGGACGAGAAGGATCAAGGAACCAATTGATTTGATAGTCAAGCAAGGCTTCGAGAAGAATGAATACAAGATTTCAAAGGCACATGTTTGATTACGACTCCTATAATCATAACACCCCACAAGTCTAAAAATACAGACCTGTATAGGCTACCACTAAAACCTTGTCACGTCACAGTACCAAAGTTTTTTGTCTCAATCATTCAAGCAAGAAAAATAAACATAGAACATATATGACAAGAAAGTAAGGCATCCCAAACTTTCTGCCACGATATCCTGGAAACCAGCTGTGCAAAATAAGAAAGCTGGCAGAGTATCAAAAGTACATGACCATGATCAGCTGTACTCTGATTAATTACAATCATATAAAGAAACTAAATGTCCAGATCTTACGGCTAATAAGTGTCGGTGGCTAAACGCCCAAAATAAGTTAAGTGTACAATAACGAGCAGGGAGAAGAAACCTCCTCGTTCCTTTCAACGACCATCCTCCTGGTGCACTTCATTATTCAGGGGAAGTACCTTGATCCTCGGCTGCTGGCTCTAAACCTGGCCATGCAAAACTAGTGGAGTTAAACCCCAAATAGCAAGTACCACAAAGGAAGCATGAATGAGGAAATAAAACTAGGTTATGAAATAGATATATATAGTTATGTCTTGTAGTTTTGGTTCATAGCCTATCATGCTACAAAAATTTAATCCAACAACCAAATAAGGACAAGGGTTAGACCATCGTACCATGATAGTCCATGTCCCTAGACTATTTGATAGCAGATACAATACACAACAAACTCAATTAAATAATCGGCCAATCATTTATACGGCTTACTAGATGGAGTTTGGGTTATCCCAGATATATTATGCATATTATAATCCTCAGATCGAACCAGGTACTAGCAGGGTTAGCCGAGCCATAAATGGTCGTATAGTACGTAGTATTGCGTACCGGTCCCTCGTAAGGCCACCGTGCTAAGATCGCATAGAACACATCCATGGGGACTAGCCTACACACCCAAATTTAGATGAATGTAGGTGGCTAGTTAGGCACAATCTCGAGATTCTATTCCCTCACAATGCTCTACAAGTTTAATTGCCTAGTTAACCCTATTATTAGTTGAAATCACATGGCATGGTCACATGGTATTCCCCTTATATGACATATCATATTACGGCCACGCTAGATACAAATCCACTTTGTCACTTGATAGTTTAATTTGGATTCACCCCAGCATGATGCAATAATCAACAGATCCTAGCCACGCTTGGTCATTGACTAACCCTTATGTCCATGCTGGAGATTGAGTCATATCACATGTCACGTAGCGCATAGGCACACCGTATTGTAAATATGTAATATAATCGTGTAGGAACACTTAGCACGTAGGAACAAATAACACGTAGTAAGTGTATCGACACGGATACAAGTGGTCGGGTTATGACGCATAGATGGGTCAAATACTCTTGTCGTCATCAAAGTCACGCATACATCCTATAAAGTCCAAAGGAACATTTAAACAAAACCATTCCAATAAAGCATATGCAAGGGGCTGCATGCGCGCATAAGGATCAAAGCCGCATGGAGATCAGCCGTCGCATAGAATCAGTTGCCGCATAGGTCTAGGCCGTATAGGATCAATTGCCGCATAGGTCTAAGCCGCATAGGATCAGTGACCGCATATAGTAAGTTAAAGTTCACTCTTCGGTTTAAGTGCAGATACGACGGGTAATAAATGCGTGTCAAAAAAGTGACTGATGTGACTGATGTGACAAGCCATAAAGTGTGTCAGAGGAAAGGACAAAATCATAGAATTTTGTACAAGGGCAAAACAGAGTTATGCGACCAAAGAAGACTTGGCCGCATAGCCTGTCTTGTCGCATGGTCTATCCTGTCGCATAGGTGTCTCTTGGACTTAGTAAATTTCCCATTCGTTCAGCGAATAAACACAAGAAGTTCCTTTAGAACACATGTGTATTTGTCAGTCATATGTCCAAAAGAGATGCACACATGCTGGTATATTGCAAGGAGTTCAGGCTGTATAGTATTCTCATGCTCCATATCACTCTCTGTCGTATATGGTGCTTGCCACATAGAATCTTCATCATCCCAAACATCAGGTTCATCCATCGCGAAAGCTCCAAAACCTAAATTTTATTTTCTTCATAAAAACTTTATTTTAACTCCGAATTGAGTGAACCAAAAGCCAAAATGCTCGAAATGAAGTGTTCCATCCACCCCAAAAATATTTTTTTTTGAAAATACCATATTTTAGTAGATCAAAACTACCAAGAACTCAAGGAACCCATAAATCCTAAGTTTAAAAAGTACATCCACACAAATCTACCAATAAAAATCAAAAATTCCAAGTACTAAAAGTGTTTATAAATATCATGAGCACATAATAGACTAATAAAATACAAAAAAGTAATAATCGAAAATCAAGAGATTTCTCCATGTAGTGCAAGGTGTAGTTGCTTAAATGAAGGAAGAGGAGGAAATGCAGAGAATGAGGGAAGAGAGAGAAAGATGTTGGGTTTTATATGTAGGATTTGAGGTTTAGACCATGGGTTCAACTCATGACCAAACCAAGCCAACAATTAAACCATGGATCTAATTGAACCAAAGAATGGGTCTAGTCTCCATGACCTGCAACTTAATTAACATGCAAGCAACAAATAATATAAGCAAAAAAAATTAATATGTTCCAAATACGTATATCGGGAACGAGGAGTGACATATTTTAAACACAACATAGGGCTAATTAGGTAACTAAAAGTGGTAACATTGGAGGGAACGGTATCCCGAGATCATGCCAATGAATCTTCCTACAGAGATTCATTCTAAGTGCGCTGTGGGCTGGCCACCACAGATACTGTATATCAACTGCCATAGTGGAGTACAGTATCTGACCTATTATTATGTCGAGCTACTGTTTCACTATAGGAACAGTGGAACCGCTAATACTGTATTTTTAGCACAGTGGTCCTATGGGGGAGTGGTGTATTCTGCAAGTGCCTATCTTATTTATTTGGTTCGGTTAGCTCATGTTCGGCACTGGTGTGATATGAGTATACTTAGTATGCATTATTTCTGAGATAACCTCAAACTCCATAAAATAGCAAGCAGTACAAATTGTTGGCTGATATAAGAAATAGACTTGGTTATGATTGTATTATACTGTTAATATCCAAGAAAAATAGACTATCATAGTGTGATGGTTCAACCCTTGTCCTTGTTTGGTTGTAGGGTTGGGCCTTTGCGCTAGGATATGTCATGGACCTAAGTTACGATACTGAACATATGTATTATTATATGTTTTCCTTGGGTTTTTGTTTCTCCATTTAGTGCTTCCTTTATGGTACTTGCTATTTGGGGTCTAACCCTACTGGTTTTGCATGGCCAGATTTTAAGCCAGCACCCGATGATCCAGCATACCTTCCCCCTATTCCTGGCACGTACTAAAAACTTGGTCACATGGGAGCGAATGAGTTTTCTTCTTCCCTGCTCATCATTGAACATTTACTCCTTTTGGCGTTTAGCCACCGAGACCTGTTAGTCGGATCTTCTGGACAATAGTTTTCTTACATGATTGTATTAAATCAGACTGCAGTTGATCACTGTCATATACTTTTGTTACTCTTCTATTTCTTAATTTGAATAGCTGGTCTCCAGAACATTTTGAGAAAGCATTTGGGATGCCTTATTTCTTTATCATATATGTTCTATGCTTACTGTTGTCACCCTCACTTTTTCAGCTATGGGTAGTTTGGTAATTTGGCATGGATAAATAATTTTAGGAATAAATATTTATATTGGTGTGTTATAGAAATTATTTGATGATTGTATTAATTATTTAATTATTAGTGAGTTATAGATTAAATATGACTTGTATTAATTATTTTTTTAGAGGCTAGTCCAATAATTAGACTTATCATGATAACTAGTAAGCCTAGCTTGGATCCAAACTCATTAGACCCATCGTCATAAATTAATTAGGATGGATTAGCCTAATTAGAATTAGTGTAGGACTTCCCAAAATGCTCACCCTTAATTATTCCTTATAATTCACCATTGGAGGGCACATGGGACATTTACATATGACTTGGGGAAGGGGGAAGGGGCCGGCCATGATATGAGCCTCTTCTCTCTCTCTCTCTCTCTCTCTCTCTCCACTTTATTTGTTTCTTCATTGTAGATCTAGAATTTAGATCCCCAATTTCCATTCTTTCCCTCCATCAATTTTCCTCTTATTTCACTTTTATTCCCTCAAATTTTCATCATTAGAGGAGCATTGGAGCTTGGATTGGCAAGAAGCACTAGGAAGAGGGACTTGTGGCAAGAAGATCATGTCCGGATTGTGTCCACTTTGGTTTTTATTGGAAATTTATCTCCCAATTGGTAATTTTTGAATTCCTTCTTGTTTTAGCTTCTAATCATGCATAAGACATCTAGGAACCACCCCATTGGCATAGGCTACCTATAGGGACAAGTTTTAGGCTATTTGGACATCAAATATGGATTATATATAGGTTTTTGTATGTGATTTGGGGGAATTATGAGATTGACAAATCAATTGTCTGCCATGAGACCAATTAGATCTAATTAGACTTAGATCGGGGTTTTGGGACTAGGTACGTATCTACAAGTGGATACATGTAGGTCATATTATGGTAGTTTATGATAGCTCCATCTCGGCCGGCATCCTGCTCCGGTGCGATACGGGGCTCAATTTTAGGCATTTTGTGTAATTACTCTTTATTTACCTTTATAACAAGTTCTAATAGTTATATTATAACATATTTGGTAGGTAAGAAGGATATTTGTAGTGTAATTAAGTTTTAGCATCTTTATTGAAAGTGTATCATAATGTATGAG
This sequence comes from Iris macrosiphon, assembly GCA_036927795.1. Lineage (NCBI taxonomy): Eukaryota > Viridiplantae > Streptophyta > Magnoliopsida > Asparagales > Iridaceae > Iris > Iris macrosiphon. Next base: position 73,236,433 of record JAYESA010000005.1, on the reverse strand, counting down.
CTATTGCACATCTAGTGTTTGATCTAATGGTTATAGAGTATATATAATATATATATATATATATATATATATATATATATATATATATGTCTGTATTCTCATTTTGTGTATATGTTATTGTGTGGTGTGTTTACTGCTGATCAGTGAGGAAGAGTGATCGGGTTTGGTCAGATATAACAGCAGCTAGGAGGATGTGGACTGTGATGGTTGTGTCAGTGTGTGTGTGTGTTGGTGTAAGTGCAGTGAGGGGGGTCGGGCAGTTTGGTGTCAGCAAGGTGTTGGGGTGTGAAGTCCTTGGGTGAAGGCTCGGTTGCAGAAATGTGCAGGTGACTGTATATTAGCTTGTGCAAACACTACTTACCTGCACATTTGTGTCAACTCAACTCCAATAGGATTTAATCAACAAACTAAAGATTCATACATAACAGAGATTATGTATATCTAAACATCCCAAGCTTGCTTTCTGTACTCTGTACGATGAAATGAAGTAGTGTCAGGTAGTTGCAAAAACTGAGGACAGTTGGGGAGAAATATGTGTGTGGGTTCAGTAGTTGAATTATGTGTAGTGTGCAAGTGGTGTTCTTACAAGGAAGGTTCAACATCATAGGCAGTCGGGTTGGGGAGCACTATAGTATAGGTTGGATAGATTGACGTAGGGAGGAGATCGGGCAAGAACTACGACAGTAGATTTTAGTTGCTTTGGCAACTAAGGCCAAGTGGACCATAGCAGAAGCAACTTGAAGTGCCACATGTATCAGTGTGTATCTTAAGTCCCGGAAAGAGAGGTTCATGGTTGTGCAGGTGATTTAGTAAAGGGGGAAAACATACTCTATTCAGTTGAAGACATAATTAAGAAATCAGACCTCATATATGTATATCCAACCTTACTTATAGGTAGCAGTTGAGTGGTACGAACCACTTCACATATGCATGTATCAGATTCATATATTTATGCATCAAAATTTATATATATATGAGTTTTAGTAGAAGAGAGTTGTGTTGTGCTAGGATTGTAAATACTTGGGTACAGCTAGTACCAGGGGAAATTGAACCATGTGTTCTGGTAATAGATGTGATCAGTTAGTGTGGTTAGTAATGTCAGCTATCATTTAGAGTAATAGAGTTGTTAGTATCAGTAGTAGTATCAATTGCTAGTATAGTGTATTATAATATATATATATATATATATATATATATATATATATATATATATATATATATACAATTAAGGGTTATACTAAGTATCAGTTAGTCGGTAGTGAGGAATTTGGATAATTTAGTATGTAAATACCAACTGTTAGTAGGTAGTAGCTAGTATTGGTATCAGTTAGACTTAACAGTTAGGTAGTATATAGTGTAAGTTAGCTATATATCAATTAGCTTAGTTATTGTGTTATTACTTAAGTTATCAGTAGTATTAGAATGTTAGCTTATATGCGATGCATGTCAGTGTCAAGGTTGGCTAGTATTTAGTGTTAGTAATTAGTAGTGTATATATATGGAAGGTTAATGTTAAGTATGACTTGTAAACCAAGCATAACCTTAGTTGGACCTAAAAATAGCCTAGAAGCATACATTTACTCATTTACCCCTTATTACACCAATTAACTTGATATTCATCTATAGGGTTGTGTGACACCCGCTTGGGCCTCGAGAGACACCCTTTGCTCAGCACCAGAGGCGAGTACATCTCTCTGATTGTTTTCATTTTATGATAGTGTATATATCATATGTTCTAGAACTGTATACTTCATTCTGACACAGTGGTTACGTGAATTGGTACTATATGGATCCTGTCAGGAGATATTATCCCTTACCATATTCAGCGGGTACTCCTTTACATGTATTTCATTGCATGTATCAGGTATTAATTTTAGTGAACTTCGTGTTCATACACTGCTCGTGTTCAGTGTGCCCATATTCGTGTTCGTAACGTGTCATGATTGGATCTATAAGTATTCGTTGGGGATGGGGGAGTAGGAGTTGGTTATGTGATCAAACCCAAGTATATTCGTGTACATGTCGATTACATATCATATATTGAGTTACTATATTGTAATCATGTTCAACCCAAACCGATCACATAATGAGCTTGTACTCTATGGCACCGTAGTTAGTTTTATCTATTTCTATTTAAATTGCAGTTATTCATATTTTTTGTTCTTTATTCCTGTACATTACATGTTCACTCTAGTTCACTATATTTTTTATGGCTAGTTATCTTGTATCATTTTCTATTGTCTGTTATGTATGCTCGATTATGTATTTGGAACTGCTTTCAGAGGTATGTACTTTGCTCTAATCCCGACTGAATATATTTTTCAGATAATTGGCTTGTGGACCAGTATCCCACCTACTACGGGCCGCAGGATAATATACCATTAGAGGATACTCCTGTAGAGCACGAGGACCTTGTACCAGATGCTAAGGAGGCTTATACTCATTGTTTAGACTTGTAATAGACTTTTATTGAGGTTCTTGGCATGTATATATATTATTTTGGACTTGTGGATGCATTGTGACTCTTTTTTTCTTTATTCCATATCCTACTTTATCTTCCTTAGTTTGCATTGTGATTGAGTATTATTTTCCATTAACATATATCATATTGCTCCTCTATTTGGAGTTGAGCTGACATTAACAGGTATCATATATTTATTGTATGAGATGTTTAGATAGTATGGTTGACACCGACAGCATTCTACCATCGTTGCTGCGGCGTAGGCTGGGCGTTGTTTACTACTTGTGCCCCTATTCTGGGTGAAGGTCATGACATATTTTTAGTGGTGGCCCATGCAAGGTCAAGAGTCACAATTAAAGCGATATCGTAGTTGTGCTCACCTAAAGTACTGCTACGAGCCTTTTTTAGGATATAGGATATATGCTAAGAGTATACTCAATCACAACTAGGAAATATTTTTAAATATCAGTTTTGCTCTCCTTATCTATTAGAATGCTTGCTTTACTTGAATAATTTTGTCCTTCTTTGATGATATCGTATCTTACTCAATATTGATTCTTTTGTTCAATCTATCTTCAGGATGCCGTCGAAGACGCGTTTTCGTCGCTCAGACGCAGTGTCATTGAGATTGGTCACTTCGTCACCTCTGAGGTCAGCAATAACATATACTATTCCAGCAGCTATAGTTCAGAGGTCCGCTTCACCAATCCAGGTGGATATTTTTGCAGTAGCTTTTGGGTGTGCTCCACCTCCGATACAGAGGGCAGCGCCGATAGTCTCAGAGGATCTTCCATCTCCACCATCTGCAGTCGATTAGACGCAGATGTTTGCGCTCTTTGTGCAAATAATGGAGACACAAAAATGCCATTCAGAGGTTATGAGGCAGGACATTGAGAATGTCCACCTGATTACGCTCATCGCAGTCGAGAGAGTCGCCTTAGTCCAGCCACAGACGGCACCACCTCAGTTCACCCTACAACAACTGAGGCCGGGGACAATCATACACTTCAAGAGAATGGGGCCGAAGGACTTTAAAGGCACTGAGAAAAATATTTATGCTGATGATTGGATAGAAGACATTAAGAGGAACCTGCAAATGGAGCAGATTCCAGAGAGGTAGTAGGTAGAGGCCACAAGAAGCATGATATTTAACATCGCATTGACTTGGTTCAGGATGGACCCTAGGGTCTCAGCACCGGGACTTACTTGGAAAGCTTTTAAGGAGCTCTTCAAGGAAAAATTCTTTTCAGATGTGGCTCTGACATCTCTAGAGAACCAATTTTAGCACCTTATTCAGGGAGGCTTGACGGTAGATGAGTATGCGATAGAGTATTGCAGATTAGGCCACTTTGTGGAGGGACAGAACCCAAGAGGGAAGGCCAGAAAGTTCAGGAAGGGCCTGAACAAGGAGATTAAATCACATATGAATGGAGACCCCACCGCTACTTTTGAGGAGATTCTGAGGCAGGCACAACGGGCAGAGGATAATCTAGAGCTTGGCTCAAGGGACATAGGAGGATCCAGTACTAGCACGGGTCTAGCAAAGCGGCCTCACTTTCAACAACAGTATCAGAGACACTTCTAGCAGCCGAGGTAGCAGTACCCTGTACCAGCTAGAGCACCAATGCAGCAGACACACTATATACTGAGGCCAGCTATTCCTTGCCCATTCTGCAAGAAGTAGGGATATGGATGGGATGCATGCAGGATAAGATTGGGCCAGTATTTATTCTGCGAATCAGGAGACCACCAGTTGAGGGCTGATCCTAGAGCTCCATCTCATCCAGCTCAGGGCGGGGTGCAAGCACAAAGAGCACCTACGAGACCACTAGCGGGACAGCAGAGAGGACCTTCCTTGCCACCACAATAGCGGCAATTCGCTCATCACCAACAACAGCAAAGGGGTGCCCAGTGATAGGGGTAAGATTTTGCCTTGACCGTTGAGGAGGAGGAGCAGTTGGTTATGTTATTTCAGGTTCAGTCTACCTTGATTTTTTTCTAGCTCATGCTTTATTTGATTCTTGTGCTTTATATAATTTCGTATCTGTATTTTTTCTCTGAAGCATCACCTTGAGACTGAACCGTTGGCGAGGACTTGGAAGATCACGACCGGGGGTGGCATTATCCTGGTCAGTAATGTTTGCAAGGATCAGAGAGTTTCTTTGGGAGGCCGAGTGGTGAGCGTATGTCTACTCGTAATGCCATTTCTGATCTATGACATAGTACTCAAGATGGATTGGTTGAGTAGGCACCATGCTATTATCGATTAACGTAGAGGTAGAGTTTTATTTAAGATGCCAGAAGAGCCAGATTTTGAATTTGTCAAAGGAGCAGCAGAGCAGAGCGAGGGAGACTTCTGTGGAACTATGGTAGAAGAGAGATGTGGAGTTCTATATAGACTTAGTGCCAGGTGTAAAACCGATATTACAGCACATTTATAGGGTGAACAACAACAAACTGACAGAGTTGAAGAAGCAAGTGGATGAATTATAGGACAAGGGCTTCATCTGCTCTAGTTCATCACCGTGGGTTGCTCTGATATTATTTGCACCAAAGAAGGATGGGTCGGTATGTATGTATATCGACTATAGGGCACTCACAATCAAGAATAAATATCTATTGCCATGGATTAACGATTTATTTGATCAGTTGAGGGGAGCATAAGTACTTTCGAAGATAGACTTGAGGTTGGGGTACCACCAGGTGAAATTGAAGAAGAAAGATATTCCGAAGATAGCTTTCAGGACTCGGTATGGGCAGTTCAAGTTCTTGGTGATGTCGTTTGGGTTGACCAATGCCCTGACAATATTCATGAACCTGATGAATAAGATATTTCATCAGTACTTGGATCAGTTTATTGTGGTCTTCATTGATGATATATTGATATATTCAAAGACCCTGGAAGAGCATGAGAAGCACCTAAGGATAGATTTGGAGACCCTCAGGAAAGAGAAACTATATGGCAAGCTTTGGAAGTGTCATGACCCGCACCCTGAATTTGGGCATGGGTTATGAGTACGTCCAGCCTACGCCACAGTGTCAACGGTAGAATACTATACAATAAGCCACAAGTATAATCTATAACTCATAATATATATATATATATATATATATATATATATATATATATATATATATATATATATATATATATATATATATATATATATATATATATCCACATTATACTCAATCATATGCACTAGTTTAAATGAATACACCAAGATAATAATGAAATAATAGTCTCGATGTGGGTCCAAGAAGCAACCCAAAAACTAAATATCCAAAGTACAATATTCAAAATACTCTAGAAAAATTGTCGGAGAAAAATCTGGTCCAAAATAACTAACATAAATAAACTACTCTACTAAACTACTCCAATGCAGACAGAATTTGAGCTGCTAACTCTCCCTGATCCTCCTAAAGGACAAGATAAGGCTCTATTATGTCTCTAGCATATGGTCCATAATGTGTGCGGATCATATCCTCATCGTAGTCACCTAAAATATGATTATCCAGTCATGAAAGGAACGAGTACATCACTATAAAAATAGTTTCAACACATGGTATAAGCTATAAGATAATAAATAGTAAAGAATATATGATAGCAACAAAATTGAATCATAATACGGCAACCATAATAACTAAATACTGAAGTCTTGTCATGGCAAATATGTAGTACAATATCTCCAAGCAACATAGGAAATAACTGCAATGTATGGAAGAATAGATAGGAACAAACTACTCTATGTGATTTGAAATACCTTTTTGACATGTAAATGACTAAGGCATAAAATTTGGCAAACAACACGTATCGTGCATGGATGCTTTTATTTTAGTAAGACCATGGGATGGAAAGGGTAGTTCACACATCCACTAAGTATTTTTTCTCCCCACGAGTACAACATGAATTCCGAACCAGTCATGAAGAAATAACAATAATCCAGAACAATCAAGTATCTCATAATAAGAATCCATCATACTAATCCATGTAACAAGTGTCAATAATCAAATAATCAATACTAAGCATGCATTATAGAGACTATCAAGCACTGAAAGTAATCACAAAAATATACTCGCCTGTGGTCCTTAGCTGTGGTTGGATCAGGTCCCAATTCAGAGTCAAAATTATACGTATGATATGTTACCATGTCAAGAGATAAGTTATTTTAATTTATTTAATTCTAAAAAAATTACTCTAAAATCCAATTTTAATTTTATTATTCTAATTTTTAGGTTAATTCCTAAATTTTGTCCAAAAAATTGAATTTTATCCACTCGAGACAAATGGCACACAAATCAAGACAATCTGTTGACCAAAAAGTCAACCAATACAAACTCGAGTTTTATGCATGATTTTTTGTAGATTTCAGTGTCACAAATATGCTAGAATTTATGGCTCATCCAAATTCAAATTCGTTTGGAAATTATTGAACATACAAAATCATATTGTGTAACGGTGGTTGATTGCTAACCTAAAAGTTCTACAGAATTAACCGTATAGAAATATTTCAAATTAAATTCTATAAAAACATATATTAATGATATCGGCATTAGCTTTCCGAAACTTTAAACAGTTCTTGCTTCTGATTCATGGTTCTCCCAGAATCGCAAAAATACCGAGACATGTCTATTTTTTGACATATTGTGCTCTACGAATTTTCCATACTTTAATATTCAGAATTTCATGAAACAATTTACATATTCATAAAACTAACCTCAATAAAATTCTAACACAAGAAACTGGGCCATGTTTGGAGTCCGAAGCTATGAGTAATGGCTTCTGGAAGATGAAGGAAACCCTAGATGGTAATTTCTTAAAATCGGCAAAAAGAAAAACCCTAAAAATTATAACCTCAATACTATATATATAGAGGAAAAAGAATGAGCTGTGGCTCGGAGTGCACCACGTGGTAGCAATCCGCTAATACCCGCTCAAATCGAACGACCAAGGTTCATCCCGGCTTGGCTCGACTGAGACCAAGTCGAATTCGGACTCGGCTCGGTTCGAGGTCGGCTCGGGGACCCGGCTCGACTCACACTTGCCCCCCTCTCTCATGGATCTCTGTCTGGACCGTTCTGGCTGACACGCGGGCCAGGCTGGCTGCTGACTGGGTAGGTTGATTTTATTAGGGTTTTCTTTTTCTAAAAAATAGTTTTTAATTCAATTTTGCATAATTAACTCAAAATAAATGCTAAAAATAATCAAAAAATTCTCAGAAATTTATAGAAAATATATTTGATTATTTAGAACCTAAAATAAAAGTTTGGAATATTTTTAATTATGTTTGACCCTAAAAAAATTTCTTGAAAGTCCTAGAAAATTAGTGTTACTAGTTTTTAATTAATAAAAATCCTAATAGTCCCAAATTAACCTAAAAACAATATTTAAGCTAGAATTTCATGATACGGAGGTTGCAAGTCTACCCTCCTAAAAAAAATTGTCCTCAAAATTTAACACAGAACAAATACAAGAAGGAAAATTACCTCTTGGTACAAAAAGACAGGGGTAACACTCGTGCATCTCATCTTTTCGCTCCTAAGTGGATTAATCGGGAGAGTGATGCCTCCAAGAGACGTGAACCAAGGGAATTAATTGGTTACGAAGCACTTTATCTCTGTAGTCTAGGATCTCCACAGGCTGCTCCAGATAACGGAGGCTTGGTCCAACCTCAAGCTTCGAATGATCTAATACATGGCTAGGATCCGTCATGTGTTGCCTCAGCTGGGATACATGGAACATATTGTGTACTCCTTCCAATGTAGGCGGTAAGGCTAGTCGATAGGCTACTGCCCCGACCTTCTCCAGAATATTGAAAGGTCCGATGAATCTTGGACTAAGCTTTTCACCTCCACCAAAACGAATCGTACCACGTATCAGAGTGATCCTCAAGAACACTAAGTCGCCAACCTATGCTAAAGCAGGAACTTAACGCATAATCTAAGAACGTAATCGATATTTAAATAAATAAATTGATACCTCAAACTCTAGCGGTCTCTTGTGGCTATCGGCCTACTACTTCTGTCTGTCCGAAGCCACACAAAATCTCTCTCTAATATTCTTAACCTTTTCTACAGTATTAACTACCATCTCTGGTCCCAAAAGTACTCTCTCTCCTACGTCGTCCCAAGATAATGGAGTCCGGCATCTCCTACCGTACAGAGCCTCGAAAGAAGATATCTCGATATTGGCCAGATAGCTATTGTGGTATGGAAACTCTACCAGGTGAAGTTGATCCTCCCATGAGCTACCAAATTTTGGTACATATGTCTAAAGCATATCCTCGAGCGTCTGAATAGTCCTCTCTGTCTGTCAATCCGTCTGAGGGTGGTAAGTAGTGCTAAATTTGAGTTGGATATCCAAGCTAGCCTGCCAACTCCTCCAAAAGTGTGACATAAATCTGCTATCCCGATCGGACATTATGCTCACTATAACTCCATACAGCCTGAATATCTATCTCACATATAAATCGACGAGCTTCTTTGTGGACAATCCCACTTTGAAAGGCAAAAAGTGGGCTGATTTGGTCAGTCTGTCAACAATGACCCAAATCGTGTCCTTTCCGCCTGGAGTACGTGGAAGTCCAAAAATAAAATCCATCATGATATGCTCCCATTTTCACTCAGGAATCGATAGTGGCTATAGCAATCCTCTTGGTCTCTGCCTCTCGGCTTTGACCTGCTGGCACACTAAACATCAGGAGACAAAATATGCTACCTTTCGCTTCATCCCATACCACCACACGTGTTCCCTCAGGTCCTTATACATCTTGGTAGCTCCCGGATGTATAGAATACTGGGAATGATGAGCCTCCTTCATGATCTCTTCCCGTAGGTCCCCACTAGGCATACATAACCTTATCCCATGCCTGCACCTGATCTCTGAGGCTTCACAAACTCTCATCCTGGTACTATGTCTCTCAGATCTTCTCTGTTAATCCTGACTAAATTTGTATGCCCATCATCTGCGTCTCCACTCTTGGAACAATAATCTCGATATCCAGGCTATCCAAGTCTGCTAATAAGTGACGATCCATTGTCAAGTACATCGCTACTGGATATTTGCTGAAGGCATCGGCAACTACGGTAGTCTTCCTTGGATGATACTGTAGTAAAATATCAAAATCCTTCATCAGTTCTAGCCACCTGTGCTGCCTCATATTCAGCACTTTCTGCTTAAAGACGTACTTCAAGCTCTTGTGGTCAGTATATATTTCCACCCGCTCTCCGTATAGATAATGTCTCTACAACTTTAGAGCGAAGATCACCGCTGCTAATTCTAAGTCGCGAGTGGGATAGTTTTTCTTATATGGCCATAACTGTCTAGAAGTATATGCCACCACCTTCTTGTTCTGCTCTAGAACACATCCCAAGCCTTTCCCTGAAGCATCACTATAAATGACAAATCTACCTGTCCCTGATGGCACCATCAAAACAGGCGTTGTGGTCAGCCTCTTCTTTAGCTCATTAAATATAGCCTGACATTCTTCGGTCCACACGAACTGCATATTCTTTCGAGTAAGTCTAGTAAATGGCTCTGCGATCCGAGAAAAATCTTTCACAAATATCCTGTAATACCCAACCAATCCTAAGAAGCTTCTGATCTCTACAATAGAACTCGGAGTGTTCCAAGACTCTATGGCAACAATCTTATTTGGATCCACAGATATCCTGTCTCTAGTCATCTCATGCCAAAGGAACTCTATCTTATCCAGGAAAAACTCATATTTTGAGAGTTTTCCATAGAGCTTCTCCTTTCGAAGGATCTCTAGCACAATCCTTAGATGCTTTTCGTGCTCTTCCGGTATCTTTGAATAGACAAGAATATCATCTATGAATACTACTACAAACTTGTCAAGGTATTGGTAGAACACCATGTTCATGAAGACTGTCGGGGCATTAGTCAACCCAAATGGCATCACCATAAACTTTTATTGGCCATATCTTCACCTTCAACTGATGATAGCCATACCTCAAATAAATCTTCGTAAATATCCTCGCATCGCTCAACTAATCGAAAAGATCGTGTATCCTTGGTAGCGGATATTTGTTTTTGATGGTGAGGTTGTTCAGAGCCCTGTAATCAATGCACATTCATACTGACCCATCTTTCTTTGGTACAAATAAGACCGGGGCTCCCCAAGGCGAGAAACTTGATATAATGAAACCCTTGTCTAGCAAATAATCAACCTGCTTCTTCAGTTCTGCCAGCTCACTGTTGTTGATCATGTAGACCTATTGCGACACTTGCTTTGCCCTAGGCACTAAGTCAATAGAAAATTTAAGATCTCTGCCCGAGGGCAATCCTGGTAGCTCCTCAGAAAATACGTCTAGAAACTCTGCAATAATAGGGTGTGGCAAGTCCTTCTCTGCTACCATGGTTCCACAAATAATTCTATCACTTTACTCAACTCCTCCTATAACAAACTCAAATTTTGGCTTCCTGGAGGGCGGAACAGTATACGTCCTCTACGACAGTCTATGCTAGCATGGTGTATACTCAACCAATCCATTCCGAGGACAATATCAAAACTTGGAAGTGGCATTACGAGTAAACTAGCATCCAAATCATGGCCTCCCAAGGTAATACGACGCCCCTTACAAGTATCATTGACTAGGATAATTTCTCCCCCAGTCGTGATCTTGCAACTCCTTCTCAAGGGTTCTGTTACTAAACTATGCTTAAGCACAAAGGATACAAATATGAAGCTATGTGATGCGGGTGGAATGGGGAGAGCACCATCGGCTCTGGAATCGCGCACTCTAGTCTTGGGTGACATTATGAAAGGTTGAAAACAGCAAGAATTCATTTGATATGGTACAAGACAAGGTAGTATTCAAGAAGGACAATCAACTATGAAAGAGGTCTGATTGCTCGGAAGGAATTAATAAAGGTTAGCAAGTTGACTATATGGGATCCCTAATTATGATTGAGTATTTTTATATTCCTAGTATGTATATCCTATGGCAGGCTTGCAGTCGTACATCTAACTTGAGTACTACTACGAGTTCACAATCTTGTAGGAAATCTGACCTGCATTGGCCACCATACAAAATGTGACACGACCCACACCCTTGATTTGGGCATGAGTCATGAGTACGTCCAGCTTATACCGTAGTATCGGTGAACGATGTACAATAAGACATAAGTATAATCTATAACTCATAACATATATATATATCTCCATACTATACTCAATCACAGGCACTAGTTTAAATGAATAAACCAACATAATAATTAAATAATAGTCTCGATGCAGATCCAAGAAGTCTCCCCAAAAACTAAATATCCAAAGTACAATATTCAAAATACTCTAAAAAAATTATCGAAGAATAATCTGGTCCAAAATAACTAACAAAACCAACTACTCTACTAAACTACTCCATTGCAGACGATATCAAAGCTGCTAACTCTCCCTGATCCTTCTGAAGGGCAAGATCAGGCTCTATTATGTCGCTATTATATGGTCCATAATGTGTAGGGATCGTATCCTCATCGCAGTCACCTAAAATATGGTTATCCAATCAGAAAAGGAACGAGTATATCACAGTAAAAACAGTTCCAACACATGGTAGAAGCTATAAAACAATAAATAGTAAAGAATATATGATAGCACCAAAACCGAATCACAATAAGGCAAACAGAATAAATAAATACTGAAGTCCTGTCATGGCAAAGATGTAGTATAATATCTCCAAGCAACATAGAAAATAACTGTAATATATGAAAAAACAGATAGGAATAAACTACTCTATGTGATTTGAAATGCCTTGTTGACATGTGAATGACTAAGGGTAAAATTTGGTAAACCACACTTGTCGTGCATGGCTGCTATTATTCCATTAATACCATGGGATGAAAAGGGTAGTTCATACATCAACTAAGTATTTTCCCTCCCCACAAGTAAAACATGGATTCCGAACAAGTCACAAAGAAATAACAATAATCCAGAACAGTCACGTATCTCATAATAAGAATCCATCATACTAATCCGTGTAACAAGTGTCAAGAATCAAATAATCAATACTAAGCATGCATTATAGAGACTATCAAGCACTAAAAGTAATCACAGAAATGTACTCGCCTGTGGTCCTTAGCTGTGGTTGGATTAGGTCCCAATTCAGAGTCCAAATCCTATATATGATATGTTACCATATCAAGAGATAAGTTATTTTAATTTATTTAATTCTAACAAAATTATACTAAAATCCTTTCTTAATTTTACTATTCTGATATTTAGGTTAATTCCTAAATTTTGTCCAAAGAAACTGAATTTTATCCACTAGAGACTCATGACATAAATCGAGGCAATTTGTTGACCAAAATGTCAACTGATACAAACTCAAGTTATGCATGATTTCCTATAAATTTTAGCATCACAACCATGCTAAAATTTATGGCTCTTCAGAATTCACATTCGTTTGAATATTATTGCACATACAAAATCGTATTGTGCAACGATGGTTGATTGCTAACCTAGAAGTTCTACAGAATCAAAAGAATAGAAATATTTTGAAATAAATTTTAGTAAAAATATATATCAATGATCTAAACATTAGATTTTCGAAACTTAAAACGGTTCATTATTCTGACTCCTGGTTCTCCTAAAATCGCAAAAACACTAAGACACGTCTATTTTCGGACATGTTGTGCTCTACGAATTTTCCAGAATTTAATATTTAGAATTTCGTAAATTTTTTTACATATTCAGAAAACTAACCTCAATTTGGTTCTAACATAAGAAACTAGGCCACGTTTGCAGTCCAGAGCTATAAGTAATGGCTTCTGGAAGATAAAGGAAAACCTAGATGATAATTCCTAAAAATCGGCTAAAAAAACTTAAAAATTATAACCTCAATACTATATATATAGAGGAGAGAGAAAGAGCCACGGATCAGAGTGCACCACATGGCAGCAATCCGATGCTGCCCACTCAGATCGAATAACCAGGGTTCAGCCCAGCTTGGCTTGGCCGAGTCCGAGTCGAATTTAGACTAAGCTCGGCTCGGGGACCCGGCTCAACTCACACTTGCCCCCTCTCTCACTGACTGCTGGGCCCCGCTGTTTGGGCTGCTATGGCTGACACGCGGGCCAGACTCGCTGCTGACTGGGTAGGTTGGTTTTATTTGAGTTTTCTTTTTCTGAAAAATAGTTTTTAATTCAGTTTTGCATAATTAACTCAAAATAAATGCTAAAAATAATCAAAAAATTCTCTGAAAATTCTTGAAAATATATTTGATTATTTAGAACCTAAAATGAAAGTTTGGGATATTTTTAATTATGTTTAACCCTAAAATAAATTCTTTAAAGTCCTAAGAAATTAGTGTTACTAGTTTTTAATTAACCAAAAATTAGGGAAAAATCCCAATAGACCCAAATTAACCTAATAACAATATTTAAGCTAGAATTTTAGGATACGGAGTTTACATGAAGTTAGAGTTCTTGCTTGATAAGGTTGAATTCCTCGGGCATGTGATTACATGAGACAGGATCTCAGTAGACCCGAAGAAGATTTCAGCAGTTGAGTTGTGGTCTACCCCGAGTTCAGTGGCGGAGATCGGGAGCTTTCTTGGATTGGCAGGCTATTATCAAAGATCTGTTTAGGATTTTTCCAGGATTATGGAGCTGATGACTAGACTAACTAGGAAGGACATGGAGTTCGTCTGGACTGAGGAGATTCAGTCTACTTTTAAGGAGCTAAAAAAGAGGTTGACTACAGCTCCAATATTGACATTATCATCAGGGATAGGATAATTTTCTATATACAGTGATGCTTCGAGTAAGGGTTTGGGTTATGTATTGTAGTAGAATGGGAAAGTGATTGCTTATGCTTCCAGGCAATTATGCCCGCATGAAAAGAATTACCTTACCCATGACTTGGAATTGATAGCAGTTATTTTTGGTCTTAAGCTGTGGAAGCACTACTTGTATGGAGAGCGGGTAAAGATCTTTACAGACCACAAGAGCTTGAAATATGTATTTACACAAAAATAGCTTAACGTGAGGTAGAGGTGGTGGTTGGAGTTGATGAAGGACTTCAACATTTTCTTGCAGTACCATCCATGGAAGGCCAACATAGTCGCTGATGCCTTGAGCAGGTATCCAGTGGCTATATACTTGATGAGGGACAAACATTTATTGGCTGATCTTGATAGCTTGGATATAGAGGTGCTAGTTCCTGGAGTTGTAGTACAGATGTGGGGACTCTAGGTTCAGTTAGAGTTGATAGACCAGATTAGAGCCACACAGTTTGAAGATGAGTCTCTGAGGAGCATGAGAGCACAGGTTCGGATGGAATTGGTAGAGGACTTCAGTATTACAGAGGATTGATCATTGCGGCATGGTACCAGATTGTGTGTGCCGAGTGAAGCGTTGCACGAGGAGGTTCTTCAGGAGATGCATCAATCTCAGTACTCTATGCATCTAGGTGCCAATACGATATATAGAGATATGAGAGAGCATGTTTGGTGGTGTGGTATGAAGAGGAAGGTAGCTAACTTCGTATCCAGATATTTGGTATGCCAGTAGGTAAAGACAGAGAGACAGAGGCCAGGTGGATTGCTTCAGCCTTTACCCATTCCAGAGTGGAAATGAGAGCATGTGATGATGGACTTTGTTTCAGGGCTTCCGTATTCTCCAGGAGGAAAAGACGCAATTTGGGTCATCGTAGACAGGTTGACCAAATCGGTCCACTTTCTGCCATTAAAAGTGGGTACGTCTTCGGAGAAGCTTGCAAAGATGTATATGCATCAGATAGTCAGTTTGCATAGAGTTTCTGTGAGCGTAGTCTCGTTTCAGGATAGTCGCTTCACATCCCACTTCTAGAGGAGTTTACAGGCTATGTTGGGCACCCAACTCAAGTTTAGTACCTCATATCATCCTCTAACTGACGGACAATCGGAGAGGACTATCCAGACTCTCGAAGATATGCTACGCACCTGTGTTTTGGATTTTGGAGGCTCTTGGGAGAATCACCTTCACTTGGTAGAGTTTGCTTACAACAACACCTACCAGGCTAGTATCGATATATCACCATTTGAGGCACTGCATGGACGGAGATGCCACACTCCATTATTATGGAATAATATTGGTGAGAGAGCCTTATTGGGACCAGAGATGGTCATGGATGCAGCTGAGAAGGTGAAGCTCATCAGGAATAGGCTTCGGGTGGCGCAGGACAGACGGTGACATTGGGCCGATAGTCATCGGAGACCATTAAAGTTTGAGGTATAGATTTTGTTTTGTATTGCTTGTAATTGCTTATTTTAGTTAGTGTGCCAAGGCTGTGTTCATGCTAGGTTGTTGATCTAGTGTTCTTGAGGATTTCTCCGATACAGAGCACGATTCACTTAGGTGGAGGCAGAAAACTTAGTCCCCGGTACATCGGACCCTTCGGTGTTCTTGAGAGAGTCGGTGAAGTGGCGTACAGACTAGACTTGTCGCCTGCATTAGAGGGAGTCCATTAACGTGTTCCATATGTCACAGCTGAGATGGTACACGGCAGATCCTAGCCATGTACTAGATCACTCGAAGATCGTAGTTAGTTTGACTATCAGCTATCCAGAGCAGCCCGTAGAGATACTGGATCGCAGGAAGAAGGTGCTGCAAAACCAAACGATTTATTTGGTACGCATCGCGTTGAGGCATCACTCGCTAGGAGAGAGTACCTGTGTGTGAGAGGCCGAGATGAGCTAGCGATATCCTTATCTGTTTGAGCCGTGAGGTATAATTCTTTCTTGCTTGTATTGATTTCTATTGGTAGTTAGTTTCTTCCTTAATTTCGAGGATGAAATTTTCTAAGGTGGGTAAGATTAACACCCTCACTTTTTCAGCTAGGGGTAGTTTGATAATTTGGCATGGGTAAATAATTTTAGGAATAAATATTTATATTGGTGTGTTATAGAAATTATTTGATGATTGCATTAAGTATTTAATTATTAGTGAGTTATAGATTAAATATGAATTGTATTAATTATTTTATTAGAGGCTAGTCCAATAATTAGACTTGTCATGACAACTAGTGAGCCTAGCTTGGATCCAAACTCATTAGACCCATACACATAAATTAATTAGGATAGATTAGCCTAATTAAAATTAGTGTAGGACTTTCCAAAATGTCCACCCTTAATTATTCCTTACAATTCATCATTGGAGGGCACATGGGACATTTACATGTGACTTGGGGAAGGGGCCGACCATGATATGAGCCTCTCATGTCTCTCTCCTCTTTATTTGTTTTTTCATTGTAGATCTAGAATTTAGATCCCCAATTTTCATTTTTTTCCCTCCATCAATTTCCCTCTCATTTTACTTCCATTCCCTCCTACTTTCTCCATTAGAGGAGCATTGGAGCTTGAATTTGAAAGGAGCACTAGAAAGAGGGACTTCTGGCAAGAAGTTTGTGTCCGGATCGTGTCCACTTTGGTTTTCATTGGGAATCCATCTCCCAATTGGTACTTTCTAAATTCTTTCTTATTCTATCTTCTAAATTATGCATGAGACATCTAGGAACCACCCCATTGGCATAGGCTACCTACAGGGACAAGTTTTAGGCTATTTGGACACCAAATATGGATTCTACATAGGTTTTTGTATGTGGTTTGAGGGAATTACGAGATTAACACATAAATTATGTGCCATGGGACCAATTGGATCTAATTAGACTTAGATCAGGGTTTGTGGGACTAGGTATGTATCTACAAGTGGATACGTGTAGGCCGTATTATGATTGTTTGTGATACGGTGCGATACAGAGCTCTATTTTTGGCATTTTGTTAAATTACTTTTTATTTACCTTCATAACAAGTTCTAATAGTTATATTATAACATATTTGTTAGGTAAGAAGGATATTTGTAGTGTAACTGGGTTTTATCATCTTTATTGTGAGTGTATCATAGTGTATGAGCTATTGCACATCTAGTGTTTGATCTAATGGTTATAGTACGTATATATATATATATATATATATATATATATATATATATATATATATATATATATATATATATATATATATATATATTGATGAATATAACTGTACTTATATCTCTGTATTCCCATTTTGTGTATATGTTATTGTGTGGTGTATTTACTGCTGATCAGTGAGGAAGAATGAACGGGTTTGGTCAGATATAGCAGCTGCTAGGAGGATGGGGACTGTGATGCCTATGTCAATATATGTGTGTTGGTGTAAGTGCAGTGAGGGGGGTTGGGCAGTTTGGTGTCTGTAAGGTGTTGGGGTGTGAAGGACTTGGGTGAAGGCCCGGTTGCAGAAATGTGCAGGTGACTGCACATTAGCTTGTGTAAACACTACTTAACTGCATATTTGTGTCAACTCAACCCCAATAGGATTTAATCAACAAACTAAAGATTCATAAATAACAGGGATAATGTGTATCTAAACATCCCAAGCTTGCTTTTTGTACTCTGTACGATGAAATGAAGTAGTGTTAGGTAGTTGCAAAAACTAAGGACAGTTGGGGAGGCATATATGTGTGGGTTCAGTAGTTGGATTATGTGTAGTGTGCAAGTGGTGTTCTTACAGGGAAGGTTCAATAGCACAGGCAGTCGGGTTGGGGAGCAATATAGTGTAGGTTGGGTAGATTAACGTGGAAAGGAGAACAGGCAAGAACTATGGCAGTAGATTTTAGTTGCTTTGGCAACTAAGGCCAAGTGGACCATAGCAGCATTAACTTGAAGTGCCACACGTATCAGTGTGTATCTTAAGTCCAGAAAAGAGAGGTTCATGGCTGTGCAAGTGATTTATTAAAGGGGGAACACACTTTGTTCAGTTGAAGACTGAATTAGAAAATCAGACCTCATATATATATATCCGACCTTACTTATAGGTAGCAGTTGAGTGGTATGAACCACTTCACATGTGCATGTATCAGATTCATACATTTATGCATCAGAATTTATATATATGAGTTTCAGTAGTAGAGAGTTGTATGGTGTTAGGATTATAAATACATGGGTACAACTAGTACCATGGGATATTGAACCCTATGTTCAGGTAATGGATGTAATCGATTATTATGGTTAGTAATGTCAGCTATCATTTAGAGTAATAGAGTTGTTAGTATCAGTAGTAGTTATCAGTTTCTAGTATAGTGTATTATGATATAGATATCTATATATACATTTGAGGGTTATACTAAGTATCAGTCAGTCGGTTAGTGAGGAATTTGGATAATTCAGTATATGAGTACCAATTGTTAGTAGGTAGTAGCTAGTATCAGTATTGGTATCAGTTAGACTTAACAGTCAGGTAGTATATAGTGTAAGTTAGATAGATATCAATTAGCTTAGTTATTGTGTTATTACTTAAGTTATCAATAGTATTAGAGTGTTAGCTTAGTTATCTTATATGTTATGCATGTCAGTATCAAGGTTAGCTAGTATTTAGTGTTAGTAATTAGTAGTGTATATATATGGAAGGTTAATATTAAGTATGACGTGGAAACCAAGTATAACCTTAGTTGGACCTAGAAATAGCCTAGAAGCATGCATTTTACTCATTTACCCCTTATTACACGATATTCATCTATAGGGTTGTGTGACACCAGCTTGGGCATCGAGAGATACCCTTTGCTCAGGACCATAGGCGAGTACATCTTTCTGATAGTTTTTATTTCATGATAGTGTATATATCTCATATTCTAGAATTGTATACTTGATTCCGACACAGTGGTTACATGGATTGGTATTATATGGATAATGTAAGAAGATGTTATCCCTTACCCTGTTTAGCGAATACTTTTCCACAAGTATTTCATCATGTGTATCGGATATTTATTTTAGTGTACTTCGTGTTAACACACTGCTTGTTTTTAGTGTGCCCATATTCGTGTTTATAACGTATTGTAATTAGATCCATAAGTATTGGTTGGGGATGGGGGAGTAGGAGTTGGTTATGTGATCAAGCCCAAGTATATTCGTGTATATGTCGATTACATATCACACGTGTAATCGAGTTACCATATTATATTCGTGTTCAACCTAAATCGATCACATAATGAGCTTGTACTCTATGGCATCGTAGTTAGTTTTATCTATTTCTATTTAAATTATAGTTATTTGTATTGCCTGTTCTTCACTCTAGTACATTACCTGTTCACTCTAGTTCACTCAATTTTTTATGGCTAGTTATCTTGTATCCTTTTCTGTTATCTATTATATATGCTTGATTATGTATTTGGAACTGCTTTCAGAGGTATGTACTTCGCTCCAATCCTGACTGGATATATTTTTTAGATGATTGGCTTGTGGACCAGTGTCCCACCTACTACGGGCTGCAGAACGGCATACCATTAGAAGATACTCCTTTAGAGTAGGAGGAGCTAGTACCAGATGCTGAGGAGGCTTAGACTTATTATTTAGACATGTAATAGACTTTTATTGAGGTTCTTGGCATGTATATAAATATATATTTATATATATATATATATATATATTTATTATTTCGGACTTGTGGATGTATTATGACTATTTTTCTTCTTTATTCTATATCATGCTTTATCATCCTTAGTTTGCTTTGTGATTGAGTATTGTTTACCATTATCATATATCATATTGCTCCTCTATTTGGAGTTGAGTTGACATTGATAGGTATCATATATTTATTGTGTGAGATGTTTAGATAGTATGGTTGACCTCGACAGCGTTCTACTGCCGATGCTGCGACATAGGCTGGGCCTTGTTCACTACTCCTGCCCCTATTCTGAGTGTGGGTCATGACACATTTTTAGTGGTAGCCCATATAAGGTCAAGAGTCACAATTAGAGCGATATCGTAGTAGTGTACACCTGGAGTACTGCTACGATCCTATTTTATGATATAGGATATAGGCTGAGATTATATTCAATCACAACTAGAAAATATTTCCCAATATCAGTTTTGCTATCCTTATATATTAGAATGATTACTTTACTTGAATAATTCTATCATTCTTTGATGATATCGTATGTTACTTAATATTGATTCTTTTGTTTAATCTATCTTCAGGATGCCACTGAAGATGTGTTCCCAGCGCTCAGGCACAGTGTCAGCGAGGTCGGTCACTTCGTCACCTCTGAGGGCAGTACTAGCAGACACTGTTCCAGCAGCTATAGTTCAGAGGTTCTCTTCACCGATCCAGGTAGGCATTTTTGTAGCAGCTTTAGGGGGTGCTCCACCTCCAGTACAGAGGGCAGTACCGACAGTCTCAAAGGATCTTCTACCTCCACCACATGCAGTTGATCAATCACAGATGTTTGCTCTCTTTCAGCAAATGATAGAGGCACAACAGTGCTAGTCAGAGGTTATGAGGCAGGACATTGAGAATGCCCACCATATTGCGCACGTCACAGTCGAGAGAGTCATCTTAGTCCAACCACAGATGATACCACCTGAGTTTACCACGAAACAGCCGAGGCCCGGGACAATCATAGACTTCAAGAGGATAGGGTCGAAGGACTTAAAGTCACTGAGGAATTTATTTATGCTAATGAATGGATAGAAGACATTGAGAGAAACCTGCGACTGGCACAGATTCCAGAGAGGTTACAGGTAGAGGCCGCAAGAAGCATTATGTTTGATATCGCATTGTCTTGGTTCAGGACGGACCCCAGTATCTCAGAACCCCAGAAGGAAGGCCAGAAAGTTTAGGAAGGGCCTGAACAAGGAGATCAAATCACATATGAATGGAGACCCTATCGCTACTTTTGAGGAGATTCTGAGGCAGGCACAGCGGGCAGAGGATGATCTAGAGCTTGGCTCCAAGAGGTCGAGGGACATAGGAGGATCCAGTACTAGCATGGGTCCAACAAAATAGCCTCACTTTTGGCAGCAGTATCAGAGACACTTCCAGTAGCCGAGGTAGCAGTACCATGTACCTGCTAGAGCGCCAATGCAACAGATGCACTAGATAAAGAGGCCAGTTATTCCTTGCTCATTCTATAAGAAGTAAGAACATGGATGGGATGCATGTAGGATGAGGTTGGACCAGTATTTACTCTACATATCATGAGACCACCAGTTGAGGGCTTCTCCTAGAGCTCCAGCTTGTCCAGCTCAGGGTGGGTCCAAGCACAGAGAGCACCCGCGAGACCACCAGCGGAACATCAGAGAGGACCACCCCCGATGCTACAGAACTAGAAAGGTAGAGTTGCCAGTGGAACAAAATCCTATGAAAACCCAGCCAAGGATTCGAGTTGAGCCTATGATGAATGGGACAAGCAGCAGGCTCCAGATCTACCCGTACCTCCCGTAGTACCGGCAGTACTGGATACCCCGGCCTTGCTAGAGATTATCCGTGGATTATTGGCTGCCCAACAATACCAGATGGTGGTACAACAATAATAATAACAACAATAACAACAACAACAACAATAACAACAATAACAACAACAACAACAACAACAGCAACAACAGCTCCAGCAGCAGGAATATAATGTCATGTTGAACCAAGGATTGCAGACAGCCCTAGAACGAAATGGGACAATAGATTATGGGGGCATCTGTTAGATTTTTGTAGACTGAAACCCAGATACTTCAATGGCATGGAGGATACAATCACGACAGATCATTGGCTCCAGGATATTGAGACCATTCTGACAACGCCTAAAGTTTTGGCCGAGAAACAGGTTGACCTGGTTTGCCTACAACTCCAATATCTGACAAGAGATTGGTGGGCCATAATGGAGGTAGGATTAAGGAGTCCTATTTCATGGAATAATTTTAGGACCCAGTTCAGGGAAAAGTACTTTAGGATTGTGTCTCAGTGTGAGTTGCAACAAAGGTTCATTAACCTCATGCAAGCTAGAAGGACAGTAGATGGCTATGCGGCAAAGTTTTGTCGACTAAGCAAATTTGCTCCAACCATGGTGGCAACAGAGTTGGAGAGAGCAATGAGGTTCCAACAGGGACTTTACTTAGAGATCTTACACATGGTAGAGGTGCATAACTACCAGACCTTCGAGGCAGTATTGATAGCGGCCAAGAGGGTTGAGCTTACTTCCCAGAGGATGGCATCCAGAAGAGTAGATCGGAAGAGACATTATGGACAAAATAATAAGGGAGGACCAGTACCGCGAACGTTAGCACCATCCCCTAGAATTTGCATCTATGATGTGACACAGAGGAGGTCGATGACCTCGACGGTGATGGCACCAACTGGACAACAGCAGCCGAGGCAGCAGCAATAATGAAGGGATGCACCGACAGGTTGTACCTACTGTGGCAAGGGAGTCATACTCGAAATATTTGTCGGGCAGCTAATAGACTATGTTTGAGATATAGAAGCCCTGATCACAAGGTTTCTACATGCCCCATACAAAGGCCAAAAGGACCAGGATAATAGTTTCCTGCATTGCCAGCTCCAAGGACAGAATAGCAAGGAGGACCAGCAATAGCAGTGCGGCCTTTAGCTCAGCATGTTATCGATGCAGGCCCAGCTTTATAGGCAGAAATAACAGAATCAGCAGGGACCGCAGCCATGGCAGCAAGAAAGACAGCAACAGGCAGTTTTACAAGGCCAAGGGAAGGCTCTCACCTTGTCTTTGGAGGAAGCAATGGCGTCGGGCGATGTAGTGGCAGGTAATATTTCTGTTACAACTTTTTCTGCCAAAGATTTAATTTATTCTGGAGCTTCGTACTCATTTATATCTGCACAATATACGATACGTATTGGATTGAAGTTTGAGGCATTGCCAGTGAGGCTGAATATATTTACTGGAAATAGGATCGTAGAATTTAGTAGGGTGTGCCTAGCATATCCAATGGTAGTATGTGGGCATTTATTACCTGTAAAGTTGATCGAGTTTCCTATGGGTAACTTTGACCGCCACTAACCGAAGAAAGGAGCGTATGACTGCTAGCCACACTATAACCTGTCTCCAAGAAAGGAAGAGTTATCTTAGGCATGGACTAGTTGAGAGACAGTCATGCAACAATAGACTGTCGTAAGGGTAGAGTATTATTTAGAATTTTTGGTCTAGAAGAGTTTGTCCTTAGCAGAATAGCAAAAGACCAGCATAAGGGAGGAGTCGCATCAATAGCAAAGGAAGCAAACCCACTGCCTAAGATAGTTGAAGGGTTTATGGATGTCTTTCCCAGCAATCTTCTCGGATTACCCCCAGTTAGAGCAGTAGAGTTCTATATATAGTTGATACGAGGAGCAAAACCAGTACCCCAGAAGGTGTACCCTATGTCACCATCGGATCTTGATCAGTTATATCGACACGTAGAAGAACTGAAAGCGAAGAAGTTAATTCAGACCAGTGGTTCACCGTGGGGAGCACCAGTGGTGTTGGTGAAGAAGAAGGATGGATCAACACGACTGTCTAAGGATTATAGGCGGCTTAATATAGTGACCTTAAAGAACAAGTACCCATTACCAAGGATTGATGATCTGTTTGACCAATTAAGTGGAGCAAGAGTCTTCTCAAAGATAGATTTACGATCAGGATATCATCAGGTACGAGTCCGGGAGTAGGATATACTGAAGACAATATTTAGGTCACTATATGGGCATTACAAATTATTAGTTATGTCATTCAGACTGACTAATGATCCAGCAGTATTCATAGACTTGATGAACCATATTTTTATTCCTTACTTAGACCAATTTATGATAGTATTCATTGATGACATCTTGGTGTATTCCGGGAGCATGAAGAATATCTCAGGATAGTTCTATAAACTTTGAGAAAGCATCAGTTATATGCAAGTTTAGTAAGTATGAGTTTTGGCTGGTGTCACCACCACATTCTAAAATAGGGGTATTTTTGTCTTTTTATATAGTATAAGTATTGTGTGTATTTATTCGTAATAATTTCATGACATTTATTTATATTTAATAGCCGTAATTTTATTTAATTGTTGCACCATACCGTTGCTTCGATATTAGAGCGCTACACTAGCTCTTGCCTTCCAACAAATTTTATACCTTTGTCCTAGACATGCCTGCCTTCTTTTCTGACCCTTGTGTAACTTATAATTATGCTCTCTTATGCTACATTTTAGTCGCACAATATTTGTCGTAAATGTTTATTTTAATTCGATATAAATCCAATTTTGTATCTTTGTGCGTTCAAATCGAAATTGGAGACACAATCTCGACCCATTTTGAGCAACCCAAATTAGGATAATATTCTATTCTGAGTCTTCTTCATTAATGACACTTGTGTCCCACTTAATTTTAGTCACTTGTACTTCTAATTGATTCTAGAACACCAACTATATTAATTTTTAATTAAATAAACCATAAACCCAACTTTGTGTAATTTTTCAATTATTGGGCACTTTTATACAAAAGTGCATTAAGGTGTCCACCCCATTGGACATGACACGTGAATAAACCCATTTCTCCTTTATGTGAATTTTTCCATAATTTTTAGGAGTGTGTAATTCAACATCAACCTCCTTAAACCATGGTCCTCAAAACCTTGAACCAATGCAATCCTAGCCCTTTATTTTGAATCCAATTGAATCCTAGCCCTTTGAAATACCTACATGAGAACCTTATTTCCAAATGTTGACCAAGTCAAACTATTCCTAGGTCAACCCAATCCCATGTGCATATAAATATTCTTTTTTTCTTACTTTTCTTTTTCTTTTTTAAACCAAAACCCAAGTTCAGCCGAACCTTACCATTTTACTATTCACCTTCTTCATCCCTTCCTTCACCACCACGAGCCGCCATCCCCGCCGTGAAGCCGCTATCGTCGACCTGAACGCCACCCCCACAACTACAGAGCCGACAACGACCCGCTGCTGAACTCGCCATAATGTCGTTCTCTTCCACGTACACCTACACCTGACCCCCGGTCTAAATACCCCCTCTCATTTCTCGCCTTAGGGGCTTCATTCTCACCTTATTCGCCCACTGATTCTTTCTATTTTTTTTCTATATTTCATCGTAGTGCTCAGCTAAAAGGGAGCCATGGCCAAACTGCTCTACTCTGCGCTGAAGAACTGAGAACTCATGAAAGCCGCCCCAAAATTGGCTTGGTTCCAAGACGTAGAATCGCAGGCCTCACCTCTATCCAACCCGCCGTGAAGCCGCTGCCATCGACCAGTCCCCCTCCGCCTGGGCTAACTGACCGGATCACGACCCATCAGCCGTTGGACCACCTGCACTCGACCGGAGAGATGCCGCTGCTAACTTCTCGTTCGCCTGGAGCCACTGTCGAAGACCAGAGCTCGACCCCGCTGTCGCCAACGATTGAACCCAACCGCTGTCCCGAGCCGCTGAAGCCCAACCCGACCGGAGCACTCGACCCCGGACCGCTGAACCAAGCAGCGCCGCCTCTCCATCCTCACCGCCGACTGCACCTGAACCACTACCCTCTTCTCTCCTCCACCTCGGATCTCCTCCTTTCTTTCCTGCCTCCTCTTCTTTAATTACCACCATCATCATCATAACCACCACCACCCTTATCACTCCGGCCAACCACCACTGCTCCCAGCCACCACCATCGTCCAGCAGCTCTCCCCCTCGCCGTTCTCCCCTCGACCTCCTCTCCCCTCGTCGGACTCCGGCCATCCCTGTTCACCATCATAACCAACATCATCATCACCTCCATAATCATCATTATCATCATCATCATCTCACCTTCGTCACCATTGTCACCATCGTCGTCATTATCATCGTCATCGTCATCATCAACATCGTCGGCATCGTCGTCATCAACATCATCGTCATCGTCGTTATCAATATCGTCATCAACATCGTCATCATCATCATCATCGCCATCAACATCGTCGTCATCGTCGTCATCGCCGCTCTCGTGCACGTGCACGCCGAGGCCAAGGTGAGGAGTATTTCCTCTTGTAAATTGTTGTGTACGCATACGTACGCGTATATGCGTATCCTTCACTAGTATATATACGTATTTGTAGTTATGGGTTATTATACGCGTATGGTATAATTGGTATGAGAGTATATGTATATATTTAATATGTATAATTGGTATATATATACATATATATATATATATATATAGTATATGAACTCAATTAGTATATACGTAAAGTATATGTATTCCCTTAGTATATGTTTAATACATATATATATATAGTATAAATTCAATTAGTGTATATACATATATGTATTATATATGTAATTAATTGGTATACATATATATATATTATAAGTATTAATATTATATGCAAGTTAATAATAATGTATATTTATATATGTACAAGGTGACCCGAGTGTAATTACGGATATCTCGTATTGACCATGTGACCCTGAGACTTGTGATATGTCTGCCATATGTACACTAACGTACTGGCAAGCCCCGTATCATTTTGACTGTCTGTTTTGTACAGCATTTGCAGACGTGACACTCGAGCAACTAGACGCATACTGGATCCTAGTTGACCAGTGCCACCCTAGTGTAGCTGCTGAGTTCAGCGTAATTATGTTGTGTATATGCTAGTGTAACGACAGATGCTATATTGTATGATATTATATGTATATAGGACCATTGGATCGTACTGCGAGACTTCAGGAGCAGTACATTGGTATTGTCAGCTAAGGATCCTAGGCGAGTACATTCTCTGATAGTTTCTTGTTTATGATATCCTCTATGTTCATTATATTTATTGTAGATATCCATATTTCTTGACATGATGGTTACACGGATTGGTATATCCGGATCTCGTCATGAGATATTATTCCTTATATATGTTGTATCTTGTACAAGTCTTGTTTCATTGTTTATCTTGTGCATGTACAGACACTGATTCTCGGGAAGACTTGCTACCTTCCTAGAGAATCCCGTGCCATAGCATACCATGGTTGGATCTACTATACCAGTCGGGGGTGGAAAGTATTTTAGTGTAGATATATGATCATACCCTTCATGTACAAGTCTTGTTCACATGTTAGTGTTGGTCATACACCGCACATATGAATAAAAAGGCCATTATTCCTGTACAAGTTTCCAAGCCGATCACATGTTAAAGCTAGTACTCACACACTTAGTCATTAGTATTCTTGTTTATTGCTATATTGTTTATTCTTGTATTTATTTCCAGTATTTCCATTATTATGTATCTCTCGTACATGTATATGCATCTTGTATATTTCCATCTATTTATTACTACATATTTTATATCATTGATGTAGAACTGTTGTTAGAGATGTACTTCGTTCCATCCTGACTGGAAATATTTTTCCAAACTGTGACTTAGAGGACTGGTGTCCTACATATTATGGACCAGGTATAGATGAAGACTACACACCAGAGATCTAGAGGAGGCTACATGCAGCTATTTAGACAGTATTTATTTTATGCACTGAGACTTATTTGAGGTTATTTCAGTTTATGTTTAGACTTATTCTTAGTTTATGTTGAGACTTGTGGAGACTTTATGTTGGATAGCTAGACTGTGATTTATCTTTATTTTGAGACATGGTATTTGAATATACCATTCTTTTTATCTTTTATCGTGCCATTTATATTCTTATAGTTTTGTGATTGAGTATATATTATGAGCTATTGTGAGATGTTATTTTATTATCCTTCTTATGGAGTTGATATCATTGACAGGTTGTGAGTTATATTTATTATTTATTGTGACCTAGACAATGTTCTACCGCCGATGTTGCGACGTAGGCTGGACGTACCCACGCACTCGTGCCCCTATTCCGGGTGCGGGTCGTGTCACATTTTTAGTGACGGCCCATGTAGGTCAGATTTTGCAAGTTATGCGATATCGTGGTAGTGCGACATCTTAGTTGTACTACTGCGTGTCTGTGATAGGATCTAGGATATAGCATACTAGGATGAGAGCGAATACTCAATCACAACTAGAAATATTTCCAATCTATCTGTCTTGTTATCCTTATTCCTTCTGAATATTGCTTTCTTTAGAATTTTGCTAGCCTTCCTTGATGATATCGTATCTATTACATAAATTGATTCTTTTCGGTCTGTCTTCAGGATGTCGCCGAAGACAAGATCTATGAGAGTGGGAGCATCAACTTTAGAGGGGTCTGTCGCCTCTCCACCTGATGGACAAACATCTAGAGTTCCTCCTCTTCCACCTATTCCGTGTGTTGCCCCAGCTATGACAAAGAACCTTCCACCTTCACCGACTCCGCTTCCCACAAGTATGCCCATTGACGGGGCACAAATGTTTACTTTGATCCAGGGCATGTTAGATGCCCAGAGAGTGATGGCAGAAGCTCAACGAGTTCAAGCTGAGACTCAAAGAGTGCAGGCAGAGGTACACCAAGCGTAGACTGAACTAATGAGAGAGAGCATGGAGAACGCTCACCAGATGGCACTACAGGCAGTTGAGAGAGTTGCCCAGCATTATCCTGGCCAGCAGCAATAGCAGAGACCAGGCACTATATTTGATTTCAAGAGGATAATGCCTCGAGAGTTCAAAGGCACCGAGGGAATACTCTATACAGAAAACTGGCTAGAGTATATAGAGAGGAACTTACGTTTGGCGTAGATTCCGGAGATTCTACAGATCGAGGCCGTTGGCAGTCAGATGTTTGATATCGCACTGACGTGGTATCATACAGAATCAAGACTCACTGATGAAGGACTTACTTGGGAGACCTTCAAGGAGCTTTTCAAGGAGAAGTTCTTTCCCGACGTGGCCCTGGGACCTTGGATAGTCAGTTTCATGACTTGGTCCAAGGAACCATGTCGGTCGACGATTATGCCGCAGAATTCTGTCAATTAAGCCGCTTTGCATCGTCTATGATTCGAGACCCAGGAGACAGAGCCCAGAAGTTTAGAAAGGGGCTGACGAGAAAGATTAGGTCACGCACTTCTGGTCGTCGTACCGCTACCTTTGGGGATATCTTAATGGATGCCCAGATTGCAGAAGACGATCTAGATCTCAGCCCTAAGAGGAGTCGCAATATTTCTGAAGATACGAGTGGTAGCACGAGACCGGTCAAGCGTCCCCATATTCAGCAGCAGCCGAGGAAGTTTCAGTATCAACAGCAGTACCAGGCACCAGTTCACGTTCAGCAGGATCAGCAAACTTGTCATTTTGTAAGAAGCCAGGTCACCTTTAGGAGAGCTATAGATTGAGGATAGGACTTTGTTTGCACTGTAGCGATGCATGACATCGAATGAGGGATTGTCCTCTAGTTTCTTATCTTCCCGGACAGCGCGCAGCTCCAAATTATAGAGATCCACTTAGGCCACCTGTGGAACCGCAGATTGCTCAGCACCCACGAAGGGAGCTACCCTAGCAGGGTGGAGCATTTGCGATGACGGTCGAGGAGACCGATACTGCAGGTGAAGTGTTAGCAGGTTCTATTCTTTCCTTCCTTTCGTTCTTTTTCCCGTCTTTTGATCGATTAATTTCTTAGTACCGTAGCTTGTATCAGTAATTTTTGCTAGAATATAGTTA
This sequence comes from Iris macrosiphon, assembly GCA_036927795.1. Lineage (NCBI taxonomy): Eukaryota > Viridiplantae > Streptophyta > Magnoliopsida > Asparagales > Iridaceae > Iris > Iris macrosiphon. Next base: position 73,206,598 of record JAYESA010000005.1, on the reverse strand, counting down.
GTAGTACACCCTGACAGAGACTACAATACCATGACAAAATAGACCATAAACCATACATATATTCTTTTAGATTGCATGTTGTATGACTGTAGGTAGGGTTTTCTTAGACCTTGATTGTTGGGGGTTTGAACATAGTAAAGAGTAGTGAAGAGGTTATGACTTGACAAAGAGAGACAAGATGCTTAAATTTTGAGGATAAATATTAAATTAGATAAAGAGTTGAGAACTCAATATGGCAGAATTGACGATTTGTTAAATCATAGATTTTATGAAGATTAGGATATGATTGAAATTGTCATTAAAATTTGAGGAGTTTAAGCAGATTATCATTATATTTATTTGACGGCAAGATATAAATTAAATGCGGTATTTGAAGATTTTATAAGTATTACATTATTTGAGTTTTGTGTGGAAAAAGAAATCAAGGAATAAGAACACAAATAGATTAGTATTGAATTCAAATTTTGGGATGAGACCTTAGATTTTATAAATGTGACCTTAGATTTTATAAATGTGAGACCTAAGATTTTATAAATGTGCATTGATTGGATTTAAATTAGAGAATTGGATATTAAATTTTTGAGTATTTAATTATTAACTTAAAGTTTTGGAAGAAATTGTGATAAAAATTGAATTTGATTTTTATATCGAGGATTTTCAGGAATATGATAATTACAGAATTTTGAAAAGTTATGAAATAACAATATGGATTACTTCATAATTATTTGGTTTGATGAATTTAAATTTTAATAGAAAATAATATAATGAGTAAATACAACTGTTGAGGATCTTAAATTTTGAGGACAAAATTTTTCTAAGGAGGGTGGACTTGTCACCACCACATTCTGAAATAGGGGTATTTTTGTCTTTTTATATAGTATAAGTATTGGGTGTAGTTATTTGTAATAATTGCAAGATATTTATTTATATTTAATAGCCGTAATTTTATTCAATTATTGCGCCTTACCGTTGCTTCGATATTGAAGCGCTACCCTAGCTTTTGCCTTCCAACAAATTTCATACCTTTGTCCTAGACATGCCTGCCTTCTTTTCTGACCCTTGTGTAACTTATAATTATGCTCTCTTGTGCTACATTTTAGTCGCACAATATTCATCGCAAACGTTTATTTTAATTCAATATAAATCCAATTTTGTATCTTTGTGCATTCCAATCAAAATTGGAGACACAATCTCGACCCATTTTGAGCAACCCAAATAAGGGTAATATTCTATTCTGAGTCTTCTTCATTCATGACACTTGTGTCCCACTTAATTTTAGTCACTTGTGCTTCTAATTAATTTTAGAACACCAACTGTATTAATTTTTAATTAAATAAAACATAAACCCAATTTGTGCAATTTTCTAATTGTTGGGCACTTTTATGCAAAAGTGTATTAAGATGTCCACCCCAATGCATACGACACGTGAATAAACCCATTTCTCCTTTATGTGAATTTTTCTATAATTTTTTGGAGTGTGTAATTCAACATCAACCTCCTTAAACCATGGTCCTCAAAAACTTGAACCAATGCAATCCTAGCCTTTTATTTTGAATCCAATTGAACATGAGAACCCTTTTTCCAAATGTTGACCAAGTCAAACTATTCCTAGGTCAACCCAACCCCATGTGCATATAAATATTCTTTTTTCCTTACTTTTCTTTTTCTTTTTTAAACCAAAACCCAAGTTTAGCCGACCCTTACCATCTTACTATTCACCTTCTTCATCCCTCCCCTTCACCACCACGAGCCGTCGTCCCCGCCGTGAAGTCACTGTCGACGACCTGAACGCCACCCCCACAACCACAGAGCCGACGACGACCCGTTGCTGAACTCGCCGCAATGTCGTTCTCTTCCATGTACACCCACACCTGACCCTGCCGGCCTTGCCTCGATCCAACCCGTCATGAAGCCGCTCCCATCGACCAGTCCCCCTCCGCCTAGGCTAACTAACCGGATCACGACCCATCAGCCGCTGGACCACCTGTACTCGGCCGAAGAGACGTCGCTGCCACCTTCCCGTTCGCTTGGAGCCGCTGTCGAAGACCGGAGCTCGACCCCGCTGTCGCCAACGACTGAACCCGACCGCTGTCCCGAGCCGCTGAAGCCCAACCCGACAGGAGCACTCGACATGCCGACCGCTGAACCAAGTAGCGCCGCCTCGCCAACCTTGCCGCCGACTGCACCTGAACCACCACCCTCTTCTCTTCTCCACCTCGGATCTCCTCCTCACTTCCCTGCCTCCTCCTCTTTAATAACCACCATCATCATCATCATAACCACCACCACCCTTATCACTCTGGCCAAGCACCACTGCTCCCAGCCCCCACCACCATCCAGCAGCTCTTCCCCTCGTCGTTCTCCCCTCGACCTCCTCTCCCCTCACCGGACTCCGTGCATCCCTGTTCACCATCATCATCACCTCCATAATTATCATTATCATCATCATCTCACCTTCGTCACCATCGTCGTCATTGTCATCATCATCGTCGTCATCAACATCGTCGGCATCGTCGTCATCAACGTTATCGTCATCGTCGTTATCAACACCGTCATCAACATCGTCATCATCGTCATCATCAACATCGTCGTCATCGCCGCTCCCGTGCACGTGCACGCTGAGGCCAAGGTGAAGAGTATTTCCTCTTGTGAATTATTATATACGTATACGTACGCGCATACGCGTATCCTTTACTAGTATACATACATATTTGTAGTTATGGGTTATTATACGTGTATGGTATAATTGGTATGAGAGTATATATATATGTTTAATATGTATAATTGGTATATATATAGTATATGAACTCAATTAGTATATACGTAAAGTATATGTATTCCCTTAGTATATGTTTAATACATACATACACACACACACACACACACACACACACATATATATATATATATATATATATATATATATATATATAGTATAAATTCAATTAGTGCATATACATATATGTATTATATATGTAATTAATTGGTATACATATATATATATATATTATAAGTATTAATGTTATATGCTAGTTAATAATAATATATATTTATATATGTACTAGGTGACCCGAGTGTAATTACGGATATCCCGTATTGACCATGTGGCCCTGAGACTTGTGATCTGTCTGCCATATGTACACTGATGTACTGGCAAGCCCCGTATCATTTTGACTGTCTGTTTTGCACAGCATTTGCAGACGCGACACCCGTGCAACTAGACGCACACTTGACCCTAATTGACCAGTGTCACCCTAGTGTAGCTGCTGAGTTCAGCGTAATTATGTTGTGTATGTGCTAGTATAACGACTGATGCTATATTGTATGAAATTATATGTATATAGGACCATTGGATCGTCCTACGAGTCTTCAGGAGCAGGACATTGGTATTGCCAGCTAAGGACCCCAGGCGAGTACATTTTCTGATAGTTTCTTATTTATGATATCCTCTATGTTCATTGTATTTAGTGTAGATATCCATATTTCTTGACACGATGGTTACACGGATTGGTATATCTGAATCTCTTCATGAGATGTTATTCCTTGTATATGGTGTATCTTGTACAAGTCTTGTTTTATTATTTATCTTGTGCATGTACAGACACCGATTCTCGGGGAGACTTGCTACCTTCCTAGAGAATCCCGTGCCATAGCGTACCATGGTTGGATCTACTATACCAGTCGGGGGTGGAGAGTATTTTAGTGTAGATATGTGATCATACCCTTTATGTACAAGTCTTGTTCACATGTTAGTGTTGGTCATACACCGCACGTATGACTAACTAGGCCATTATTCCTGTACAAGTTCCCAAGCCGATCACATGTTAAAACTAGTACTCACACACTTAGTCATTAGTATTCTTGTTCATTGCCATATTGTTTATTCTTGTATTTATTTCCAGTATTTCCTTTATTGTGTATCTCTCGTATATGTATATGCATCTTGTATATTTCTATCTATTTACTGCTAAATAGTTTATATCATTGATGTAGAACTGTTGTTAGAGATGTGCTTCATTCCATCTTGACTGGAAATATTTTTCCATACTGCGACTTAGAGGACTGGTGTCCAACACATTATGGACCAGGTATAGATGCAGACTACACACCAGAGATCTAGAGGAGACTACATGCAGCTATTTAGACAGTATTTATTTTATGCACTGAGGCTTATTTAAGGTTATTTCAGTTTATGTTTAGACTTATTCTTAATTTACGTTGAGACTTGTGGAGACTTTATGTTGGACAGCTAGACTGTGATTTATCTTTATTTTGAGACATGGTGTTTGACTATGCCATTCTTCTTATCTTTAATCGTGCCATTTATATTCTTTTAGTGAGATGTTATTTCATTATCCTCCTTATAAAGTTGATATCATTGACAGGTTGTGAGTTATGTTTAGTATTTATTATGACCTAGACAATGTTCTACCGTCGATGCTGCGGCGTAGGCTGGACGTACCCACGCACTCATGACCCTATTCCGGGTGCGGGTCGTGACTGCTGGATCACATATCCTTTCTTGGACACAATATTTCTGGAGCAAGAGTGTTAGTTGATCCCAAGAAGGTAGAGGCACTAGAGAACTGTCCAGTTCCAAAGACAGTAGCAGAAGTGTGTAGTTTCCTAGGCTTGGCAGGATACTACAGAAGATTTGTGTCAGATTTTGCTAAGATCTTGGCACCATTGACTACGTTGACATGCAAGTGTCACAACCATATTTTCTAAAAAAGGGTATTTTAGTCATTTGGTAATTAATTAAATATTGTGCATATTGAATATTTATTTATTGTTAGCATGTTAGATTTTATTTTTGGACTTGTATTAGTGGACCTAACTAGTTTAGATTAGAACCATGGACCAATATTTTATTCTAGTTAGAATTGAGCCCAATAATAAGCCCAATCCTTAGGAGGATGATTAACTAAGTTAAAACCATTAGACTAGAACCTTCCCTCTTTAATTAATTTCTTCATGAGAGGCCTCAAGGGATATTTTAGACTTTACATAGTAGCTTGAGGGAGGGGGCAAGAGAGGCCTATATAAAGGGAGTAAAAACTTTCTCTCTCTTCATTTTTATTTTCAAATCTAGATCTAGAATTCCCCTCAACCAAATTCCTTCATCCCTACATCAAATTTCTTTCTAATTTCTTCCCAAATCACCATTGGAGGCTATTAGATCAAGGATCTACAAGGATGAGCAAATGATCTACAAGTAGGAGGCTTATTTTACCCAATTTGGAGATTTTATTGGGCATCCATCTCCCAATAGGTACAATTCAATTTTTCTACTTTAACTAGACTCTAAATTTGTGATTTAATCATTAGGAACCACCCTATATGTTAAGGCTAAAGAATTGGAATTAGGTTCATAGGAGGCCTATGGAGAAAGTTATGGTATGTTTTGTGTCATTATTAGGAGAATTCTGAGATTGACATATTTTATGTTTATCAATTGGTCAATTAGACCAAATTGACATGTATTTGATTGTGTGTGGCTAGTGTCGTATCCATAATTGGATACATGTAGGCCGTATCCCGACAATTTGGAAATACGAGTTGATTTGGGGGTTTTCTTTCGACACGGGGGTTTGGGCACGTCATATTTTGACACAGACACGTAGATATGTAATTAGCGCTTTGTATTATTCATATTTATTATTTTAGACTTGCTTGTATCCTTCGGGGTACGTTTGGTAGTGTAGTGGACTAGTATCGCAAGCGTATCATAGATCTAGTGTGATGCGGGTGCAATGCACTCCACGTATTTGTTTTATAGCATTGAGATTCAATTTGCCATGGTAATAGTTATTAGAAAGCTATATTATATAATTGTATGATATATATATATATATATATATATATATATATATATATATATATATATATATATATATTTAGGGAGATGTCTATATTATAATTTGAGGTGTTGGGGTCATGAGAATAAGAGGGTGTATGTGTATCATAGTATATTAGTTATATGTATATGCTTATTGATTATATATATATATATATATATGTGTGAGTATGAGTATATATTTATCTGTATATATATGTGTGTGTGTGTGTCTTAGTGTGGTGAATGATAGAGTGAGATGTGAGTTAGTGAGTGAGTATGCAGTGAGAAGAAGGGGACGGTAGAATCGAGCACAACAGCAGCCAACTGTAGCAACGCGCGTGCAGCAGCGTGCAGCAGCAGCAGCGAGCTGCAGCAGCGCACGTGCAACAGCGTGCACAGCAGCGCGTGCAGCAGTGAGCGCAGTAGTAGCAGCCAGCAATGCAGCAAGATTTTGCATGAGTATCAGTGAGCAGCTCGAGCAACAACAAGGTATGAGGACAATTTGTTAAGGTATGGTTCAGCTAGTTAGGTAAGAGGGTTAGGTAGTTAGTTCATTGATAGTTAGTGTATTTAGTTAATTAGTTACATTATCATTTAGTTATATATATATATATATATACTTATTAGACAAATAACTATATGAGTATATGTATATAAGTTAATGGTAAGTTAATATGTAGGTATTGTATCTATGAATTGATATATGTTGTTAGTGTTAAGTAGTTAGTAGCATTTAATAGTTTAGTTAAGTAGCATATAATTTAGTGTATGGGTGTTAGCATATATCTAGTGTATTGGATAGTGAGCTATATATTAGGATTGAATTACCTTGTGATACCAAGGTAATGTAAAGGTATCGGTCGATACTCAAGGTATTGGGTTTAAGTATCAAGATGGGTGTGTAGGTAGTGAGATACGCATTGGTTCAAGACCAAGGTATCCAATCTGCATTAGTTAGCTTAGATACTATATGTATTGTCTTGTATATATATATAAATTAGTGTTTTCATATATAAAATCTTGCGTATCCTATGATACGGTTCTTTGGGTGTATCCTAGTATCTTAGAATAGCTAGTGTGGCCTAGTTGCATAGTATATGGACCCGATATCCTAGAGATAGACTCATACAACCTAGAAATAGCTAGTTTGACTTAGAGTTAACCTAGTTTGACTATTTTGACTTAGAAATAACTTTATGACCTGGAAGTTGACTAGTTTAACTTAATTTTATTCCAACACCTTGTATTAATACAATATTCCATATATAGGTCTGTATGACACCAGTTTGGATACCGTTTCTCATTATTTGCTCTGGACCACAGGCGAGTACATTCTCTAATAGTTTTTATTATTTGATTACTACTATAATTCAAGTATTTAGAAATGTTACTTATGATTCTGACACGATGGTACACAGATTGGTATTGTTATTGGATCGTCAGTCATGAGATGTTACCTTGATTATTGAGATGGTATCGGATACTGTCCTTGTTGGTATTGGATAACATTGAATAATATAGATTAAACATGGGATAAATTGTCTAGTAACGTGTCATGATTCGATCCATCGTATCAATCGGGGTGGGGGAAATACCAATTAAATATGTGATCAAAAACTATCGGCTAGTAGTGTAATCATTGGCTACTACCTAATCATGCAATTCTTGTATAGTTGAGTTAGCACCTTAGTATAATCATTGAATTTCCCAAGCTGATCACATATTTAGTTAGTATCTCAAACACATAGTACATTGTAGATTCCATATTCAGTTTATTGATTACCTTATTCTATTTCTAACATTATAGTTCTTTCCTTCATTCTTATACGCATTAATTTATATTCTGTTAATAATATTTCTTATTTCTTCATTGTTCTTGATCATCAGTTATATTCTCATCGTAGATAGCATCCTCTACATTACTGTTTTATAGTTTTTGTCAATTAATTGGAACTGCTATTGGGTTGTACTTTGCTCCATTCCTGACTGAAAATCATTTTTCAGAGGATCCGAGAGATTGGTGTCCGACATACTATGGACCCCGACCTATAAATGGTGTAGACTTGGACCCACTAGTTCTTGAGTGACTGCCGAGAGATCTAGCCGGAATCACTTGTTAGCATATTTAGTTCTCTTAGCATTTTGGTACCGGATTTGTTTCTGGCTTATATTTGAGATTTTGGTTATTGTTTCTATTATTGTTTTTATATTTGTTTAGATTGAATAGTTATGTTAGACTTCCTTAATATCTTATCCTGCTATAGAATTGTGCTTTGATTATTTTATTGAATTAAGTTTATTACTCTCTTCTCGGAGTTGAGATATTATTGAAAGATTATGCATTATTGTGAGATAATTAGTTAGTATAGTTGGCATAGGCAGCGTTCTACCGCCGATGCTGTGGCATAGGCTAGACGTACCCACATACTCGTGTCCCTTCACCGGGTTTGGATCGTGACACGTTATTAGTGGTGGCCCATGCAGATCAGGCTTTGCAAGTTGTGCGATGTCGTGGTAGTACGACGACTTAGTTGTACTACTGCGAGCCTGCGATAGGATATAGGACATAGGGCACTAAGATGAGAGAGGATACTCAATCATAAATTTTTTGAGATATTCCTGGGATAACCCTTGAGAATCTTATTATAAATTCTAATTCAAATTTTTTTTCTTGTTTTTGTCCGCTCTCACTTGTTGTTGTTGAATTTGATTCTTGGTGAATCGATTGTTGAATTTAATTCTTGGTATCGTTGTTGAGTTTGATTTCATACCGAGATAAATTTTACGAACTAAATTATGGAATCATCTGATGACATATGTTCATGAGGATAGTGAGAAAGGTGAAACGTCTGTTTTGGTTATGGAGCCTAGAGTTTATCGCAACCATATTAGCTGGTGTGGCAGAAACATAGGAATCTGACTTCGGATGTACATATCTTAGTTATAAAATTTAGAGTTTCTCGCAGCCATACCGATTGGCGTGGTGAGGATTCTAGATGACATAATTATAGAGTTGTATACCTTAGTTATGGAATATATCATTTATCGCAGCTATGCTTATTAGCGTGGTGAGGATTCTGAGTGTCATGATTTCAGACAGACGTGTATGATTATCAGGTTGTATCTTAAATTGGTTCTTAAAGTATCATCTCAATACTTATCCACTCATGTTATTGTAAGATTTTTGTCCTATCATTCTTTAGCTTAGAAGTAGAGCATTGATATGAGTAGATAGGAGTGTACCAGTATATGACTAGTAATAGGTATATCACCTGATATTGAGGCTAGTGATGTGTTAGAAGCAATAGGTCGAAGAAGTGTCTAAAAATTGTGTACAGGATGCACAGTGGGTGATGAGTATCAGAAAGTGGAAGTTCATGAAAGTGGAAGCCTGAGTATTAGAAATTCCAATAGTGTGTCATAGGTTGAGAAATGTCAAGATTGGTCATGGAAGATATGTAGTGTATCACTGATTAGTGTATCCGTCTGTAAAAGGTTTAATAAGAGATACGTATACATCAATAGAGATATGGAACCATGTGTTTGCCTTTGAGAGTGAAGTAAAATAGGTGTATTATAGAAGTTAATAACTAGTGCAAGTGATTATGAGTTCTAATGAGTGTGATGAGGTGATCTACTGTTGAAGCCAGTGTCTTAGTGTAAATCTCCTCACCCAAAATATATATTTTGTGTGTATTTTATATTATTATATTTATTATAGATTAATTTAAATATTAAATTTCTATAGAGTATTCTCTTAGTTAATTAGAAAATAAATTTCTTAGTATATTTACTTATGTAAATATTTATTTAGAATTATTTTTAGGCTATTTTAGATTTTTGGAGATTTTTCTAGAATTTTTGGGTAACTAAAACATAGAAAACGTAAATTTCTAGGACTTTCATGATTTACTATAAGACCATACTTGCATATTGTTCCTACCAAATATTTATTTTAGGTTAAAATATTTAATTATATTTTTTTGTAATTTATTTAGAATTTTAAGAAATTTATTTGGATTTTTGAAATTATTTAGGATTTATTTGGTTATATATAGTCTTAATATTAGATAGATGCTAATTTAGTGTTAATAGATATTAATAAGATTATATATAAATTATTTGTATTATCTTTAATTATATTAAAGATTATAAATTATTGAGATAAACTCAAACTCTATTTTAAATTAATTCAAATCCTGAGCCTACTAGGAAAGCAACTTCATGCATATCCTATCCTTATTTAAACTATCCTAATAATATCCAAATTAGCCAATCCTAGTCGTATTCAATTAAGTTGTCTCAACCATTATAAATACCTATTAGACTTATGGAATAAACTCATCCTTCATACTTTTCTTCCCCAAATTTTTCTCTTTTTCGTCCAAAAAGAGTCAAAATTTGTCATAAATTCAGCCTCATTTTCTCGTAGTTATGACCACTTAAAATGACGATATCTCCTAGCTCCGGAACCAAACGCGCTCCAGTTTTTTTTGGTAGAACATATCAAGTTTAGTTTTCTGAATATATAAATTATTTTAATAATTTATGAACTTATTTTTCCAGAAAATTCTAAAAGTGCCAGTTGTCCAAAATCAAACGTCTTTTCGTGTTTTCGTGATTTCGGGAGATCCCGAATTCGGAATTATGAGTCATTTAAAGTTTCGAAAATTTGACATGATGAACTTCCATAATATTATTTTTTCAGAATTTAATATGCAAGTTTAATCTACTATAAAATTCGTGCAACGTAGACGTAAATAGGAAACCACCGAAAATTGTCATCTGTGCGCCCTTATGGACATAACTCTTTACCGACTTATGATTTTATGAAACCGTTGATTCTGGTGTTCATGTAGCATTGTAATCTATAGAATTCCACATACAAATCTAGAATTTGAGTTGGTTGACTTTTTGGTCAACGGATTGCCTTGGTTTGCGTGCCACGGATCACAAATTCGTAAAGTTGACTTTCTTTGGACCGAAATTATGATTTAACAATAAAATTAGATTATAATAAGATTAAAATACTATTTATATTTTTTATTTAGAGTTAAAATAGATTAAAATAGTGGAAACTATTCACCCACTTTTGTAACCTAACTTGTTTAATTTATGTGACGGGTAGATCGGACGACGCCGTGAGTTGGGACTTCATCCTTTTTTCAAACTAGGCAAGATACCTTGCCAAATTGCTTACAGTACTTTAGCCTGCTTATTATATTTTATATATTCATTGCATGTGTGTTTTCTTTCAGTCGTAATTATATATTATATATATGTTTAAACACACTTGACACATAGTATCATGGGAGGGGAGGACAATCAGTCGGCGTATGGGCTATAACCACTCTGGTAAACTGTAGTAACTCGTACGCACTACGGTAGTTGTGTTGCGCTATGTAAATCCCCTCACCCAAAATTAGGTTTACTTGGCATAAATAGAGAAACTAGGGCTAGTTTGAATCCAAATAGAAATAGGACACAGTGTTTATTTAATTTTGTATTGTTTATGACACGTAGCGCGCCTTACCTTTACTTCGTTAATTGGAGTACTACACTAGCCATTGCCTATCTGCAAATTTCATAACCCTGTCCTAGACATGACCACCATCTATTCTGACCTTTGTATAACTTATAATCATGCTCTCTCGTGTGACATTTTAGTCACACAATAAATATCGCAGACGTTATTTCCTAATTCTGAATAAATTCCAACTTTGTAACCTTGTACGTTCCAATCAAAATTGGAGACACAATCTTGACCATTTTGTGCAACCCAAAATTATTATAAAATTTTACACTGTACCTTCTACGTCCCTGACACTTGTGTCCCACCTAATTTTATTCCCATGTGCTTCTAATTAATTCCAAAACACCGTACGCGGTTATTTTAATCAATTAAAACCAATTTTTGTCTTTGTGCAATTTTTCAATCGTTGGATGCTTCTATGCAAAAATGTATTGAGGTATCCCCACCATTGGACAATACATGTAGAAATCCAACTTTCTCCTTCACAGGAATTTTCCCATAATTTTTGGGATGTGCAAACGCGCAACATCGCCCCGTTATTTTAAAACTATCCTTGCATTTAAATAATGCAAATTCTAGCCCTCCAAACATCCTCGAGTGAGCCCAAGGCCCAAACCCAAGAAGATGTTGACCAAGGTTAACTTTTCCTAGGTTAAACTAACCTCCTCCATGTGTATATAATATCTTTTCATTACTTTTTCCTTTTCTATATTTCTAAAACTAATATCAAAACATAACTCAGCCGACTCCCCTTTATTCTCCTTTTCACCCCCATCCTCCCCAAGCCGACCCCGCCGAAGTCCGTCGGCCGCTGCCCCAATTCGTCGGCCTTCTCTCCTCGACCTGCCTGGAGTCGGCCCCGACCCCGCCGGTACAGCGCCGAGCAGACCCCAGCCGCCTCGACGAGCAACCCGCCTCACCGTTCCTCTCCTCCCCATTTTGCCATCTCCTCCGTCGCGGTGCTGCACTCGCCAGTCGACGCCACGACCGCCTGTACTACCTCTAAACGTCGCCTGGACCCGCCGGTGCCCCACTGAACGCCGGAGACCCAACTGTCGAGATTACGCCGGCCTTCTCCGCCTAACGCCGGAGGTAGCTGAACCGAACCAACCATTCCCACTGTCACCACGACTGACTCGACCCCTCGCTGGAGCAACCCCTCCGCATGAGCACAGACTGCTCCCAGCCAACGCCAAGCCATTCTCCTCCTCCTCCTCTCGTATGAGAGCCACACCCCGACCATAACTCATCCCTGTCCACCGCCATCCGGCCAGACCCGTCCCCATGGCCGGGGCAGCACCGGACTACCCCTCCTACACCACGACACCCTGAGCTCCTCCTCCTCTTCCACCAGCCTCCACCACCTCTTCACCCTCGACCTCCTCCTGTCCGACCCTGAGCCTCCTCCATCTCCCCATCACCTTCACCCCCAGCGGCCATCCCCCCCCGGCCACCTCGATTCCCCTGACCGGAGTATCAACACCACCACCTGTCCCTCTTCCCTGTCCCAGTCCAACCTCCTTCCTACACAGCCTCCCCCTGGCCGGCCTCCGGTCAGTCGTCAGCAACCACAACTTCACCCATCACCATGAGCATCATGATCATCATACACATCATCATCTTCACCATAAAATTTTATCAACACTACCACCATCAACAAAAACCACATCACCATCACCTACATCATCGTCCAAGTCATCCTCCCATCAATCACCACATCATCACCCCCTTAACTATTATCATCGACATCATCGCCATCGTCCCAGTCAGCATCTATATCACCACCAATATCATAATCATCACCCTGGTAATCATCAATGATCCCTTTATGGTCATCATCATTGACCTAATCACCCTCGTCCTCGTATTCATCAGGGACCCGTCACCCTTGCCAGACAACCCGCAGCAGTCACCCCCGATTCCCATACCTGTGCATGCTGACCCCGAAGACCTGTTGGATTATCTACGCGACTTCATGAGCAAGTTATTGGTGCTACGCAGCCTTCTTGCCAGGCAAGTATACCTTGTCTTGTTGTATTATTAAATCTCAGTTATTATTTAGCTGCCTGTTTATTATTTTAGCTATTATAACTATGCGCGTCCGAGAGAGACTCGGGTGCAGTCAACGAATGCGTTGACGATAGGACTTGTGTCTGACCTAGTGTCTAGTAGACCCACCTAAAGTTGTGGAGTTATTGGTATAACTCCCAGGCCTTGACACATTTCTTACACGTGTTGTGAGTCTCATGTAGGGCACGGTCCTGCGTATGTAGTTGGCCACCTGTACGTGTTGGCGTGCGACGGATATGGTATAACTGCTAATAGTGATGCATGTTAGAAGACTTAGCAGTTATTAGTAGGCGGAGCATAGACTATCGTGGTAAGTCGGTCCAATCCTTGTCCTTGTTTGGTTGTAAGGATTGGGCTATTATTCTAATGATAGACTATGAGCCAGAGTTACGAAGCCTCGGCGTATTAGCTGAAGCTTGTTGTGGATACAATATGCTTAGATTATTGGGCTGGGAGGACTACTAGTAGGCGTATGGGACACCCACTTCCTTTATTCAGATTTCCCGTTCGACGGAACGGTATGGACGTTATATACTTGCAGATTCCCCGTTCTTCGGAGCGGTATGGACGTTATACTTGTAGATTCCCCGTTCTTCGGAGCGGTATGGACGTTATATTATTCAGATTCCCCGTTCTTCGGAGCGGTATGGACGTTATACTATGTAGATTTCCCGTTCTTCGAAACGGTATGGACGTTATTATATTACAGTGCCCGGGTATGGGGGCATATGTGGCATATACTAGCTAGTTGTCACGATTGGTGAATTACGTCAGCATATGTCTAGCCTATACTTTCCCATACACTCAAGTTGTCCTCAAGTCACATTACACTTAGATGGTTAGGTCACCCTTGAGTTTTTACAGTATTTACTTTATGGCATGCTTTTATATATCTTGTTATGTCCCTCTGAGGACCTGGCCCTTTCCAGGTGTATTGTTCATGAGTATTCGCAGGAGCACAGATCCGGACTGGTTGCGTACGTCCGAGGAGGTCTTCTCTTCGAGTCACATGATTAATAGATATGGTACTTATATTGTATTTGTCTTATTTATTCTATATTCTAGTTCGGCAGTGGATTTGTTTCCATCCGACTATCACCTTTAGATACTTTTCATTGAGATCTAGTTTCATAGATATTGGTCATTTATTTATATTTGATTCTATAGATGAGATTTAGATTATACCCTGCGACTTGTGATAGATTTATACCACTTGTGGATTTGATATTCATATTACAGCGTACGTATGGGTTTTGGTTTCCATATATTGGAGTTGCCATATCCATGCGGCTGGCATGCTTACGTATCCTAGTCCTACATACTTTTGGGACTGGGGCGTGACATGCTGGTCGCTACCCTTGAGGTATGTCGATTTCTGGTGTCGTGCTGGTCACTACCCTTGAGGTATGTCGATTTTTAAATTTTTTATGTTCCTGACGTGTGTGTGAGTTGTGAGATTAGATAGAGAAGCATACTAGCGTGCTGTCGTAGGCACCCAAAAATAAAACCTTTACTCTTGAAATAATATGTAGTAGTGAGAGTAAGGATCGTTCCCACGGAGAGTAATTAGTTAATATTTATGCTATGTGAAATAGGATGGGGGGAGAGTTTTGGATCAAAGCAAATTAAAAAGAGCTAAAACTAATTAAAGTATTAAAATTATTAAAGGAAAAAAATGTTGGTCTCAGTCAACATTCACCATTGGAATCTTAAAATTGATCATTGATGCAAACATAAATTATCATACTTTAAATATTCACCGTTGGAAGTATTTTCTATCTCTCTTAGGCTTAGATAATTAGAAACAAGCGATCTAATTATATTTAATTACTAAATAATCCAAGACAAGCGCTGAAGATTTAATCTAGTAATTTCTTAAAGAACAAAGAGATCGGTGAAGCAAAATAACACAAGCACAAGAGGTTGAATTTAATTTTGTCAAAAGTTTTCTCCTAAGATCTAATAAAACAAAGCAGTTTATTAAATCTTGCTTGCTTCATAAATTAGAAAAATTAAACAATTATGGATTTGATGTCTAATTTAGCAGTAGATCGAGATGGATAATAGACTAGTAGGCCTCCTAGTAATTAAACAAAACAATCATGAAAGTAGGCATAGAAAAATATTCAATACTCAAAGCATAAATCAAACATATAAAATAATTTAGATCTCACAATTTTATTGATTCCAAGGCTTCTGTTTCCTTCGACCAATAAGACTTTTAGCTCCGCACGTTCATGAAAACTTCAAAAGAATATTGGAGAAGAGGAAGAAGAGTTGTGTCTTGTTCTTTCTTTCCTCCTGATCTCTATCCCTTTTATAGACTCTAAATTAGTGTTTAAAGATCACAATATCTTTCCACAAATCCCCTAATAGTTACAACAACCCAAACAATAAAATAAAATCTTTGAAAAAGTTGGGAAATGATAATTTCAACTCCACTTTTTGTGTACAACATAGTTGACTCAACTTCAAGCGTGATTTGGTCTATGATGTAGCTAGAATCTCGAGAAAATCAAAACAGAAAAATTGTGCTTCTATCACTTAGCTTTCCGAATCAATTTGGATCAGCTCAATTGGACTTCCGATGAGCAAGTTATGACCATTTTGCTACAAGGTGTCAGAACTGTCCAGAATTGATAATTAGCTCCATTTTGTTTTTAGTGACTCCAATTGCATCCTAGATCAAAATATAAAAGTAATGAGTATCTTTAGACATTAAATGAGCATAAACAAGTATATATTAAGTAATAAAAATATGATATTTTATGTTCTCATCAAATACCCCCACACTTAACCTTTGCTCGTCCTCGGGCGAAACTCTAATTTATTTTTTCAAAAAGAAATCAAGGTTGCAAAATCATAAATAAAAAAATAACCAAGCTCTTCAAAACTCATAACATATCATGAACATATATTTTTAAACAACTTCTAATTACTTAGTAGATATTTTTACTTGAAAAATAGAGTAAACTAAATAGGTAGACCCTCACGGAATAAATACTCAACTCTCATGTGTTTAAAGGTATATATTTTACTCAATTTCATTCCAAAAAAAATGATCTACCATAAGCTTGCATATCTTCTCATTCTCCACCACTGGGATCACATGCATAACATAAATCATAAGGACTTTTTATGGGTTGTAACGTGGCTTAGGATTAAGGTGGGATATATTTGGGAGTGTAGCTCAAAAGCCATCAAAACTAGTGGAGCAAAATTGAATTAACTCAATCTCAATATAAAACATGTAAAATCAATCACTCCATTTTGCAACATCTTCAATTTGGCTTTTAAAGCATTTAAACAATGTAAAACAACTTTCATCCTTTTTTTTTTCTTTTTTCTTTTTTCTTTTTTTTCTCTCTTTTTTTTTATAACAATAATGGAACTTAGGAAATTTGAGGATGAAAATATGTTCCATTTTGTGGGTTGTAACCAAACCACAAATTTAGACACCCCAACTCTTATTTTTTTGTACACCCATACATATTATAATGATCAACAATGCTCCACTAGCTTTGCGACTTGGGTAAAGGTATAAATATTATTGGTTGAAAGCTTATAATGTGGGTATACCAAAAAAAAGGCAATAAAGCTCAAAGGGGTTCAACAAAAAGAAAATTAATTACAAGGTGGGCTATTTGGCTTATGTAACGCATAACAAAGATGGCCTTAATCATGTTCATGCATGCACGTGTCAATGTGACCTCGAAGAGAATCAAAGCAAGTTCTAGAGAAATAAATCAGTGGAAGAATATCTCTCATGAAAGAATAATGAGACTGATGTGTCAGTCTAAAGGCTCAAATCCTCACTGGCTTTTGTCTACCAATTTAGATACTACTATTTTCAATAAAAAATAACTAGACAAATTAATTCTAAGTTGAAAAAAAAATTATTTATTCAATCATGTTATAAATTTTTCAAATCTAGTTGAATCTTACTCATGACATACACAACAAAAAATCATTAAAAACCAAAAACCAAAATTCTTTTATTAAAAAAAATTTATTATTATTATTATTATTTTTTATATAGAAAAATAGCGAACTAAAAATGCTTAAAATAAAGTAAATCCCCTCCCCCACACTTAAAACTGACATTGTCCCCAATGTAAGGTAAAATGCAAGGAAAATGCAAAATAAAAAAATAAAATAAAAATGAAAGAATAAGAATAAGAACAAACTCCCCTTGGGTTGCCTGCCTCTGTTTTCGTGGATGTTTCCTCCTTCAATTGATACAAATTGGATCTTCAAGGTTTAATTCATCCACATTCTCTACTTTGAAACCTTCATGGAAAATCTTGAGCCTTTGGCCATTTACCTTGAATACTTTGGAAGTTGCTAAACTTTGAATTTCAACTGCACCATGATAAAAAACATTAGTAACAATAAAAGGTCCAATCCAACGAGAGCGCAATTTATCCGGAAACAGACGAAGTCGTGACTGGTATAGAAGGACTTTTTGACCAACTTGAAACACCTTCCTAGAGATCATCTTGTCATGAAAATTCTTCGTCTTCTCTTTATAAATTCTAGCATTCTCATAGGCGTCATTGCGAATTTCCTCCAACTCTTGTAGTTGTAACTTCCTATGTTCTCCATTTTCATATGCCTTCATATTGAAACTCTGGATAGCCCAATAAGCCTTGTGTTCTAACTCAACAGGAAGATGGCATGGTTTTTCAAACACCAACCGGTAAGGTGACATACCGATAGGCGTCTTGTATGCAGTTCTATATGCCCACAAAGCATCATCCAAGCGCAAACTCTAATCTTTTCTACTTGGATTGACCGTCTTTTCAATGATGGACTTGATCTATCTATTTGACACTTTCGCTTGTCCACTTGTTTGTGGATGATAGGCAGTTGACACCTTGTGGGTCACATGGTACTTTCTCAGCAATGTCTCCACGGTTCGATTGAAAAAGTGAGTGCCTCGATCACTTATTAAGGCTCTTGGAATCCCAAACCTGGAGAATATGTTGGATTTGATAAAATCTGAAACAACTTTAGAATCATCAGTCCTAGTAGCTTTAGTTTCTACCCATTTTGATACATAATCAACAGCAAGCAAAATATAAACATAACCAAAAGATACAGGAAACGGTCCGATAAAATTGATGCCCCAAACATCAAAAATTTCACAAAATAGTATAGAATTTTGTGTTATTTCATTCCTTTGAGATATATTACCTGTCTTTTGGCAATTGTTGCATATTTTACAAAAAGAATATGAATCACGAAATAAAGATGGCCAATAGAAACTACATTCTAATATTTTTCTTGCCGTCCTTTTCGCTCCAAAATGTCCTCCACATGCATAAGAATGACAAAAGGTGAGAATTGAAATAATTTCATTTTCATGAATGCACCTTCTTATCACTTGATCTACACAGTGCTTCCACAAGTATGGGTCATCCCATACATAGTATTTGGCATCACTTTTGATCTTATCTCTTTGAGCCTTTGACAAGCCAGAAGGAAACATATTAGTAACCAAATAATTTACAATATTTGCATACCAAGGCAATGTCACACTTGAAGCAAAAAATTGCTCATCAGGGAACGTTTCTTGTAGACAAAGTTCATCCTCCATATGAACTAAACGACTTAAATGATCTGCAACATGATTTTCTGTCCCTCTTTTGTCTTTGATCTCCAAATCAAATTCACTTAAGAGAAGTATCCATCGAATTAACCTTGGTTTTGCCTCTTTCTTCGTCATCAAATAGCGAAGAGCTGCATGATCAGAATAAACAATGACTGTAGTACCAAGCAAATAAGATCAAAAATTTTCTAAAGCACAAACAACAGCTAAAAGTTCTTTTTCAGTAGTAGAATAATTTTTCTGTGCCTCATTCAAAGTTCTTGAAGCATAATAAATGGCGTGAGATGCTCTTCCAATCCTTTGACCCAAAACAGCACCTACTGCATAATCACTTGCATCACACATTATCTCGAAAGGCATGTTCCAGTCAGGGGGCTGGATAACTGGGGTAGAAGTTAATAGTTTCTTTAGTGTATCAAATGCCTTTTTACATGCTTCATCAAATTCAAATTCTACATCCTTTTGTAGCAACTTGCAAAGGGGTAACGTTATTTTGGTGAAGTCTTTGATGAATCTTCGATAAAAACCAGCATGTCCAAGAAAATAACAAACTTTTCGCACACTGGAGGGATAAGGTAAAGATTGAATAATATCGATTTTGGCTTTATCTACTTCAATTCCCTTAGATGAAACAATATGACCCAAAACTATACCTTGGTCAACCATAAAATGGCATTTTTCAGAGTTTAACACAAGATTAGTTTCTATGCATCTTTGAAGAACAAGTGTAAGGTTATGCGAGCATTTATCAAAAGAGTCTCCATAAACTGTGAAATCATCCATAAATACTTCTATAATATGCTCAACATAGTCTGAAAATATGCTAACCATACACCTTTGGAAAGTAGCTGGGGCATTGCAAAGACCGAATGGCATGCGACGATATGCAAAAGTTCCAAATGGGCATGTAAAAGTTTTCTTTTCTTGAACCTCCGGAGCAATTGCAATTTGAAAATAACCTGAATAACCATCAAGAAAATAATAGTAAGAATGACCAGCTAACCTTTCAAGCATTTGATCAATAAAAGGTAAAGGAAAGTGGTCCTTTCGGGTTTTAGCATTTAATTTTCTATAATATATACAAACCCTCCACCCATTCTGGACACGAGTGGGAACTAAGTCATCATGTTGATTCTTCATGACAGTTATCCCGGTCTTTTTAGGAACCACTTGCACCGGGCTAACCCACTGGCTATCCGAAATAGGATAGATCACTCCAACTTCAAGAAGTTTTAGGATCTCCTTTTTTACTACCTCCATCATGGGTGGGTTTAATCTTCTTTGCGGTTGACGGGAAGGTTTTGCTCCTTCCTCAAGTAAGATGCGATGCATGCATGTAGACGGGCTAATTCCTTTTATATCTGTAATTGTCCAACCAATAGCCGTCTTATGCTCCTTAAGGATCTGAACAAGCTTTTCTTCCTGTAGTGCACTAAGTTTATTGGAGATGATCACTGGTAATGTTCCTCTATCTCCAAGGAATACATACTTGAGGTGACTAGGGAGAGGCTTCAATTCTGAAATAGGGGCCTGCAAAATAGAGGGTAAAGGCCTCTTGTTAGAAATTGGTAATGAAATATAAGAAACGTTACCTGATTGTTGTATTTTTGGAAAATCATTCAATGCTGCAATAGTTTTCTGCAAATCAGAACTCAAAGCTAACTCCTTATGCTCTTTTTCAAGATGCTTACTAACGGCCACTTCCAGTACATCTTTGCCATCAAGTTCAAAAATATTCTGTGCTAAAGAATCAACCACATCAATGGAATAAACAGTATTATCATCATCAGGATATTTCATGGCATCATAAATATTAAATTTAACAATTTTACCATCAAATTCCAAAGTAAGTGTGCCACTATGAACATCTATCTTAGTCTTGGATGTCTTTAAAAATGATCTTCCTAATAAAATTGGAGCAGTTTGATCGCCATTTTCTATATCAAGCACATAAAAATCAGCAGAAAAAACTAAATTATCAATTTGTACAAGAATATCCTCGACTATTCCCTTAGGATAGGCATTAGATCTATCAGCCAATTGAATCACAACACCAATTTATTCAGAGGTCCAAGATTTAAAGATTCATATATAGAATATGGCATGACATTGATAGAAGCTCCTAAATCTAACATGACTTTCTCATATTTATTGTTACCTATCTTACAAGGGATAGTAAACATTCCAGGATCTTTGCATTTCGTAGGGAGTTTTCGTTGAATTACTGCAGAAACACTCTCCCCAACTTTTACCTTTTCATATCCTTTAAGCTTTTGTTTCCTCTTTATTGTACACAATTCTTTTAAAAATTTAGCATAGCGAGGTACTTGTTTGATAGCATCTAAAAGTGGAATATTTATCTCACATTTACGAAAAGTCTCATATAACTCATTATTTTGTTCAATTTTTCTCGATTCTGTTAAAGCTTGAGGAAAAGGAGGTACTGGCTTATAATCACAAAGGGGTGGAAACTTACAATTGGGTACCTCATTATCATTGGGGATGTTCGTGTCTGCCACGGTGCTTTTCTCTTCTTCTTGTTTTGACGTTGCAGGTGCTTCTTTTACTGGAATGTCAACCTCTTTACCGCTTCTCAAAACGATTGCACTTGCATTTTCTTTTGGATTTACTATCGTTTGAGATGGTAGTTTTCCAGAACTTTGTGCCTCTAGCTTATTAATTGTTGTAGCCATTTGGCTCATTTGATTGTCCAAGCTTTGAATGCTAGCCCTTGTCTCCTGTTGAAATTGTAAATTATTAGTGGCAAGAGACTTAACAATATCTTCTAAAGATATACCAGAGTTAGAAGTTTGGTTTGGTTGTTGTTTAGGATATGGCTGCTTGTACTGTTGGTAACTTGGGCGATTTTGATTGACAGGATGATTTGTTTTTGGATTCCCATAGTTGAAATTAGGATGATCTCTCCATCCTGGATTGTAAGTGTTTGAATATGGATCGTACTTCCTTTACGGTTGTCCAGGGAAAGCACCTACCACATTCACTTGTTCATTGGAGTCCTCTTGAAGAGTTGGACACATGCCAGTTGGATGTCCTGCTACTGAACAAATCCCATAAGCTTTTGCTGTTTGCATGTTACCTACAGCTATTTGACGAACAGGAGACGTTAAACTAGCAATTTGTTGTTCTAGGGAAGAAATATTTACCTCATTAGCATGCCTAGATGGAAGATCTAGCCTAGTGCCAAATTATTGAGAATTTGCCGCCATATTTGCAATTAAATTTCTTGCGGCCTCAAGAGTTTTATCTACCAAAGCTCCTCCACTAGCAGCATCTATCATGCTTCTATCAGTTGGTAGAAGACCTTCGTAGAAGTAATGGATAAGTAGTTGCTCGCTAATTTGATGATGGGGACAACTTGAACATAATTTTTTAAAACGTTCCAAGTACTCGTGGAGAGACTCTGCATTGTGTTGCCTTACCCACAAATTTCTTTTCGGATATTGGCCGCCCTTGAAGCGGGAAAGTACTTCTCTAAGAATAGTCTCTTCATTTCCTTCCATGTTACAATGCCCCCAGAGGGTAGATAATAGAGCCAATCCTTAGCCGAATCCTTTAAAGAAAACGGAAAGGCTCTTAATTTAATTTGCTCTTCGGATACCCCCATAGGTTTCATAGTTGTGTATACCACATGAAGCTCCTTTAGATGCTTATGAGGATCTTCACCTGCCAGGCCATGAAAAGTGGGTAATAAATGTATTAGTCCAGATTTTAATTCAAAACTAGTAGTAGCATCTAAAGTAGGAAATGTAATGCATAAAGGGTGTTGGTTCAAATCAGGGGCTACAAGTTCTTTCAAAGTTTTATTTGCAGCTATGACTTCCTTTTCTTCAGGATTAGATTTGCAAGAGAGTAAGAAATCCGTAGCAGGGTCGTTCTCGTTAGAGTTTCTTTGAGCTTCCTTCTTTAACCTGCGCAGAGTTCTTTCTATTTCTGGATCACTCTGAAAATCACTTTGATTAGAAGATCGAGTTGCAATCATAAACAAGTAATAAAATGAAAGCAAGCAATCCAGATAAGTATATGAGAATAAAAAAAATTTGTTTTTGTTTTTTTTATTTGCTAATAAACAAAAATAATTTAATTATAAGAAAAGATAACAAAAGGCAAAAAAATTAACTAAAATTACTCCCAGGCAACGGCGCCAAAATTTGGCGTGTTGTCGTAGGCACCCAAAAATAAAACCTTTACTCTTAAAATAATATGTAGTAGTGAGAGTAAGGATCGTTCCCACGGAGAGTAATTAGTTAATATTTATGCTATGTGAAATAGGATGGGGGGGGAGAGTTTTGGATCAAAGCAAATTAAAAAGAGCTAAAAATAATTAAATTATTAAAATTATCAAAGGAAAAAAATGTTGGTCTCAGTCAACATCCACCATTGGAATCTTAAAATTGATCATTGATGCAAACATAAATTATCATACTTTAAATATTCACCGTTGAAAGTATTTCCTATCTCTCTTAGGCTTAGATAATTAGAAACAAGCGATCTAATTATCTTTAATTACTAAATAATCCAAGACAAACGCTGAAGATTTAATCTAGTAATTTCTTAAAGAACAAAGAGATCGGTGAAGCAAAATAACACAAGCACAAGTGGTTAAATTTAATTTTGTCAAAAGTTTTCTCCTAAGATCTAATAAAACAAAGCAGGTTATTAAATCTTGGTTGATTCATAAATTAGAAAAATTAAACAATTACGGATTTGATGTCTAATTTAGCAGTAGATCGAGATGGATAATAGACTAGTAGGCCTCCTAGTAATTAAACAAAACAATCATGAAAGTAGGCATAGAAAAACATTCAATAATCAAAGCATAAATCAAACATATAAAATAATTTAGATCTCATAATTTTATTGATTCCAAGGCTTCTGTTTCCTTCGACCAACAAGACTTTTAGCTCCGCACGTTCATGAAAACTTCAAAAGAATATTGGAGAAGAGGAAGAAGAGTTGTGTCTTGTTCTTTCTTTCCTCCTGATCTCTATCCCTTTTATAGACTCTAAATTAGTGTTTGAAGATCACAATATCTTCCCACAAATCCTCTAATAGTTACAACAACCCAAACAATAAAATAAAATCTTTGAAAAAGTTGGGAAATGATAATTTCAACTCCACTTTTTGTGCACAACATAGTTGACTCAACTTCAAGCGTGATTTGGTCCATGATGTAGCCAGAATCTCAAGAATATCAAAACAGCAAAATTGTGCCTCTATCACTTAGCTTTCTGAATCAATTTGGATCAGACTTCGGATGAGAAAGTTATGACCATTTGCTACACGGTGTCAGAACTGTCCAGAATTGATAATTAGCTCCATTTTACTTTTAGTGACTCCAATTATATCCTAGATCAAAATATAAAAGTAATGAGTATCTTTAGACATTAAATGAGCATAAAGGAGTATATATTAAGTAATAAAAATATGATATTTTATGTTCTCATCACATACCCATGGCCATACGTCGAAAGTTGTCCTTATTATGCATATTCATATAGATTGTCTTGTACATCGTACTTATATATTTTCTGTCTATTATGTATGTTTACTATATTCAATTAGCATGCTTCTATATATCTTGTTACGTCCCTCTGAGGGTCTGGTCCCTTTCCAGGTATAGACAATCTTGACTATTCGTAGGAGCACGGATCAGGACTTGCTACTTATCTCTTTCGAGGAGGTCTTCTCTTCGAGTCTCATTGTTCATTAGATGTTCTTATGTGGTTTCTCTTATATTCTAGTTTGGCAGTAGATTTGTTTCCATCCGACTATTATTCCTTGATACTTCATATTGAGATTCAGTTATAAAGTAGATTGGTTATTTATTTCTATTTGATTCTGTGGATGAGATTTAGTTATGTCCTGTGACTTGTGATAATATATATACCACATGTGAGTTAACATTCATATTATAGCGTACGTGTGTATTATGGTATCCATATATTGGAGTTGCCATATACATACGGCTGCCATGCTTACGTATTCCTAGTGCTACATATTTTGGGACTGGGGCATGACATATTTTTGTGGTGGCCCACGCAGGTCGAGAGCATATTGTCTCGGTTACGTTACTATACTGAGCAAGCCTGCGCATAGGATTAGAGTATAGGATTTCATCCACTTATTTAATCACCGCCCTTAATTTTATTTCGTATTCTTATTTAATTGTTCGTATTGCATCTTGCTTGATTCTTTCACAACGTCAATCTATCTTTTCTTTCGTGCTTGATAGGGGTTAGGAAGGTGACTCTAGGTATATACACTCTATTGTTCAATAACACTATTAGTTAAATTCTTGTAAGTTGTCTAGTATGCCTCATAACCTAGTATCATATAGTCATTTTAACCCATTAATGAATTCTAATTGAATGACACCAACTATAGACTTGCATAAGAAGATAATGTTTATCTAGACTGTAGAACTTAGAGGCCATACCCCCATTTGGTCGACCAAAGACTTAGATAAGAAGTTAGTATAGCAATTGTAGAGGCAAAATACCGATCTTCTTGGTGAACTTGAATTATTTTTGTACCTTCTTTCATCATAATCTAGCGTACTTATATTTTCTGAACTACCTTGACTTATGCTGCTATTATAGCCTAGTTTTGCAAGCTTATTCTTTTATCAAGCTTGTTCATGACATATGTATTATTGGGTGCATACACTAATACAATTATCTATTTAGAATCAGTGTATTATGGTCTGATCAACCTTAGTGCGCTTGTTTGCTCTTCGCATGACTACCTTACGTGGATTAAGATATATAGTTGACTCAACTTATTATATGAATATACTTTCCCTCTAGACAAGTCAGAGCATATCATATCAGGTACATAACTGTTCTGATATGAGCATGCGAATAGAAATTTATCAAAATAAGATTTTAATCAACAACTGCCTTGACAATTCCCTTTTGAATTCTTTAATCGCCTTGAACCCCGTACTTGTATTCTATCACCCCCCCTTAAATTATTTATTGTTGTTTTTTTTCTATCTTTCCCTAATTCGGAAAGATGAACGCTCGTGCTTGGTATAAGTTTGATACACATAGAGTACTAGATATACCCCATAAGGGATATATTTGGTGTTAAAACTTTTGAGGATTGAATAAAATAATTAAATAATTTTAGGAATATATTTTTTTAATTTATAGCCTTATATGATAGATGGGTAAATTCTAAGTTGGGTAGAAGTCGAATTGATAACTTGAGGTAAATTTTTTTTGATTGTGATCAAGTAAGATTAGATTGAGAAATTTAAGTCATTTTAAATTTTGAGATTTTTTTGAAGAATGATTAAGATGATGAGGATTTAATGAAATTTGATATCTTGATATTGAGGACCAAATACTTATACTTTGAGCACATGATTTAAATTTTGAATATTAAAGGTTGAATCATCAATTTAAAGTTTGAGGATAAATATAAAAATTTAGACTTGAACAATTGGTGAATTAGATTTAAATTTTTTACAATTTGATGATTTGAATTAAAAGTTGAATTTTGATTGTTGGATCACCTATTTGAAATGTTGATGATAAAAATTGAATTTAAAATTTGAAGAGTACGTAATTCATACGTTGAAAATAGGAATAAGATTTGATTAGAATTGTTATTATTTAAAATCTAGAGGAGATTATGATAGTTGGAGATCGTGATGTAAAAATTGATGTGGGTTATTTAAATCTTTAAGATGTCATATAGATTTAAATTAAATTTGATGTTGATTATTTAAAAATCTAGAAGAAATTATGATAGGTTAAATTTTGATTTAAAAAGTTGTTATTTTAATTTTGAAGAGATTGTGACGGATTTGAATAGATTTTATCATTTAAATTTTTGAGAAGATTGCGGTTGACTTGCCTTAGATACAAATGTGAAAGATTTAACAAATCATTCATTATTTTTAATTTCGCGGACGAAATTTTTTTTAAGTTGGGTAGATTGTAAACCCCCTCACCCAAAATATGTATTTTGTGTATATTTTATATTATTATATTTATTATAGATTAATTTAAATATTAAATTTCTTTAGAGTATTCTCTTAGTTAATTAGAAATTAAATATTTTAGTATATTTACTTATGTAAATATTTATTTAGAATTATTTTTAGGCTATTTTATATTTTTGGAGATTTTTTTAGAATTTTTGGGTAATTAAAACATAGGAAACGTCAATTTCTAGGACTTCTATGATTTACTATGAGACCATACTTACATATTGTTCCTACCAAATATTTATTTTATGTTAAAATATTTAATTATATTTTTCTGTAATTTATTTAGAATTTTAAGAAATTTATTTGAATTTTTAAAATTATTTAAGATTTATTTGGTTATATATAGTCTTAATATTAGATAGATGCTAATTTAGTGTTAATAGATATTAATAAATTATATATAAATTTTAAGATTATAAATATTGAGATAAACTCAAACTCTATTTTAAATTATTTCAAATCTTGAGCCTACTAGGAAAGCAACTTCATGCATATCCTATCCTTATTTAAACTAATCCTAATCATATCCAAATTAGTTAATCCTAGTCGTATTCAATTAAGTAGTCTCAACCATTATAAATACCTATTATAATTATAGAATAAACTCATCATTTATACTTTTCTTCCCCAAATTTCCCTCTTTTTCGTCCAAAAAGAGTCAAAATTCGTCATAAATTCAGCCTCACTTTCTAGTATTTATGACGAATTAAAAAGATGATATCTCCTAGCTCCGGACTCCAAACGCGCTCCAGTCTTTTTTGTTAGAACCATATCAAGGTTAGTTTTCTGAATATATAAATTATTTTAATAATTTATGAACCTATTTTTTCAGAAAATTCTAAAAGTGTCAGCTGTCCGAAATCTGACATATTTTCGTGTTTTTGAGATTCCGGGAGATCCCGAACTCGAAATTATGAGCCGTTTGAAGTTTCAAAAATTTGATATAATGAAATTCCATAAAATTATTTTTTAGAATTTAATATGTAAGTTTAGTCTACTGTAAAATTCATGCAACGTAGATGTAAATAGAAAACCATCGAAAACAGTCATATATGCGCCCTTATGGACATAACTCTTTTACCGACTTATAATTTTATGAAACCGTTGATTCCGCTGTTCATGTAGCATTGAAATCTACATATAATTCCATATACAAATCTAGGATTTGAGTCGGTTGACTTTTTGGTCAACCGATTGCCTCGATTTGCATGTCACGGATCACAAATTCATAAAGTTGACTTTCTTTGGACCAAAATTAGGGTTTAACAATAAAATTAGATTATAATAAGATTAAAATACTATTTTAGGTTATTTTATTTAGAGTTAAAATAGATGACGGAAACTATTCACCCACTTTTGTAAGCTAACTTGTTTAATTTATGTGACGTGTAGATCAGACGACGCCTTGAGTTGGAACTTCATCCTTTTTCAGACCAAGCAAGATACCTTGCCAAATTGCTTATAGTACTTTTGCATGCTTATTATATTTTATTTATTCATTGTATGTGTGTTTTCTTTCAGTCATAATTATATACTATATATATGTTGACACACACTTGACACATAGTATCATGGGAGGAGAG
The DNA here is from genome assembly GCA_036927795.1 of Iris macrosiphon. NCBI lineage: Eukaryota > Viridiplantae > Streptophyta > Magnoliopsida > Asparagales > Iridaceae > Iris > Iris macrosiphon. Next base: position 73,177,942 of record JAYESA010000005.1, on the reverse strand, counting down.
GACAATCAGTAGGCGTATGGGCTATAACCACTCTGGTAAACCATAGTAACTAGAACGCACTATGGTAGTTGTGTCACGCTGGTCGCTACCCTAGAGGTATGTCGATTTCTGGTGTCGCGCTGGTCGCTATCCTTGAGGTATGTCAATTTTTGATGTTCCTGACATGTGTGTGAGTTGTGAGATTATACGTTAAAAAGTTGTCCTTATTATGCATATTTATATAGATTTTCTTGTACAGCATACTTATATATTTTCTATTTATTATGCATGTTTACTGTATTCAATTGGCATATTTCTATGTATCTTGTTACGTCCCTCTGAGGACCTGGTCCCTTTCTAGGTGTAGACGATCTTGACTATTCGCAGAAGCACGGATCAGGACTTGCTACTTATCTCTTTCGAGGAGATCTTTTCTTCGAGTCTCATTGTTCATTAGATGTTCTTATGTGGTTTCTCTTATATTCTATTTTGGTAGTGGATTTGTTTCCACCCGACTATCATTCCTTGATACTTTATATTGAGATTCAGTTATATAGTAGATTGGTTATTTATTTCTATTTGATTCTGTAGATAAGATTTAATTATGCCCTGTGACTTGTGATAATATATATACCACATGTGAGTTAACATTCATATTACAACGTACGTGTGTATTATGGTATCCATATATTGGAGTTGCCATATACATACGGCTGTCATGCTTACGTATTCCTAGTCCTACATATTTTGGGACTGGGGCGTGACACCTAGAATATTAAGGTCATATGTTGTGTAGTTAGGAAGCTAGTATTACTATATCCAAAGTGCTAGTATTTCAATATCAGGGATTAGTTGATTAATATGCCAGTAACAGTAAGTACCTTGTGTGATAATATTGGATTGGTGTCTCAGTTAATATGGATAAAAAATTATTTGGAAGTAATATTGTAAGTAATCTAGGCAGTAGAGGAGAGACATGAGTAACTTGGTATGAGGATGTTATCTAAAATGCATATGAGAGCTGGTGCCTTGTGTAGATAGTAACAAGATTTGAGTAGGCATCCTATTGGGGGATATTCAAGTTGGACAAGGGTGTGCTAATAGAACGTATGATTAAAAAAGTATACAAGTATTCTTTGCAAGAGAATGGTTGAGAAATTTTAGTAAGTACAAGAAATGAAGCAGAACAAGGAGGTAGTATCTTAACGGTTTTTATATAGTACCCTAGGTAGCAAGTGTCAGTGAGTTAAGTATGTCCATGACCTAGAACTACAGTATATCACTAGTATTTGGTCACTATCAGTATTAAGAATATTTTGACTAGGTTGATGAGTAGTGAATGCTTAGTGTGTGATGGAATAGACCACATGTGGCATAGCAGATTACCCGCACCAATAGAGGGAGACACTCCAGCAGGACAGAGACATGAATTCATGATAGTTAGAGACTATATCCAAGTATGGTTTCTCTTTCAGTAGAATGGTAGGATTGTATGTTATATGATAGGAGTATTTTAGACTATGACTGATGGGGATTTGACCATAGTAAAATTTGTATGAATAGGTTGTGACTGGCCAAAGAGAGAGGAGTGAGAGTTTTAATTTCGAGGACAAAATTTCGCTAAGGGGGTAGACTTGTCACTACCATATTTTCTAGGAAAGAATATTTTTGTCATTTGGCAATTAATTAAATATTATGAATGTTGAATATTTATTTATTGTATTATTATTTATTGTTAGCATGTTAGATTTTATTTTTGGACTTGTATTAGTGGACCTAACTAGTTTAAATTAGATCCATGGACCAATATTTTATTCTAGTTAGAATTGAGCCCAATAATAAACCCAATCATTAGGATGATGATTAATTAAGTTAAAACTATTAGACTAGAACATTTTCTCCTTAATTAATTTCTTCATGAGAAGCCCTAAGGGATATTTTAGACTTTACATAGTCGCTTGAGGGAGAGGACAAGAGAGGCCTATATAAAGGGGGTAAAAACTTTCTCTCTCTTTATTTTTATTTCCAAATCTAGATCTAGAATTTTCCTCAACCAAATTCCTTTATTCCTACATCAAATTTCTTCCCAATTCCTTCTTAAATCACTATTGGAGACTATTAGAGCAAGGATCTACAAGAATGAGCAAGGATCTACAAGTCGGAGGCTCATTTCACCCAATTTGGGGATTTTATTGGGAATCTATCTCCCAATAGGTATAATTTAGTTTCTTTCCCTTTAATTAGACTCTAAATCTATGATTTAATCTTTAGGAACCACCCCATATGCTAAGACTACCTATAGCAATTGGAATTATGTTCATAGGAGGCCTTTGGAGAAAGTTATGGTGTGTTTTGTGTCAATTTTGGAGGAATTCCGAGATTGATATATTTTGTGTTTGTAAATTGGTCAATTAGACCAAATTAACATATGTTTGATTATGTGTGGCTAGTGTCATATCCACAATTGGATACGTGTAGGCCGTATCTCAACAATTTGGAGATACGGGTTGATTTGGGAGTTTTCTTCCGACAGGGGGGTTTGAGCATGTCATATTTTGACATGGACACGTATATATGTAATTAGCTCTTCGTATTGTTCGTATTTATTATTTTAGACTTGCTTGTGTCCTTCGAGGTACGTTTGGTTGTATGGTGTACTCTTATCGCAAGCGTATCATATATCTTGAGTGATATGGGTGCGATGCACTCCACGTGTATGTTTCATTGCATTAGGATTCAATTTGTTATGGTAATAGTTATTAAAAAGCTATATTATATAAATGTATGATATATATATATATATATATTTAGGGAGATGTCTATATTTTAATTGGAGGTGTTGGGGATCATGAGAATAAGAGGGTGTATGTGCATCATAGTATATTAGTTATATGTATATGCTTATTGATTATATATTTGTATAGATATATATGTATGTATGAGGTATATATATATGGGTATATATATGTATGGTTGTGGATGTGTATATATAGATAGATATATATATGTATGGTTGTGGATGTGTATATGTAGATACATATATATTTATATAGATATATATGTATGTATGAGGTATATATATATGGGTATATAAATGTATGGTTGTGGATGTGTATATATATATACATAGAGTGTGGTATATGGGTATGTGTATATGTTTACATATGTATATGTGTATGTTTGTATATATATATATATATATATATATATATATATATATATATATACATATATATATATGTGTGTGTGTATGTGTGTGTGTGTATGTGTGTGTGTGTGTATATATCTATCTGTATATACGTGTGTGTGTGGGTGTGTGTGTCTTAGTATGGTGAGTGATAGAGTGAGATGTGAGTGAGTGAGTGAGTGAGTGAGTGAGTGAGTGAGTGAGTGAGTGAGTGTGCAGTGAGAAGAAGGGGGGAATCGAGCACAGCAGCAGCCAACTGCAGCAGGGCAAGTGCAGCAGCAGCAAGTTGCAGCAGCGCGCATGCAGCAGCAGCAGCGAGCTACAACAGCATGTGTGCAGCAGCATGCACAACAGTAGCCAGCTGTAGCAGCGTGTGCAACAGCACGTGCAGCAGCGAGCGGAGTAGCAGCAACCAGCAACGCAGCAAGCTTTAGCATGAGTATCAGTGAGCAGCTCGAGCAACAGCAAGGTATGAGGACAGTTTGTTAAGGTAAGGTTCAGCTAGTTAGGTAAGAGGGTTAGGTAGTTAGTTCATTGACAGTTAGTGTGTTTAGTTAATTAGTTACAATGTCATTTAGTTATATATATATATATATATATATCGAAGTAGTTCCATTTATATATATATATATATATATATATATATATATATATATATATCGAAGTAGTTCCATTTTTATAAAATGCTAGTCTAATAATTAGATGTATATACTTGTTTACTAGTAGCTATGTGTGTGTGTGTGTGTGTGTGTGTGTGTGTGTGTGTATATGTATTGGTAACATTAATGGTTTAATTAGTTTGTTAAGGTTAGCTAGTAGTTATTTATGGTCTAGTTAGTTCTTGTAAGTTAGTTATTAGTTTCATTAATAGTGTAGTAGCTAAGTGCATTATTAGGTAGTTATGTATATTGATACTTTGTTATCAAATATATATATATATATATATATATATATATATATATATATATATATATATATATACATATTAGACTAATAACTATATGAGTATATGTATATAAGTTAATGGTAAGTTAATATGTAGGTATTGTACCTGTTACGCCGAAGTCCCAAAATACAAGGAACTAGGCCACGTGGCAATAACCAGCTGTCACGTCTCCGAGGATATCCCAATTTAATGGATCCTAGCGAAGAGTGCTACGTTGTCCTAAAATACTAACATGTCCAATAACAGTGCACAACAGGTAAACTAATCTCACCCATAATATAAACAACAATAAGTACTAAATAAACTGCTGGAAGATAAATACCAGTCTCAAGATATCATAGTACAACCAATAATGTCTGGTGGGGACAAATCCACTACTATGACGAAATAAAGTACTGAAATGATAGATAAAAGATATTGACTAGGGCATCGGCTGACTAGATAGGGATGCTCCCAATCCTAGGTAGAAGGCCTACCAAGTGATCACGGAAACTCTGACGGTTGCGCCTCTAACTCCTCTGCGGTAGCGAACCTCGTCTCCTGTCCTGGCCCGTACACTGTGGGGTAGTAAGCCTCATCCAAATCTGGAAAGGTACCAGGTCCTCAGAGGGACGTAACAAGATACATAGAAGCATGACATATATATAAATACTGAATAAAATAAATGCAATAAAGGGGTGTGCTAGCCATCTAAGTGAATACAATATGAGGACAACTTTGGTACGTATGAGTAGGTGTAGGCATAACGTCCATACCACTCCGAAGAACGGGGAATCTGCAAGTATATATACGTCCATACCGCTCCGAAGAACGGAGAATTTAAATAATATAACGTCCATACCGCTCCGAAGAACGGGGAATCTGCATAAAGGGGAGTCAATGGATCCGTGGCTCCTCCGGATACTACAAATTCCAATGGGTGTATCCCATACGCCTACTAGTGGTCCTCCCCGCCCAATGTAGATACACAAATTGAATACTCGACGTGCATACCACGTATCTATATGCCAGTATCTATGAATAAAGTAGCCCTGAGTTACGTACTTATCGTGATGCATGTCACACGCACCGATAGCTAGTCGAGTACACGGACCCGCATCCCAATATGAATATGTCATAGTGAAATGTGTAAGAGTGTCAGGTCTCAGAAGATATCAGGGTATCCTCCAATGGGGTGAGTCAACTAGTGTCAGGGTCAAGTATACTAATCGTCGACGTATCCGTCGACTGCACCCGAATCAATCTCGGACGCGCACAGTCATATAAAATAGAACAACAAGATAACATACAACATATGTAGCATTAATTTAAACAGTAAATATGGCAAGGTATCTTGCCTGAGTCCTCAAGCTGTGAATGCCAATAGCCTGCTCCTGCAGCGTTTCCTGGCTGATCCAAAGACCCTAGACATACAATATAATATAACAATGCTAATATCAGACATTAAGCAATATATACACATGATTATGACGCTACTCTTGGGTACTGTCGCAAGTTCATGACTAGTCGAATACAGCATCACATGCGCATGTAGCTAGGGTATACACGTGTTCTGTCCTCGGTCAACGTGCGCCTTGAGACAATGAATACTACGTCTAGGGTTTTACGAAGCTTCATTATGTCTAGTACAAATATTGGCCCTTAAATTCCCATATTCAGCATACTTGACAACGTCTAAGTTTTATTGATGAATTACATGTTTCTAAAAATAGGTCTTATGATTAAGGAGTGGTTAATTATTAACCCAATTTCTAAATCTTGTTAATCAACATACCATCATATACCTGGTTAGGGTTAACTAAGTTTGTGTCCAACACTACAAGTCTGGACACGACGACACAACGATCATAATGAACACGATACGGGAGAGAGAGAGGAGTATATAGGTGTTTACCTAATTGGCTGGACGAAGGTCTCCTCGCAGCCTGGTCGTCCTCCGGTGGGGGCTGTGCTCCGGCAGCGGCAGGCGATCCAGACAGCGGCGGCAGCGGCAGGCGATCCAGACAGCGGCGGCAGCGGCTTGTAGCAGCAACTGCAGGTGCAGCGGCGACAGTAGTAGCCTGGCAATGGCGGTAAATGGTCTGGGGTGATGTTGGTCGGGTACGAACATAGGGAAAGGTTGGGGTCAGCCGGACAGGGTGGTTGGTGGTGCTGGAGATGGCTGGGCAGTCGGGATTCGACGTCGGTTTGATTGGTCGGGTTTGCGGTTGGTGGGGATGGGGATAGCAGTCGGTACCGGTGATGTTGGGGTGGTGGAGGTGGTGGTCAGGTGAGGGCTGAGGCGGAGATGGTGGCGGCTTACGGTGGGGGTATTGGGAAGTCGGGGGAAAGGAAGGGGAGGTACTCGGTTAGAGAGAGAAGGTTCGGCTAGGGTTAAGGGGGTTTATGATTTACTTAGGGTTTTTAATATGGAAGGAAATGCATATTTATAGGTGCTGGCTCTCGTGGGCTATCCTTGAGATTTGGGCCTGTCTGGGCTCTTTGGGGTAGGAAGCTTGTCTACATGGAAGGGTGTAGGGTTCGGTTCTGCTTAAGGTGAGATTTGCCTTAAATTAGTTCAAATTTAAAAAAACAATGCACGCGACATTCCATAATGAATCAAAGACACATGGAACTAGATTCGAATGAAATATAAGAGTCATGGGCGTAGCAGGCTTGGCGTAGGCTGATACCCTAATTTTGGGTTATAGGGAATTTGGTTGTGGTTGTGCCTCAATTTCAAGAAGGAATGGACAATCAGGGGAAATTTGGATTTATTGAAATAATACTTAGACGTTTGCAACGATTATTGCGCAGCTCAAATGAAGCACAATATTGAGTATCTAAAGGTTACACAATGGTCAGATGGGTAGTCTGGCATGTCTAGAAGATGTAAATTTAGTTGGTTCGAGGGTACCTACTAGTATAACGCTCCAAACCTCGAAGCAACGGTAAGGTGTATTAAATCACAATATTTGTTGCACGTTAAATCTAATTGTATCAAATTAACCCTAGTCTCTAGATTTAATTCAAATTAACCCTAAATTGGTCGAGGGGGTTTACAATCTACCCTTCTTAGAGCATTTCATCCTCAAAATTAAAACATGCGCATGGTAAGAAACTACTGACTGAAATTAAAACTACTATATACCCATGCCTTCGAAGAGATGGGGATAGCGCTTTCGGATATCCTCCTCACGTTCCCAGGTCGACTCGCCTGGTGCATGATGTCTCCATTCGACGCGAACTAGGGGGATAGTCTAACCTCGCAATACCTTCTCGCTCCTGTCCAGGATCTCAACGGGCTCCTCTTGGTAGGATAAACTCAGGCCGACTGTGATCTCGGAATGGTCAAGTACATGACTCGGATTCGGTATGTACCTCCTCAGCTGAGATACATGAAAGACGTCATGGACTCCTTCCAAGGTCTGCGGCAAGGCTAATCTGTAAGCAAACTCTCCGATGCGTTCTAACACGTCGAATGGTCCGATGTACCTTGGACTCAGCTTTCCTCTGCCTCCGAATCTGATAGTCCCTAGATTAGGTGAGAACTCTAAAAATACGTGTTCTCTAACCTAGAACTCTAAAGGTCGTCGATATGCATTCGCCCAATGCTTCTGTCTGTCCTGTGAAGCTCGTAGGTGTCCTTGGATTTTCTTCACCTTCTCCACTGTACGAACAACCAACTCTGGCCCAAGGATCTGTATCTCTCCTATATCACTCCAACATACGGGGGAACAGCATTTTCTTCCATACAACACTTCGTAGGGAGCCATCTGGATGCTCGCCTGATAGCTGTTGTTGTAGGAAAACTCGACCAGGTGTAAGTGGTCCTCCCATGATCCTCCGAAATCCAGCATGTATGCCCTCAACATGTCTTCCAACGTCTGAATGGTGCACTCCGACTGACCATCTTTCTGTGGGTGATATGTTATGCTAAACTTCAGGCGGGTACCGAGACTCTCTTGCATACTCCACCAAAAGTAAGATGTAAACCTCGTATCCCTGTCAGACACGATGCTAACTGGCACTCCATGCAGGCGCACAATCTCCCTCATGTACATATCTGCTAAGACCTCCGTCGATTGCCCAACTCTGAAGGGTAAAAAGTGTGCGAACTTGGTGAGTCTATCCACGATTACCCATACTGTATTTCAACTACTAGGACTCCTCAGAAATCCCATAACAAAGTTCATTGTTATATGCTCCCATTTCTACTCCGGTATCGGGAGTGGTTGAAGCAATCCTGTATATCTCTGATGCTCAACCTTGACTTGCTGACACACCAGGTAATTCGCCACAAAGCGTGCTATCTCTCTCTTCATTCCATGCCACCAGTAGTACTGCCTTAGGTCTCTGTACATCTTCGTACCTCCTGGATGAATGGAGTAGGTTGAACTGTGTGCCTCTGATATCAACTCCTGACAAAGTTCTTCATTTTGAACATAGAGACGATATCCACATCTCAAAGTTCCGTCTTCATGTATACGCAGTCCTGTCTGTATTTTAGCCTCTGTCCTCTGTCTAAGCCTCTGAAATCTGGTATCTATCGACAAAGCAGCCTTGATTCTCTACACTAATGTCGATTACAACTGGAAACTCGACAACTGTCCGTCTATTCCGAGCATAACAACTTTTATACCCATCTACTTTAGGTCTCTTAACAGATGTTGTTGGGTAGTCAAGAAAAATGCCGTGGGTCTTCTGCTCAACGCGTCAGCTACTACGTTGGCCTTTTCCGGATGGTACTGCAGCTCAATTTCGAAGTCTGTCATCACCTCGAGCCAACATCTCTGTCTCTGATTCAGGTCCTTCTGAGTGTAGACGTACTTCAGGCTCTTATGATCAGTGAATATCTCCACTCTTTCTCTGTATAGGTAGTTCCTCCAAGTTTTAAAGCAAAGATCACTGCTGCAAGCTCCAAGTCGTGGGTGGGATAGTTCTTCTCAAGTGTCCTCAACTGTCTAGAAGCATAGGATACAACCTTTCCATGCTGCATCAAGACACATCCTAATTCTTTCCCGGATGCGTCGCTATAGATCACGAATCCTCCCGGTCCAGAAGGTATGGTCAAGATAGGTGCTGTAGTCAAACGTTTCTTCAGCTCATTGAATGCCTTCTGACACTCCTCTGTCCAAGTAAACTCCTGCTCCTTATGGGTCAAGCGGGTTATCGGCTCCGCAATCTTTACGAAGTTCTCTATAAACCTCCGGTAATATCCGGCAAGTCCCAGGAAACTCCTCACTTTTGAGACATTGGTAGGGGTCGGCCATGTCTCTACCGATGAAATCTTCGCCGGATCTGCTGAGATGCCCTCTCCTGAGATAACATGTCCAAGGAAAGTGACACGATCCATAAGAAACTCACACTTGCTCAGTTTGGCATAAAGCCTCTCTCTCCTCAGGGTCTCTAACACTAGTCTCAAGTGCTCCTCGTGGCTCTTCGAATACACCAAAATGTCGTCGATGAAGACTACCATGAACTGGTCCAAGTATTGGTGGAAGACCCTGTTCATCAATTTTATAAATATAGCCGGTGCATTTCTCAGTCCAAAAGGCGTCACTAAGAACTCGTAATGACCATAACGAGTCCTGAATGCTATCTTTTGAATATCTTCTGTTCGTACCTTCATTTGATGATAAGCCGATCTCAAGTCGATCTTTGTGAACACTTCTGCTCCTGTCAACTGGTCGAATAAATCGTCAATTCGCGACAGGGGGTACTTGTTCTTGATAGTCAAAGCATTAAGGGCTCTGTAATCAATGCATATGCGTACTGTTCCATCTTTCTTAGGTACAAACAAAACTGGTGCTCCCCAGGGTGATATACTAGGATGGATAAATCCCTTGCTCTGCAACTCCTCCAATTATAACTTCATCTCATCTAACTCCTTCTTCGCCAATCGGTACACATTAGAAGATACCGGTGTTGCTCCGGGTACTAGCTCAATGGTGAACTCTACGTCTCTATCTGGCGGTAAGCCTGGCAATTCTTCTGAAAACACATCCTCGAATTCTTCAACTATTGGTGGGGGTGCAATCTCCATAGCCATGCAAGTTCCAGCTGTCTGTCCTACTCCTTGCTCGACGGTCCCTTGCATGTACTCAAACTTCGGTTGATCTGGCGGTCTAAAAGTGACGCTACCCTTTCGGCAGTTCAGTACAGCATTATGCTGGCTCAACCAGTCCATGCCTAGCACCACCTCAAAGTACGACATGGGTAATACCAAGAATCGTGCTCTTATCTCTCTACCACATACGACTACCGAATACGTTCTAATAGTGCTAGTAACCGGCACGATACCTCCTCCGGTAAGAATCTTCCAACTCTTAGGTCAGGGGAAGTAGCTACTCTATGCATTGCTACGAATCTACTAGATATAAATGATAATATAGCTCCAGAATTAAATAATGCAGTTGCAGGTAATGATGCAACTAAAATGGTACCTGTGATAGCTTCCCCTTATGTTTCCTCCTCAGTAGCTGCTAATGCAAAGGCCTGTCCCTGTCTCTGTCCTCCGGTTTGCTGTCTGGCTCGATCAAACTGTGCCTGCTGTAGGTCCAAGGGTGGTCCCCTCTGAAATCCTCCAGGTGCTGGTGGACGATATCCTCCTGGTGGGGGCAGTATCCTCGAAACTGGTGCTGCTGGCCTCTGTCCTGTATGCGGTGCTATGTCTCTGCGCTGTGGCCAGTCCCGGGCATAGTGGTGACTCGCTCCAGAAATCAAGCATATTCCTAGTCTCTTTCGACAGTCCTTCTGGTAATGTCCTCTTTTACCACAGTAGTTGCAAGACGGAAGCTCATTTTGCTGGTATGGTGCTATCCTCTGCTGTGTCTGCACTTCGGGACGACGGATCGGTCCTCCTGCTCCGGGCTGGGCTCTGACTGGTGTGGTCGTGCTGGGACGTCTAGCTCCTCTGGCAATGGCCTCCTGGATCCTCGCTTCTGCAAGAACCTCCTCGTAAGAAATCCTCGCCTATGTGGTGGTATACCTCTGTAGCTTAAAATTAAGGCCGTGATGAAATCTCTGAGCTTTCTCTAGATCATTGGGTATCAGGACGGCACCAAATCTGCTAAGACGGTTGAACTCTGCGTCATATGCATCCACAGTCATATTCCCTTGTTCTAGATGTAGAAACTGGGAGTACAGGGCATTCCTAAGTATGGCTGGAAAGTACTTCACATTGAAGTATTCTAAGAACTATTCCCAAGTCTGGTTCTTGCCTATACTGCGCTCAATAGAATCTCACCAGTGATGGGCATTGCCTTTTAGTTGGGCCCTCACTACAGTCATCCAAAGGTCTAGGTGCAGTTGTGACGCCTCTAGTAACATCTCCATGTTGGCGACCCAATCAGTTCTGTAGTATCATTGCCTGAGAAGGTATCTGGTCCCATCTGTCAGAACCATCTAACAGTGCCACCTGTCTGGGCTGGTAGAGGTGCTGGTACGGGTGTTGGGACAGGTATCCTCTCTAGTACTGCCATCAAACTCTGTCTCAATGTCTCTGTCTGATGCCACTGTGCCTACATCATAGTCTGAAAGAACTGTAGCATCTGTGGCTGTCCATCTAGCTGTGGCATCTGGGGTGTGTAGGGTGGAGGTGGTGGTAATGGAACCTCTAGCTGTGCAGTAGGCGTCTCCTCAGATGTCGGCCTCTCGGTTTGCAGCATCGGTGTAGCTCCTAAAGTCTGGCCCTTACAATGCTGCGAGGGGATCGTTTGGGAAGTCTGTCCCTCTTGTTGTGGTGTAGGATCGCCTTGAGAAGTCTCGTGCCAATGTATCAGCGGGGTCTGTAGCGGGGGTTGCCCTTGGGGTACCTCTTTTCTTTGAGTGGTGTTACTTGGCACCGCGGCACTGGGTGCTCCTCATCCACTGCGCAAGTTCATCTTGCTACAAGAGATAGGACTTCATTAAAAAGAGTACGGAATCAAACAAACAGGATGCAGATTTTTTAGAAGTAACACGAAGGAAGTTCAAAAACGTAATCAGAGTGGATGAGACCTAGTAATTTCTATCCTATAGCAGGCTCGTTGGGCACGTTAACATACCACAAGCGAATAAGTCGACCTGTATGGGCCACCACTAAAACCATGTCATGCCACAGTCCCAAAATACAAGGAACCAGGCCACGTGGCAATAGCCAGCTGTCACGTCTCCGAGGATACCCCAATTTAATGGATCCTAGCGAAGAGTGCTACGTTGTCCTAAAATACTAACATGTCCAATAACAGTCCACAATAGGTAAACTAATCTCACCCACAATATAAACAGTAAGAAGTATTAAATAAACTGCTGGAAGATAAACACCAGTCTCAAGATATCATAGTACAACCAATAATGTCTGGTGGGAACAAATCCACTACTATGACAAAATAAAGTACTGATATGATAGATAAAAGATAATAACTAGGGCATCGGCTCACTAGATAGGGATGCTCCCAACCCTAGGTAGAAGGCCTACCAAGTGATCATGGAAACTCTAACGGCTGCATCTTGTAAACCCTCTCACCAAAAATAGATATTTTGTGTGTATTTTATATTATTATATTTATTATAGATATTAAATTTCTTCAGGGTATTCTCTTAGTTAATTAGAAAAATAAATTTCTTGATATATTTACTTATATAAATATTTATTTAGAATTATTTTAGGTTATTTTAGATTTTTGGAGATTTTTCTAGAATTTTTGGTAATTAAAACTTAGGAAACATAAATTTCTAGGACATCTATGATTTACTATACGACTATACTTGTATATTATTTCTACCAAATATTTATTTTACGTTAAAATATTTAATTATATTTTTTTGTAATTTATTTAGAATTTTAAGAAATTTATTTAGATTTTTGAAATTATTTATGATTTATTTGGATATATATAGTCTTAATATTAGATAGGTGTTAATTTAGTGTTAATAGATATTAATAAGATTTTATAAATTTTTTGTATTATCTTTAATTATATTTGAGATTATAAATTATTGAGATAAATTCAAAATCTATTTTAAATTAATTCAAATCCTGAACCTACTAGGAAAGCAACTTCATGCATATCCTATCCTTATTTAAATTTATCATAATCCTATCCAAATTAACCAATCCTAGTCATATTTAAATAAGTAGTGTCCACCATTATTAATACCTCATCCTTCATATTTTTCTATCCCAAATTCACCTCTTTTTCGTCCAAAAATAGTCAAAATTCGTCATAAATTCATCCTCATTTTCTACTAGTTATGACGAATTAAAAAGACGATATCTCCTAGCTCCGGACTCCAAACGCGCTCCAGTTTTTTTGTTAGAACTATATCAAGGTTAGTTTTCTGATTATAATTTATTTTAATAATTTATGAACCTGTTTTTCTAGAAAATTCTAAAAGTGCCAGTTGTCCGAAATCAGACGCGTTTTGGTATTTTTGAGATTTCGGGAGATTTCGAACTCGAAATTATGAACCATTTAAAGTTTCGAAAAGCTGACATGATGAACTTCCAGAAAAGTATTTTTACATAATTTAAAATCTAAGTTTATTCTACAGTAAAATTCGTGCAACGTAGATGTAAGTAGGAAACTACCGAAAACTTTCATCTGTGCGCCCTTGTGGCCATAATTCTTTACTGACTTATGATTTTATGAAACCGTCTATTCCAGTGTTCATGTAGTATTGAAATCTATAGGATTCCATTCACAAATCCAGGATTTGAGTTGGTTGACTTTTTGGTCAACGGATTGCCTCGATTTGCGTGTCATGGATCACAAATCCGTAAAGTTAACTTTCTTTGGACCAAAATTAGGATTTAATAATAAAATCAGATTATAATAAGATTATAATACTATTTTAGGTTATTTTATTTAGAATTAAAATAGATTAATGGAGGAACCTATTTACCCACTTTTGTAACCTAACTTGTTTAATTTATGTGACGGGTAGATCGGACGACGTCTTGAGTTGGGACTTCATCATTTTCAGACCAGGCAAGATACCTTGCCAAATTGCTTACAGTATTTTGCATGCTTAGTATATTTCTGTATATTTATTGTATTTCTGTTTATTTATTGCTTGTGTAGTTCCTTTCAGTCATTACTATATATTAGATATGTTGACACACACTTGACACTTGGTATCATAGAGGACAATCATTAGGCGTATGGGCTTTTAACCACTCTGGTAAACCATAGTATATAGTTCGCACTACGGGCGTGTGTCGCGCTGGTCGCTACCCCCGCGGTATGTCGATTTCTGGAGTCTCGCTGGTCGCTACCCCAGCGGTATGTCGATTTCTGATTTCCATTGACGTGTGTGTGAGTTGTGAGGTAGATCGAGTAGCCTACCCTTGCCCATACGTTGAAAAGTTATCCTCATTTGCATTCATATAGATGATCTTGTACAGCGTACTTATTTATTTTCAAATAATATGCATGTTTACTGTATTCAAATTGGCTCACTTTTCTGTATCTTGTTACGTCCCTCTAAGGACCTGGTCCTCTGCCAGGTGTATCTGTTCTTGAGTATTTACAGGAGCACAGATTTGGATGGTTACATATATTTCGTGGATGTCCTCCCTTCGAGCCCATGATTGCTAGCTGGTATTCTTATATGGTGTTATTGTGTTGTACTTATTTTGTATTTGCTCTTACATTCGAGTTGGTAGTAGATTAATTTCCATCCAACTATCATCCTTATATACTTATGTTGAGATCTTGTTATCTAGATGCTGGTTATTTATTTATATTGATTTTCTGTGGATGTGATTTAGATTATACCCTGTGACTTGTGACATATATTTATACCACTTGTGGATTGATATTCATATTACAGCGTACGTGTAGATTTTGGTTTCCATATATTGGAGTTGTCATATCCATGCGGCTGGCATGCTTACGTGTTTCTAGTCCTACTTATTTTGGGACTGGGGCGTAACATATTTTTGTGGTGGCCCCATGCAGGTCGAGAGCATATTGTCTCGGTTACGTTACTGTACCGAGCAAGCCTGCGCATAGGATTAGAATATAAGATCTCATCCACTTAATTATTACCTCCCTTGATTTCGTTTCGCATTCTCATTTGATTGCTTGTGTTGCATCTTGCTTGATCCCTTCTCAACGTCAATCTTCTCTCGTGCTTGATTGGGGTTAGGAAGATGACTTATACTAGGTATATACCCTATAGTATTCAATAACACTATTAGTTAAATTATTGTAAGATGGATAGTATGTCTCATAACCTAGTAACACATAGTCCTATTGCCCCATTAATGAAGTATAATTGAATGACACCAACTATAGACTTGCATTAAAAGATAATGTTTATCCAGACTATAGAACTTAGAGGCCCATACACCCATTTGGTCGACTAGAGACCTTGACAATGAGTTATAATAAAAACTGTAGAGGCACAACACCGATCTTCTTAGTGAACTTAGATTATTCTGTACCTTCCTCCATCATAATCAAGCGTACTTATATTTTTACTACCTCGAGTTATGCTGCTATTATAGCCTAGTTTTGCAAGCTTATTCTTTTATTGAGCTTGTTCATGACATATATATTATTGGGGGCCCACATTAATATATTGTCTAAATCAGAATCGGTGTATTATGGTCTGATCAACTATAGTGCACTTGGTTCGCTCTTGTATCACTACTCTATGTGGATTGAGATATAGTTGACTCAACTTGTTAGACAAATATACTTGCCCTCTAGACTAGTTAGAGCATATCATGTCAGGTACCTAACGGTTCTGATGTGAACATGCAAATAGGAATTTACCAAAATAAGATTTCAATCCACAACTGCCTTGACAACTCCCTTTCAAATTCTCTAATCCCTTTTAATTTTGTACTTGTATTCTATCATCTCCTCCTTGAAATTCTTTATTGTTGATTTTTGCCTTCCCCTATTTCGGAAAGACGAACGTTCATTCTTAGTATAAGTTGATACACGGATAGTACCAGATATACTCCATAGGCCAAGCACTCATGATAACAAACAAGAGAGCACAGGCACATGAAGTCATAGATACGGGTACAACTTTAGTTATATTGTCATTACATACTCATAACCATATTGTGACACGAGATCTTAGGTGCATAGTAGACGTAGAATTATATATAAGGTAGTTTAGCAGTTATGAGGATGCGTTGATATCCTAACTAGATGGCATATCCGCGACGCTAATAGATAACGCAAGTAGCAGTAGTAGTATTATTTTTCTATCACCACCTCGCCCCCTTGGGTGGCTCATCTTCTCTTCTCTATCCATTCATTATCTCGTGCTTAATTCTCCATATCGTAGTTACGTCTTTTTCGTGCCAACATGAATTGTTGGTCTACTTCGACCCCATCCTTAGTTTTGTTAGTTAAAATGTAAATAGTTTAGTAGATGATTAATAACTAAAGGATGAGTTCTTAATAATAACCCTTATGTATATAACCTATAGAAATATATGTATCCTCTTATTATTTTAAAAATCATGTATAACATCCCTTAGGCTAATAGGAATTTGTTAGACTGTTTGAACTAGTTTATACTTTTAATAGTTTTATAAGTTAATCAAGACTTTAACTGTTGCCCAAAAACTTAGAATATGCCTAGGAGAGAATTGAAGACACTTGTTACGAACTGACAACTATGACAAATCGTTGACAAAGTAGCGACAACTGCAACTAGACCATTGTAGTAAAGTAGTCGAAGTATTTGCAGACATATTGGTCAAGTGGCATGGCAGTATTAGACTACGATACTTGACGGTTACAAAGAAAAATCATGGTTGTGAGATTCAAGACAAGTACCCCAAGATTCTCGACCCAATAAATATATTCGTCTTACAACCTAGACAATAGCCTCAAGAGACTGTGACTACTAGTAGAATTTTTGTAAGTTGGGTAGTGTAGACGAGTTAAAGGATAATAGGATAGTGTATGGACAATAAATGAGAAGTGTTAGAATGACAGACCATGACTTTTAGGAAGCACTGCTAGATAGCTATGTAGTATAATAGCTATAGTGATTATTATGAATATGGGTTATTGTCAATTTCGAGGACGAAATTTTTGTAAGTTGGGTAGATTGTAAACCCCCTCACCAAAAATAGATATTTTATGTGTATTTTATATTATTATATTTATTATAGATATTAAATTTCTTTAGAGTATTCTCTTAGTTAATTAGAAAAATAAATTTCTTGATATATTTACTTATATAAATATTTATTTAGAATTATTTTAGGTTATTTTAGATTTTTGAAGATTTTTCTAGAATTTTTGGTAATTAAAACTTAGGAAACATAAATTTCTAGGACTTCTATGATTTACTATACGACCATACTTGTATATTATTTCTACCAAATATTATTTTTGGTTAAAATATTTAATTATATTTTTTTGTAATTTATTTAGAATTTTAAGAAATTTATTTAGATTTTTGAAATTATTTATGATTTATTTGGATGTATATAGTCTTAATATTAGATAGGTGTTAATTTAGTGTTAATAGATATTAAATTTTTTTTATAAATTATTTGTATTATCTTTAATTATATTTAAGATTATAAATTATTGAGATAAATTCAAAATCTATTTTAAATTAATTCAAATCCTGAACCTACTAGGAAAGCAACTTCATGCATATCCTATCCTTATTTAAATTCATCATAATCCTATCCAAATTAACCAATCCTAGTCATATTTAATTAAGTAGTGTCCATCATTATTAATACCTCACCCTTCATATTTTTCTATCCCAAATTCACCTCTTTTTCGTCCAAAAATAGTCAAAATTCGTCATAAATTCAGCCTCATTTTCTACTAGTTATGACGAATTAAAAAGACGATATCTCCTAGCTCCGGACTCCAAACGCGCTCCAGTTTTTTTGTTAGAACTATATCAAGGTTAGTTTTCTGATTATAATTTATTTTAATAATTTATGAACCTATTTTTCCAGAAAATTCTAAAAGTGCCAGTTGTCCGAAATCAGACGTGTTTTGGTATTTTCGAGATTTTGGGAGATACCAAACTCAGAATTATGAACCGTTTAAAGTTTCGAAAAGCTGACATGATGAATTTCTAGAAAAGTATTTTTCTAGAATTTAAAATCTAAGTTTATTCTACTGTAAAATTTGTGCAACGTAGACGTAAGTAGGAAACTACCGAAAACTTTCATCTGTGCGCCCTTGTGGCCATAACTCTTTACTGACTTGTGATTTTATGAAACCATCTATTCTAGTGTTCATGTAGTATTAAAATCTATAGGATTCCATTCACAAATCTAGGATTTGAGTTGGTTGACTTTTTGGTCAATAGATTGCCTCGATTTGCGTGCCATGGATCATAAATCCGTAAAGTTGACTTTCTTTGGACCAAAATTAGGGTTTAATAATAAAATTAGATTATAATAAGATTAAAATACTATTTTAGGTTATTTTATTTAGAATTAAAATAAATTAATGGAGGAACCTATTTACCCACTTTTGTAACCTAACTTGTTTAATTTATGTGACGGGTAGATCAGACGACGCCTTGAGTTGGGACTTTATCATTTTTAGACCAGGCAAGATACCTTGCTAAATTACTTACAGTATTTTGTATGCTTAGTATATTTCTGTATATTTATTGTATTTCTGTTTATTTATTGCATGTGTAGTTCCTTTCAGTCATTACTATATATTAGATATGTTGACACACACTTGACACTTAGTATCATAGAGGACAATCATTAGGCGTATGGGCTTTTAACCACTCTGGTAAACCATAGTATATAGTTCGCACTACGGGCGTGTGTCGCGCTGGTCACTACCCCCACGGTATGTCGATTTTTGGAGTCTCGCTGGTCGCTACCCCCGCGGTATGTCGATTTCTGATTTCCATTGACGTGTGTGTGAGTTGTGAGGTAGATCGAGTAGCCTACCCTTGCCCATACGTTGAAAAGTTGTCCTCATTTGCATTCATATAGATGGTCTTGTATAGCGTACTTATTTATTTTCAAATAATATGCATGTTACTGTATTCAAATTGGCTCGCTTTTCTGTATCTTATTACGTCCCTCTGAGGACCTGGTTCTCTGCCAGGTGTATCTGTTCTTGAGTATTTATAGGAGCGCAGATTTGGATGGTTACATATGTTTCGTGGATGTCCTTCCTTCGAGCCCGTGATTGCTAGCTGGTATTCTTATATGGTGTTGTTGTGTTGTACTTATTTTATATTTGCTCTTACATTTGAGTTGGTAGTAGATTTGTTTTCATCCAACTATCATCCTTAGATACTTATGTTGAGATCTAGTTATCTAGATGCTGGTTATTTATTTATATTGATTTTCTATGGATGAGATTTACATTATACCCTGTGACTTGTTACATATGTTTATACCACTTGTGGATTGATATTCATATTACAGCGTCCGTGTGGATTTTGGTTTCCATATATTGGAGTTGTCATATCCATGCGGCTGGCATGCTTACGTGTTCCTAGTCCTACGTATTTTGGGACTGGGGCGTGACACATCTCTAACTCCTCTGCGGTAGCGAACCTCGTCTCCTGTCCTGGCCCGCACACTGTGGGGTAGTAAGCCTCGCCCAAATCTGGAAAGGTACTAGGTCCTCAGAGGGACGTAACAAGATACATAGAAGTATGCCATATATATAAATACTAAATAAAATAAATGCAATAAAGGGGTGTGCTAGCCATCTAAGTGAATGCAATGTGAGGACAACTTTGGTACGTATGAGTAGGTGTAGGCATAACGTCCATACCGCTCCGAAGAACAAGAAATCTGCAAGTATATATACGTCCATACCGCTCCAAAGAACGGGGAATCTGAATAATATAACGTCCATACCGCTCCGAAGAACGAGGAATCTGCATAAAGGGGAGTCATTGGATCAGTGGCTCCTCCGGATACTACGGATTCTAATGGGTGTATCCCATACGCCTACTAGTGGTCCTCCCCTCCCAATATAGATACACAAATCAAATACTCGACGTGCATACCACGTATCTATATGCCAGTCTCTATGAATAAAAGTAGCCCTGAGTTACGTACTAACCGTGATGCATGTCACACGTACCGATAGCTAGTCGAGTACGCGGACCCGCATCCTAATATGAATATGTCACAGTGAAACATGTAAGAGTGTCAGGTCTCGGAAGATATCAGGGTATCCTCCAAGGGGGTGAGTCAACTAGTGTCTAGGTCAAGTATACTAATCGTCGACGCAACTGTCGACTGCACCCGAATCAATCTCGGACGTGCACAGTCATATGAAATAGAACAACAAGATAACATACAACATATGCAACATTAATTTAAACAGTAAATATGGCAAGGTATCTTGCCTGAGTCCTCAAACTGTGAATGCCAATAGCCTGCTCCTACAGCGTCTCCTGGACGATCCGAAGAGCCTAGACATACAATATAATATAACAATGCTAACATCTGACATTAAGCAATATATACACATGATTATGACGCTACTCTTGGGTACTGTCGCAAGTTTATGACTGGTCGAATACAGCGTCATGTACGCACGTAGCTAGGGTGTACACGCGTTATGTCCTCGGTCAATGTGCGCCTTGAGATAATGAATACTACGTCTAGGGTTTTACGAAACTTTATTATGTCTAGTACAAATATTGGCCCTTAAATTCCCATATTCAGCATACTTGACAACGTCTAAGTTTATTGATGAATTACATGTTTCTAACAATAGGTCTTATGATTAAGGAGTGGTTAATTATTAACCCAATTTCTAAATCTTGTTAATCAACATACCATCATATACCTGGTTAGGGTTAGCTGAGTTTGTGTCGAACACTACAAGTCTTGACACGACGACACAACGATCATAATAAACACGATACAGGAGAGAGGAGTATATAGGTGTTTACCTAGTTGGCTGGACGAAGGGCTCCTTGCAGCCTGGTCGTCCTCCGGTGGGGGCGGTGCTCCGACAGCGGCAGGCAATCCAGACAGCGACGGTAGCGGCTTGTAGCAGCAACTGCAGGTGCAGCAGCAGCAGCAGTAGCTTGGCAATGGCGGCAGGTGGTCTGGGGTGATGTTGGTCGGGCCCGAACGTGGGGGAAGGTCGGGGTCGGCCGGACAGGGTGGTTGGCATAGCTGGAGATGGCTGGGCAGTCGGGATTCGACGTTGGTTTGATTGCTCGGGTTTTGGGTTGGTGGGGATGGGGATAGCAGTCGGTGCTGGTGATGTTGGGGTGGTGGAGGTGGTGGTCAGGTGAGGGCTGAGGCGGAGATGGTGGCGACTTACTGTGGGGGTGTTGGAAAGTCGGGGGAAAGGAAGGGGAGGTGCTCGGTTAGAGAGAGAAGGGTTCGGCTAGGGTTAAGGGGGTTTATGATTTCCTTAAGGATTTTAATGTGGAAGAAAATTCATATTTATAGGTGCTGGCCCTCGTGGGCTATCCTTGAGATTTGGGCCTGTCTGGGCTCTTTGGGGTGGGAAGCTTGTCTACATGGAAGGGTGTAGGGTTGGTTCTGCTTAAGGTAAGATTTGCCTTAAATTAATTCAAATTAAAAAAAAAACAATACGCGCGGCGTTCCATAATGAATCGATGACACATGGAACTAGATTCGAATAGAATACAAGAGTCATGGGCGTAGCAGGATTGGCGTAGGCTGATACCCTAATTTTGGGTTATAGGGAATTTGGTTGTGGTTGTGCCTCAATTTCAAGTAGGAGTAGACAATCAGAGGAAATTTGGATTTATTGAAATAATACTTAGACGTTTGCAACGGTTATTGCGCAGCTCAAATGAAGCACAATATTGAGTATCTAAAGGTTACACAAAGGTCAGATGGGTAGTCTGGCATGTCTAGAAGATGTAAATTTAGTTGGTTCGAGGGTACCTACTAGTATAACGCTCCAAACCTTGAAGCAACGGTAAGGTGTATTAAATCACAATATTTGTTGCACGTTAAATCTAATTGTATCAAGTTAACCCTAGTCTCTAGATTTAATTCAAATTAACCCTAAATTGGTCGAGGGGGTTTACAGTATCTATGAATTAATATGTGTTGTTAGTGTTAAGTGGTTAGTAGTATTTAATAGTTTAGTTAAGTAGCATATAGTTTAGTGTATGGGTGTTAGCATATATCTAGTGTATTGGGTATTAAGCTATATATTTGGATTGAATTACCTTGTGATACCAAGGTAATGTCAAGGTATTGGTCGATACTCAAGGTATTGGGTTTGAGTATCAAGATGGGTGTGTAGGTAGTAAGATACACATTGGTTCAATGCCAAGGTATCCAATCTGCATTAGTTAGCTTAGATACTATATGTATTATCTTGTATATATATATATATATATATTAGTATTTTCATATATAAAAACTTATGTATCCTATGATACGGTTATTTGGGTGTATCCTAGTATCTTAGAATAGTTAGTGTGGTCTAGTTGCATAGTGTATGGACCTGATGTCCTAGAGATAGACTCATATAACCAAGGAATAGCTAGTTTGACTAGTTTGACTTAGAGTTGACCTAGTTTGACTATTTTGACTTAGAAATGGCTTTATGACCTAGAAGTTAACTAGTTTAACTTAATTTTATTCTATCACCTTGTATTAATGCAATATTCTATATATAGGTCTGTGTGACACAATGTTTGGATATCGTTTCTCATCATTTGCTCTGGACCACAGGCGACTACATTCTCTGATAGTTTTTATTATTTGATTACTACTATAATTCAAGTATTTAGAAATATTACTTATGATTTTTGACACGATGGTACACGGATTGGTATTATTATTGGATCGCCAGTCATGAGATGTTACCTTGATTATTGAGATGGTATCGGATACTATCCTTGTTGGTATTGGATAACATTAAATATTGTAGATTAAACATTAGATAAATTAGCTAGTAACGTATCATGATTCTATCTATCGTATCAGTCGGGACAGGGGAAATACCAATTAAATATGTGATCAAGAACTATTGGCTAGTAGTGTAATCATTGGCTACTAACTAATCATGCAATTCACGTTTGGTTGAGTTAGCTCCTTAGTGTAATCAATGAATCTCCCAAGCCGATCACATATTTAGTTAGTATCTCAAACATATAGTACATTATAGATTTCATATTCAGGTTATTGATTACCTTGTTCTATTTCTGACATTATAGTTCTTTTCTTCATTCTTGTACGCATTGATTTATATTTTGTTGCTTGTATTGCTTATTTTTTTATCGTTCTTGATCATTAGTTATATTCTCATCGTATATAGCATCCTCTATATTACTGTTTTATAGTTTTTGTCAATTAATTTGAACTGCTATTTGGTTGTACTTCGCTCCATTCCTGACTGAAAAATATTTTCAGAGGATCCGGGAGATTGGTGTCCGACATACTATAGACCCCGACCTATAGATGGTGCAGACTTGGACCCACTTGTTATGGAGTGACTGCCGGGAGATCTAGCCATAATTACTTATTAGCATAGTTAGTTCTCTGCGCATTTTGGTACCAGATTTATTTTCGGCTTATATTGGAGATTTTGGTTATTGTCTCTATTATTGTTGTTATATTTGTTTAAATTGAATAGTTATGTTAGACTTCATTAATATCTTATCGTGCTATAGAATTATGATTGAGTATTGTATTGAATTAAGTTTATTACTCTCTTCTTGGAGTTAAGATATTATTGGAGGATTATGCATTATTTTGAGATAATTAGTTAGTATAGTTAGCATAGACAACGTTCTACCGTCGATGCTGCGGCGTAGGCTGGACGTACCCACATACTGGTGCCCCTTCATTGGGTGCAAATTGTGACAGCAAGGAAGTTAAATTTGTATGGTCAACGAAATATCTGATAGCCTTTGAAGAGTTGAAGAAGAATTTAATCTCTGCACCAATCCTTACTCTTATAGCAGGCACCGAAGGATTCACGGTGTATTGTGAGGCATCTGAAAGGGACTTGGATGTGTTTTGATGCAACAAGGAAGAGTGATATCGTATACTTCTCGGCGGCTCAGGGATCACGAGAAGAACTATCCAACTCACGATTTGGAGCTAGCAGCAGTAGTGTTTGCACTTAAGCTATGAAGCCACTACTTATATGGCATTCGAGTAGAAATATTCATAGATCATAAGAGTTTGAAGTATGTATTCTTGCAGAAGAACCTAAACATGAGGCAGAGAAGGTGGATAGAGTTATTGAAAGATTATGACTTAGGATTTCAGTACCATCCAGGCAAGGCTAATGTAGTAGCTGATGCACTTAGCAGAAGAGGTAGAAATTTTATGTTGACTAATCAGAAACATATTCTAA
The DNA here is from genome assembly GCA_036927795.1 of Iris macrosiphon. Taxonomy (NCBI): domain Eukaryota; kingdom Viridiplantae; phylum Streptophyta; class Magnoliopsida; order Asparagales; family Iridaceae; genus Iris; species Iris macrosiphon. The sequence goes on along the minus strand of JAYESA010000005.1, from coordinate 73,153,560 downwards.
AAGAATTACGTGAGATGGGTATCGAGATAGTACTTTCACAGAGTACAGGAGTTCAGGCTAGCCTATAGATTCAGTCAATTTTGGTAGATAGAATCAAACTAGCTCAGGCAGAGGACCCGAAGATTCAAAAGCTACCAGAAGAATGTGAGTTAGACCTTCAGAAGGAGTTGACAATACATGCGGATGGAACACTAAGGTTTGGAAATCGTCTATGCGTACCAAGTGGGGATATTCGGTAAGAAGTTATGACTGAAGCACACAGCTCCCAGTATTCCATTCATCCGGGAGGCACGAAGATATACCAAGATATCAAACAACACTTTTGGTAGAACAAAATAAAGAAAAAATAGTAATCTTCGTATTGCAATGTCTGATATGTCAGTAAGTGAAGGCAGAACAACAGAGATCGGCAGGATTATTGCAGTCGTTTCCTATTTCAGAGTAGAAGTAGAAATAGATCACGATGGACTTTGTGACTGGTTTACCTAGATCACCGACTGGTCGAGATACAGTTTGGGTGATAGTGGATCGTCTTACAAAAGTAGCTCACTTTCTTTCTTTTCGAGTAGGACAATATACAGAATAATTGGATGAAATATATATGCGACAGATAGTGAGACAACACGGTATCCCAGTAAGTATTGTGTCAGATTGAGACACTTGGTTCACTTCACATTTTTTGAAAAGTTTGTATTAGAGTTTGGGCACCAAGTTAAGATTTAGCACAGCTTACCACCCCTAGACAGACGGACAATCAGAGAGAACCATCCAGACCTTAGAGGATATGCTAAGAGCCTGTACCTTAGATCTTGGTAGATCTTGAGAGAATCACCTTTACTTGGTAGAATTCTCGCATAACAATAGTTATCAGGCCAGTATTCAGATGGCACCTTTCGAAGCACTATACGACAGAAAGTGTAGATCACTGTTGGCTTGGGATGACATAGGCGAGTGAAAGATGTTAGGCCCTATATAATGATCACGCAGACAGTAGAGGTTGTCAAGCAGATTAGAGAGCAATTTCAGGTTGCACAAGATATGCATCGACTTTGGGCAGATCAACATCGTAGACTATTAGAGTTTCATGTTGACGACCATATATTCTTATAGATTTTGCCCACCCGTGGAGTCATTAGATTCGGGGTTATCAGGAATCTTAGTCTGTGATACGCAGGTTCGTTCGATATTTTCGAGCGGGTAGGCAATGTTTCTTATCGCCTTACCATTCCGCCTTTGCTATATGAGGTACACGATGTATTTTATGTGTCTCAGTTGCATAGGTATGTTCCAGATCCGAGTCATATCCTCGATCACTCTTAATTAGTCGTTGGTACAAACTTATCTTACGAGGAGCAACCCGTATCCATATTGGATCAAAGAGAGAAGGTGCTCAAGAATCGAATAATTTCTCTTGTCCGGGTTGCTTTGGGCCATCACTCTCTAGGGGAATCGATATGGGAGTGCAAGGACGATATTTGATCCTTGTACCCGGATTTATTCGATTCATAAGGTATATTATTTCTTATACCTTTATATCTCGGATTCTGTGCTTAGGTGATCACATGTATATTGTGATAATATTGCTTGCATGTATAGTAGCTAGTAGATTTGTATCGTGCTTGTCCTGACTTCTCTAGTTATTGCTTAGATTCGAATTTCGAGGACAAAATTTTTCTAAGGTGGATAGAGATGTCACTCCCCGTTACCAATATACGTATTTGGAACATATTTTTATTTTATCATGGTTGTATGTGCATTGAGACTAGATCTAGTCTTTGGTTTAACCTGGTTCATAGTTTATTGAGTGGGTTGGTTCAAGTCATGAGAACCCTTGGTTCAATCCTCAATCCTACCATTTATAACCCAATATTTTCTCTCTCTCTCTCTCTCTTCATTCCTTCATTTCTTCCTCTTTTTTTAGTTTTCTCTCCCAATTTCCATAGGCAAATACACCTTGTATGAGAAATGGAAAAACCCTCCATATTATTGTTCCATTATGCTTGTTATTTCTTAGTACTTTTAGTACTTGGAGTTTTTTGTTTTGATGGATGGATTAGTATAGATCTACATTTCTAACTTAGAATTTTTATAGATTCATGAGTTTTTTTTGTTTTGATCTATTAAACATGCATTTTAGAAAAAAAATTGCTACATGATAGAGCTTTTAATTTAGAGCATTTTGGCTTTCGGTTCACCCGATTTGGACTTAAAATGAGGATTTTATGAACAAAATAATTTTTTGGATTTTTGGAGTTTCTGGTATGGCCGAACCTGCTGTTGGAGAAGACGAAGTTCGCATGCGGCCAGTGAGCTTTACGACTGAGAGTGCCATACGGCCTGAGAGGGTTATGTGGCCTAAACTCTTATCGCATACTGACAGCATGCGTCCATCTTTTTGGACGTACGACTGCTGATTTACACAAGTGTCCTTGAATACCTTGTACTTTCACTCGCTGTACGAATGAGAAATTAGCTAAGTCGAAAAGATAACCCATACGACACCGACACTCATACGGCCTGGAGTGCATGCGGCCACTATTTTCCTTGGATGCATGGCTCTGAACTGTTGGCACTTATTTCTATGATTTTTATCTTTTCTTCCTGACAGACTTTATTATATTGTCACATCAGTCACATAAATTACTTTAAGTTACATCTTTGATGCTTTATTCTTTGCTCGTCACTTCAACACTTGTCCCAAGGAGCAGACCTTAACCCTGAGCATGCGGCCTACTTTTTTATGCGGCTAGGACTTTTCATACGACATGACTGATCATGTGGCCTGACTTATCATACAGCCTAGACTTCCCATTTGGCCTAGAGACCCATGCGGCGTGGACCTTGTTTGATTGAATATTTCTTGTTCTTTCATGACCCAATATTTAATTGGTAATTGGACTCGAATATTGTATCTGTGTTGATACCACTATTGCCTAATATTTGTTCATGATTTAATGTGCATCGAGGCATGACACATCGTGTCACATGTTAAGTGATTATATTTTGGTTGAGCATCGAGAATGCCTCTAAATTCCTGAACGCGTGATATTATAAATATATATTATTTTTCCAGTACGGGCATAATAAGCGAGGCAACTACCAAAGAGTGGCTAGGATATTGATTATCTAAATATTGTATACATGCTCGGCTGAATCCAGATTTGACTTCCATGGATTCATATCTAGCGTATCCGTACTTTATACAATATTTTATGAAAAATTCTCATATGACCATGCCTTGAGGTTTCAAACACAACATAGAGCTAATTAGGTAACTAAAAGTGGTAGTAATATTGGAGGGATCGGTATCCCGAGATCATGCCAACTAACCTTCCCATAGAGATTTATTCTAAGTGCATTGTGGGCTGGCCACCACAGATACTGTATATCATCTGCCTTAGGGGAGTGCAGTATCTGACCTATTATTATACCGAGCTACTGTTTCACTATAGGAACAGTGGAACCACTAATACCGTATTTTCAGCGCAGTGGCCTTACGGGGGACTGGTGCATCCTGCAAGTGCCTATTTTATTTATTTGGTTCGGTTAGCTCATGTTCGGCACTGGCGTGATCTGAGGATACTTATTATATATTATTTCTGAGATAACCTCAGACTCCACAAAATAGCAAGCAGTATAAATGGTTGGCCGATATAAGATATGGACTTGGTTATGATTGTATTATTCAGTTAGTAGCCTAGGAAAATATACTATCATAGTGTGATGGTTCAATCCTAATCCTTATTTGGTTGTAGGGTTGGCCCTTTGCGCTAGGATATGCCATGAACCTAAGTTACGACACTTGACCTATGTATTATTATACGTTTTTCTTGGGTTTTTGTTTCTCTATTTCGTGCTTCCTTTATGGTACTTGCTATTTAGGGTCTAACCCCACTGGTTTTACATGGCCATATTTTGAACCACACCCGAGGATCTAGCGTACCTTCCCCCTACTCATGGTGCATACCAGGAACATGGTCGTTGGGGATAACGAGTGGGTTTTCTTCTTCCCTGCTCATTATTGAACATTTACTCCTTTTGGCGTTTAGCCACCGGTACCTGTTAGTCGGCTTGTTTGGACAATAGTTTTCTTACATGATTGTATTAAATCCGACTATAGTTGATCGCTTTCATGTACTTTTTTTACTTTTACAGCTTCTAATTTTGCACAACTGGTCTCCAGAATATTTTGAAAAAGTATTTGGGATACCTTATTGCTTTATCATATATGCTCTATACTTATTATTTCTTATTTGAATGATTGAGACATAGAAGTTCTTGACCATAGGAGACTTGATTATAGCATATACCCCATTTTCTTATACAGCCTGATCATCGTACGATGTACTATACCTTGTACGGGGTAGCCGGCCATGTAGATCTCCGTATTCCGGTACTAGGGCATGACACAATGGTAGTAGTAGTACTTCAGATTATTCACCTCGACTGCCTCAACATGGCGCTTGACGTCGGAGCGCAGAAGCTTGTTTCCCTTCATTAGCTCATCGAAGATTGCTATGACGCCATCATCTTTGAAGGAATAAGTTTTTTTCGGTTTTGGAGCCTCTGCGGGCTTTCGCTCGATCTTCTTGGTTATATTGGTGACAAGAGCCTACTTTCCCTTGCCATCCTAGGTGCTATTGTCACTGTTGTTGTTGTAAGGTTATTTTTCCCTATCATTAACAACTGGGATTTGTATTCCCAAGAGAGGCATCCTTTACTTTTTTTCTTAGCGCCAATAACATTTGTGATGAATGTTGTCTAATCTTTAAACTGAGAGTCGTCCATCCAGAGTCTGACTGTGGGAAGGAGATTTCTCCGAAAGGTGTCCATTAGCGTGGACTCAGGGTTTTTGGGGGATAACTTTAGTACCGCTGTCCTGTACAGCTCGATGTATTCCTGTACAAAATATTTCTCCCTTTGTGTTATATCTATTAAAGAGGACATCGCCATATCATTTCCTTCGTCGTAGAATCGAACAAGAAAAAGACCTTTGAGGTTGTCAAACGATGAAATATAGTTGTCCTGGATGCTGCAGAACCAATCGAAAGCTATTTGAGACAATGTCCCGACAGGGAGCTTGGTTAAGAGGGCATTGTTGCGAGGTAGATGTCCCGTTGCCATCTCGAAGTAACTCATGAATTGACGGGGTGATGTCTTCCAATTAAACGGAGTCAAGTTAAAGGTCTTTTACTTGGGAGGGTACAATACATCTCTCCACTCGAGGGGATATGGTTGTCGGATCCCGATCTCTCGCAGTGAGTCCCGATTACCCATTGAGTCTAGGCGGAACCAGAGTTCTTGCACCTCCCACATTGCTTCCCAGGCTTCATCGATTGCGCAAGAGAGAGGCCTTCTTTACTTTCTTCTCAGGACCGACAATAATTTTGATGAACGTCGTCCAGTCTTTAAACTGAGAGTCGCCCATCTAGAGTCTGACTGTGGGGAGAAGATTTCTTCGGCAGATGTCCATCTGTATTGACTCAGGGATTCCAGGGGATAACTTTAGCATCGCTTGCCTATACCGCTTGATGTATTCCCGTACAGACTCTTTCTCCATTTGCATGATATCTATTAAAAAGGACATCGTCATGTCATTTCCTTCGTCGTAGAACCGAACAAGAAAATAACCTTTCAGGTCATCAAACGATAAAATATAGTTATCCAGGATACAGCAGAACCAATCAAAAGATATTCCAGACAACGCCCCTACAAAGAGCTTGGTTAAGAGGGCATCGTTATGAGGCATATATCCCATTGCCGTCTCGAATTAACTCATGAATTGACGGAAAAATATCTTTCCGTCAAACAGAGTCAAGTTAAAGGGATTTTACTTGGGAGAGTACGATACATCTCTCCACTCGAGGGGATACAGTTGTCGGATCCTGAGCCCGGAGTTCTCGTACCTCTCGTATTACTTTTTGGGCTTCATCGACTGCGCAAGGGGCAGATGATCCGAGAAGGGGATGATTACTGCCAGCGGGTGGAGCTATTGTATTTGAATTCCCGTTTGTCCCGTTGTCCAGTCTTGCTTGACTAAAGGCCCTTGCTATATTTGCCTTGATCTCCAGCATTGTCTAGGTCAAGCCTGTATTGGCACGCTCATGGTTTGCATCATGGCATCGAGCATTTTGAGGCATTATCTATCATTGGGGCCCTCGTGATCGTTTTCTGCCATGTATGATATTCTTATATGGAAAAAAATAGATGAGATGGTGGACGTCGTACTTTCTGCCTCAGAATCTTGCTGTAAATAGTCATCCGAAAAAGTTGGTAGTGTCGCATCTTCTTCAGACTCGGATGGAATACTACCCCCAGCATAGGAAGCTGCATCCTTTTGACGAGGGTGGCTACCCGCAGGGATCTCAGCATTTGTTTCTTGGTAAAGACGGTCTTCTCGAAATGCTGTATTGTCATAGAGGTCCAGGGGATTACAACCCCCAGCTTGCGTAGCCACCTGGGGTCCTAAGGAAGAACTATCCCCAGTGGCTGACAGCTTCTTCTTTGAGAAGGTGCCTAGGAAAATACCTTACACGAGTTTTGCTACCTGTCTTCCTTGGATCCGTCTTCTTGACTCGCTGGCCGAGAGCGACAGACGAGAGGTGCTGGTCTTTTGACCTCCCTCATGGAGGGGGCCTTTTGAGCAGAATATCATGAGGAGAACGGTAGCTCCTCTGCCTCTAGTGCTTGCACATGTTCTCCGGGTTATAGCTGGGTGGGTGCCTTTGGTTGCAGCCGATGGAATACCGACTGCCTGTTTGTGGGTACTTCTTACTTTGATGATAATGGTGGCATAGTGATGCCTTGGGTAGGACACTTCATAAGCCGTAGTTGATTCCCTCGCTTTATGCTTGTGATTGATCACGTTGCGCAAGTCAAGCGAGGGCTGATTCACCTTTGCAACCTTCTTATGAGCCTAGGTAGACCGAGCACATGGGTACGTAGGTGTTAAATTTTCTTCCTGACCTGGGGTTCAGACAAGAACTTTCCCCACGTTGCTGATGGAAGACTCTTTAGATTGACCATGTCCAATTGCCCCCGCGGGATAGTTGCATGGGTCAATTTTATACAACTTTTCATTAAGGGCATGCATAGTTAGCGGTGCCTAGTGATGGTTGTTCGAATAAGCAATTGCTTGAGCTTAGCGAGCTCGTATTTCCTGAGGCTTATTCGTCCTAGCACGCGCTGGTATATAGTATGAAGAGTCCAAGTTTATATCTTCGCCTTTCTCAGCATGACGCATGGAGTCAGCTCTGCGTGAGATTCGGTCAAAGATGAAATTTTTGTTGATGTCCTGGCCACATATGGCCATCTGGCTGCGGCTACCGACCAGTGCCGCATATCCTCCTGATGCGGCTTTTGACGTAGCTGCATGGAATGCGTCTTAGTGCCCGAACTCCTGGCATTATAGTATTTTTCTCTGCCAGAGCTTAAGTGTTGAGCACTTTCCTTGTCAAAAGGGACTACCGCATGAAAGGCGACATCTCGTGTGGATGTATGATGTGCGTCCCCTGCGACAAGGAGAGAGACGGGGAGCGCATACTCCTTAGTTGGGTGAGGCACAACATCCTTTACAACCCATATCCTGCGAGTCTTCTTAGGCTTTCCCAGCCTTGGAGAAGTACCGCCCTTAGAGAGCATTTTCTCAAAGACTTGCTGGTCTAATCGTACAACTAGCATCCTCTGGGTTGAACCCAGCTTTGACGTGTTGGACTGCATCACGACTGTCTCATCAGAGGAGAAGGAAGTCCCCAGTAGATTCTTTACCTTGTTTGCCTTTGAAAGTGAGTTTAGAAAACCTTTGTTTAATAACAAACAAAAAGAGTACAAAAAAATACTAGACAGGAAATCTAAGTACTTGATCTGGATAATGTGATGATGGAGATCGAGTACTGCAGCGACTCTTTTACTCAGTTGAGAGCCCGACGAGAGAATGAGGATGATCTCTTCTCTCTCTTGAGCTTGTGTGCACGTACGCACATCGCATGGAAGGGTATGGTCTCTGAAGCAGAAAAACCAGCCATTGGAATGTCCAAGTTGCTCCTATTTATAGCCTTCATGTTGGTGGGCTATTGGTGCCTTATATGTTTCTGTTTGGTAGCCGCATGGGGATCTTTCAACAGAATGCGATTGCAATTATAGGCGCATGTTATGGACTGTCTGCAACATGTACAACCTTAACAGGATGTCGTTGAGTCCAGGATAAGCTTCCACGTGGACGTTTGTTGTGATTTGTTATTGCTGAAGATCTGGGCGATTCTCGTCTTTTGTTCCCGTGACTTGATCAGCTTGACAAGTGGCCCATATTTAGGTGGGGAGAATTACTTTAGTCGTAGCAGAAAGATTTTATCTCAGGAAAACCTGCCATGTTGGACACATGGAGTTTAGGATGCATGGAGTCTGGAACGCATAGGGCCTGAGACGCATGGAACGCATGGAGTCTGGAACGCTTGGGGCCAGAGACGCATGTAACGCATGGAGTCTGGAATGTATGGGGCTAGAGTCACATAGAGCGTATAAATTTTTTTATCTTACATACACGTGGCCATGTACGGCTGCATGGTGACAAAAGTAATAATGACGGTGACCTGGGCACTGATGCCAACTGTCCGTAGCGGGATCGAGGCATTCAGAGAGTCTTTTTTGTCAGAATTCTGTATCAAACATAATCTTTATGTTAGGCCTTTATGTGGCCAATACTGGGGTACGGAGATACTTGAGGGAGTAGTGGCGCATGCAGATACTAGTTACTTAGTGGTGCATGGCACTGCTGGCACATAGGAACACTAGTTAGTGGCGTATGATACTGATGGCACACGGGAACACTAGTTATGAAGCGGTCGGCGTATCACACTGGATTATTATGTTGCCGGTGTTTGATCACTCTGACGCATGGCCTCAGATTAATGTTGGTGCATAGTAGCTGCTTTTCTGGGCCGTATGGTCATTCTGCGGCCGGATTTCTTTTAGTCGATCTTGGGACCCATATTTTTTGATGCATTATCATGCCCCAGTATCAGAATACGAAGACGGACATGGACAGCTACCCCGTACAAGGTACTATACGTCGTACGGTAATCACGGCTTTAATAAGACAAGGGGTGCATGCAACAATCAAGTCTCCTATGGTCAAGAACTTCTATATCTCAATTATTCAAATAAGAAACAGTAAGCATAGAGCATATATGATAAAGCAATAAGGCATCCCAAATGTTTTCTTAAAATATTCTAGAGACTAGCTATGCAAAATAAGAAGCTAAAAAAGTAATAAAAGTATATAACAGTGATCAACTGTTATCTGATTAATTACAATCATATAAAAAAACTAAATATCCTGACTTGACGGCTAACAAGTGTCGGTGGCTAAATGACTAAAAGAGTAAAATATGCAATAACGAGAAGGGAAGAAGAAATCCACCCGTGCCCTTTAATGGCCATCCGTCTGGTGCGCGCTATCAGAAAGGGAGAAATAAGCTTGATCCTCTAAAACTGGCTCAAAACATGTCCATGCAAAACCAGTGCGGTTAGACCCCAAATAAAAAGTACCACAAAGGAAGCACGAAATGGAAAAACAAAACCCAAAGCAATAGATAGGTAGAATATAGGTTTTGCATCGTGGTTTCGGTCCATACTTTATCTTAGCATAATAGCCCAACCCTATAACCAAACAAGGACAAGGGTTGAACCATTACACAATGATAATCCATGTCCCTAGACTACTAACAGATTAATATAATCACAACCAAGTCTAGTTATATAACGGCCAATCAATTGTACGACTTGCTACTGTAGAGTCTGAGTTATCTCAGATTAGATGTATAAGAGAATTCTCAGATCGTGAGCTATTTAGCGGGGCTAAACGAGCCATAGAAATCATATAGCACTTATATATTATGCATCGGTCTCTCGTAAGGCTACCGTGCTAGATCACATAGAAAGCATATACAATATAAGTATTCAGATATTGCCGTCCACTAGTGCGGACGTGACCAATATCCATGGGGGTCAACCTTGCACGTCATGATAGTTGTCTAAGTTGGCCAATATGTACGATTTCAGAATTTTATTCCTCCCAATAATCTACCAATTTTAGTTGCCTAAATTATCCCTATGGTTATGTTAGGAATCCCATGGCTAATGTTCACTCATGACCATACCAAACCAACAATTAAACCATGAGTCTAATTTAACCAAAGAATGTGTCTAGTCTCCATGACATACAACCTAATTACCTTACAAGCAATAAGTAATATAAGAAGAAAAATTAATATATTCCAAATACGTATATCGGGAACGGGGAGTGACACACATAGATCTTGATTTTCCATGCTTCTACAAGGATTACTCGATGCAAGGATACGAGACAGAAAGCGAGAGATCCAACCTCCCATCCCTCTCTCCCCATGTGATGACAGTATACATGGCAGGAGAGGACAATGAAGGCACCAACGATCGACAACACCTTAAGACCCTCGAGGCTATGATGCAGACCATGAGTGCTTCAATGCAGACTCTGACCCAAGAGGTGCTAGAGCTCAAGAAAAACTTGATCCCACAACCGCCAAGGACCTCTGCGCAAGCAATCCAGGATCCTGGAACGAACGGAGAGTAGAATGCAACTGCTTCCCCCACTGATGTAAATCATGCCTTGCCAAGATCATTTACTCCTTCGGTAGTATATAAGGCCCGGGAGCCGATGCGGGAAGTACGAGAACTTTGAGCTCATATGGACTCAATGAGCAACCGGGGCACATTATGTAAGCTCGGGGTACGACAACCTTTTTCTCCAGAGTGGAAAAATATTGTGTACCCAAAAAAGTACAAGCCATAATCCATGATCCCTTTTGATGGGAAGTCATCTCCTCGTCAATACATGAACTACTTCGATTTGCTGACAAGATATTTACCAAGGGATGACGCCCTTCTCACCAAGATCTTCGTCGGTACATTGGCCATAGTAGCCTTCGAATGGTTTTACAGCCTCTCGGACAATTGTATTTTATCATTCAAAGATCTCCGATGCCTCTTCCTCGCCCACTTCTATGAAAAAGGAATTAACATTACCATGTCTTCCCTTATGGACATCACTCAAGGTGAGATAGAGTCTGCACATGATTACATTCAGCGATACCAGTAAGTAGCATACTGAAACTACCCCTCGGCATCCCTGAGTCCACACTGATGGACACATTCATGAAGAATCTCCTACCAGTAGTGAGACTCTGGACGGGCTCAGGTCTGTCCAAATACTGGACAACGTTCATCAAAAGCGCCAATGTTGCTGAGAAGAATGTAAAGGACACCCTTCTACTGGAAATATAGATCCCCATTATTGATGATAGGGAAAAGCATTCTACCAACAATAATAACAACAACAACAACAATGGCAGCCATGACGGAAAAGGGAAGCAGGCTCTTTCCGTCAATATGTCCAAAAAGCCCCATATGCTTGATCAGAAGCCGACAGAAGCTCCAAAGCCGAAAGAGACATACTCTTTCAACGATGATGACATTATGGTAATTTTTGATGTGTTGATGAAGGGCAACAAGGTCAGGCTTCCCGACATCAAACATCCTGATGAGGCAGACCAGGTCGATGACCCCAAGTACTGCCACTACCGCCGGTATGTCTACCATCCAACATGGGATTGCTACATGTTAAAAAAATATATCCAGTGTCTGCTCGATTCCAAAGCCCTTTCTTTAGAATTTCGAGGACAAGATGGTCGATGCCAATATGGTATCTCTCCAATTTGGTGACTTTCCAGCAACGGAGGCCCAAATGGTATTATCCCGATCCCGCGGGCAATGCTGGAGGTCGTTAACCTCCCTCCATCTTGCAACCAAGCAACTGGGCTGCTACCTCTTACTACACCCCGAGGCGAGGTCATGTGGGTTCACCCAGATCTTGGTCAGGACTTGATGCAGCAAGCAACGCCTTCTTCTACCAAGTCTAAAGGAAAGAAGTCGAAAGCCTGCTATATGGTTTCTTCTTCCACCAAGGAAGCCCTATAAGGGGTAACTAGGTCGGATCTAACCTACCAGCACGACTATTAGGCGATTCCCGAGGAAAGTGTGCCTCCAACCGGTGCACCTGTTGCTCCCGTAGTATCTGATCCGGGTCCATCCCAGACTCATGTAGTGAACAAACAAAAGCAGAAGGAGATTCACTTTGATAAACCTTTGCGAAAGGATATAACTCAAGGGCTGGATAAGCCCTATAACTTTGACATATTGGCATAGCTTTCCAATACGCCAGCAAAATTGTCACACTTTGAGCTTCTCCATCTCTCTAGAGATATTCGTGATTCTCTGAGTGAGGCGTTGCAAAACATCGACTCCTACTAGGCCTAGGTCAAGCCTCCGACCGAGAATCCCATCGCATGCCCCCACTGCAATAATATGATGGAGGAAATACCGAACATCACATTCTCGCAACAGGACATATTGCTAAAAAATAATAGGCACTATCGTCCTCTGTACTATACAGGGTACATCGGAGCCTTCAAGGTAGATCAGATGTACATCGACCTTGTTCGTCCCTCAGCATCATCCCATAGAGTATACTTCAAACCTTGGGAATCCCAATACATTGGTTGGCATCAACCAACCCGACCATCAGTGGCTTCAATGACGGAATAAGCTACCCTCTGGGAAAGATTTGCCTAAAATGATAGATTGGCAACTTGCGAATAGAGGTCACTGGCTACATCATAGAAGTAGATGTATCCTACAATTTCTTGCTATGGCGTCCGTGGATACATGAATACATGATTGTGCCATAAACTCTGCATCAATTCCTGAAGTATGATGATAACGATGACATTATCAAGATAGAGTTCGTCGATGTGGATCCTTTCAAGGGGGTCAAAACCTATTACTCTGACTTGATCTTGTATAAGAAACTCCACCAAGACGAAGGAGGCTACGACGTTGATGATAAAATAGAAGCTGGTACAACACTGGACAAACCCTTGAGTGTCCATCTCAAAGGACGTGCCCCTAACATGACCCCTTCCCTCATGGCAAAACATTATAAAAAGGCACAAGAACATCTAGTTGTTCGCCTTCGAAGATCTAGTCGACCGCCAGAAGAGGATCCAACACCTATTACTGCTTCTGAACCCCCGTTGGTAAAGCTTCACAAGAGATCTCCGAAGCCTTCATTCATACTGGAGGCGGATCCCAGGAGAGACAAATTGGGAGAGTATGTGGCTTCTTATAATAATGTCCCTTCTTTATACAATGTAATCCCTATAGACAAGATACCTTACTTTATTAATAAAGGGTTATCTTGGAACAACTATGAAGTTTTATATTTGAGCATAATATATTTCTTAGAATACTGTCTAGGGTTACAACTGCACACACAAGTAATTACCACTTATGCGGTGAACCAAATTCTTCCAAGTCAAGACACGTACTTTTTAGTTTCGGCCACAAGGAGGGGTGACAAACCGATCATCTTCGGGAAGGTAGAGGGCCGTCTAGATCTTCCAATAGAAGAACCAGAACCTGATGGTAGTAAAATGCAGCTATACCGCTACAGCTCAAAAGTCCAACGCATAATGCAAAAGATGGGGTATGACCTAAAGTACGACCAAGGCTTAAACTATGACAAAGGATGACGTCTACCTCTGTGATACTTCACTCCAGCATGCAAACCAGCGAACTCGCCATTGCCTAGGGTACGTCATACCCCTATCGATTCTTGAAGGTTCGAAAGAGGAAGACGAATTACATTCTCACTCTTCAGAGTCCTCCGCTTGGGACTCCGATGCAAGTATCGAAGATATGCTCAAGTAAGCATTGTTTATCAATATGGTTTCAGCTCACCAAGACCAAGATGACGACCATACATCTTAACCCTTTGAAGTAGAACCATGGGCCCAACGTTTAGACTCACAGTAGGAGCTGTGTTTTGAACAACGAAAACCCCCACTGGGATAAAGTAGTATAAGTCGATTTGGCCAATGAATTGGCCCTTAGACCCATCTTTAGTAGAAAGAGTCTATTCGACGAAGAGCGCGTATCCCTGCTACAGCTCGTGAGGGAATACATCGATGTCTTTGCCTAGAGATACAAAGATATGCCAGGAATTGACCCCCAGATCACGGTACATAAACTCAATATCTTGCCAAATGCTAATCCAAAGAAGCAATAGAAATGGTAGTATTATCCGGACATCATGAACGCCATCAAAGCTGAAGTAAAAAAAAATAATAGCAAGTGGCTTTATCCGCAAGGAGCAGCATCCGGATTGGGTAGCTAACATCGTGTCTGTCATCAAGAAATATGGTAAGATTTGAGTATGCATAGACTTCCGTGATCTAAATGTGGCACACCCAAATAATAAGTTTCCTCTCCCAATCACGGATTTAATGATCGATAACACTTGTGTCTTCGAGCATATGTCTTTCATGGATGGATTCTCGGGCTATAATCAGATCAAGATATTTCCAGACGACGAGAATTACACATTATTTCGAACACCAATAGGGGTATATTGTTACACAGTCATGTCCTTCGGTCTGAAGAATACAGGTGTGACATACCAGCGAGCTATGAGAACCATCTTCCACGAACATCTGCACAAGATGGTCGAGTGTTATGTTGATAAAATTGTTGTCAAGAGCCATTTTTAGGAAGACCACCTTCATGACCTGAAGACAATATTCTACTTAATACAAGCGCACCAGCTAAAGATGAACCCCACTAAGTCCTTTCTGGGAGTCTTCAGTGGCAATTTTTTGGTTTTTATCATAACTTCGAAGGGTATTCACATAGATCCTGAGAAGACCAAGGCTATCTGTCACCCCCATATTTCAGATTAGGGGTATTTTCATCTTTTTATAAATTAATATATAAATGATTGCATGATAATTAATTATATTTAAATTGCTGTGATTTTTATTTAATTGTTATGCCTTACCATTGCTTCGATATTTTGAGCGCTACCCTAGCTTTTGTCTTCCAATAAATTTCACAACCTTGTCCTAGTCGTGCCTGCCTTCTATTCCGATCTTTGTGTAACTCATAATTATGTTCTCTTGTGCTTCATTTTAGTCGCACAATATCCGTCGCAAACATTTTTATTTAATTTGATATAAATCAAGTTTTGTATCCTTATGCGTTCCAATCAAAATTGGAGCAATCTCGACCCATTTTGAACAACCCAATTTAGAGAAATATTCTATTCTGAGTCTACTTCATTCATGATACTTGTAACCCACTTAATTTTAGCCCCTTGTACTTCTAATTTATTTTAGAACACCAATTTCAATTATTTTTAATTAATTAAATCATAAACCTAACTTTGTGCAATTTTCCAATTATTGGGCACTTTTGTGCAAAAGTGCATTAAGGTGTCCACCCCATTGGACACAACACGTGTAGAAACCCATTTATCTTTTATGTGTATTTTTCCATAATTTTTGGGAGTGTGTAATTTAACACCAACCTCCTTAAGACCCTGGCCCTCCAAACCTTGAACCGATGTAATCCGAGCCATTCTTTTGAACCCATTCAAATCCTAGCCCATTAAAATCCTACATGAGAGGCCCAATCCCAAGAGGGGTTGACCAGTCAACTAATTCTAGGTCAAACCAAAACACCATATGTATATAAATATCCCTTTCATTACTTTTCCTTTATTTTCCTATTCCTAAACCCAAGTTCAGCCGTATTCCCCATCCCTTTTCCTATTCACCGATCATCCCCAACCTTCCGGTCGAAGACTCCCCACCGGACGAACCCCTCGCCGGAGACCCACTGCCCTCACCGTCCTCCGCCTGACTGAACGTGAACGCACCCTCGCCGGCCTTCTTCGCCTAACGCTGGAGCCGCTGCACGATCCGCTGTGTGCTCGATGACTCCTTCACAGCAAATTACCCGAACTCGCCCACCACCAGAGTTTGACCAGATCCTTCGCCTGACCCTCTCGTCCCCGCCTCCACGTCGAATCTCGTCGCACTCGAGCCTGAAGCCCGACCACCCCCTCTTCCAGTCTGCCTCTCCTTCCTCCTCCATCATCGTCTTCCATCTCCGTCGACCATATAAGCGTCCTCCTCGTCGACCCAACTGTACCGAACAGGCCGAGCCTCCCCAAGCCCGCCGGAGAACTCGCCATCTCCGTCTGAGCCGACTTCCAACTCGCTGAACTCCCACCACGACCGCCTGCCGACCCCTCGACCCGCTGGACTTCTCATCCTGACCGCCATTAACACCACCATCTTCTCTCCTCAGCTGTGCAGCAAATGAACCGACCGTACACCATCCCCCTCGCTGTCCTCTCCTCGACTAAGCACCCTGAGCACCTCGCCTGGACAGCCCCAGCCACCCCTGGTCGTCGTTATCGTCATCAACACCATCACCATTATCAACACCATCACCTTCACCATTATCTTCATCATCATCATCACAATCGCCTTAACCATCATTGTCGTCACCTTCGTCTTCGTCATCATCATCGCCTTCGTTGTCGTCATCGTCGTCCTCGACATCGTAGATACCGTCGTCATCGTCAACCTCGTACACGTACACAGGTTCGCGTTCTTCCCTTGCGTATATGTACGCGTATACATATTTTATGGGTGTAGGTATGTACGTATTAATGTATTAGTATTAGTATATGTTAATAATAATATTGGTATATATATATATATATATATATATATACATATATATAGTATATGTATCCCTAGTACATGTTTAGTATATATATATATATATATATATACGTAGTATAAACTCTATTAAGTATATATACATATATATCTATTATAATTGTAATTAATGAATATTAATGTATATGTTAGTTGATAATATGTATGTGTGTATATGTACTAGGTGACCCGAGTGTAACCACGGATACCCCGTAGTTACATTGACCTGTGGCCCTATAAATGTTAGAAGACTGCCGTATGTACACCGATGTACTAGCAAGACCCTTATCATTGACTATATATTTTGTACAGCATTTGCAGACACGACACCCGTACAATTTGACACACAGTTGACCCTAGTTGACCAGTGTCATACCTAGCGTAGCCCTGAGTCCAGTGTATTTATAATTGTGTGTTAGAGTAATGTCTGATGTTGTATTGTATTTTATGATATGTCTATAGGACTGTTGGATTGTTCTGTGAGACTTCAGGAGCAGGACATTGGTATTGCCAGCTAAGGACCTCAGGCGAGTACATTTTCTGATAATTTATGTTATTTGATAATTTCTATAATTCTAGTATTTAGAAATGTTACATCTGATTCTTGACACAGTGCTACACGGACTAGTATATAGATTGGATCTTTAGTCATGAGATGTTACATTGGTTATCGTAATAACATTATACACGACATTGATATTAGACATTGATATTAGACATCATACATGATATATTGGACATTGATCGTGTATCGTGATGTGTCATGATTGGATCCACAGTACTAGTTGGGGGCGGGGAAATTGCTAGTGAGAGAAGTGATCAAAATACCTATCGTACAAGTGTAGACATTGAACGGTGTTAATCATACACCTCACGTATGGTTATCCAGGCTATGTAGTCATCGAACAAGTTCCCAAGCCGATCACATTTCGAAACTATGATTTCAAACACTTAGAATAGTTACAGTTCTCTATTTTAGTTCATATACTACATCACCCATATATGATATTGTACCTCATTCTCTTCATTTTATATATGCACTGACTGTACCATATTGTCTATATTTCTTGTTCTCTTTATATTGTCATTGCATTTATTTATTGCCTTCTCTCAGTATATAGCATCATCTATTTATTTTTTTATAGTCCTTATCAATTAACTGGAACTGTTATTTGAGATATACTTTGCTCCATCCTGACTGGAAATATTTTTCCAGACTGCACCTTAGAGGACTGGTGTCCGATATTTTATGGACCACAGGGAGAGTAGCTGCAGCCTTTGACTTTGTAGCAGGTGTGATTCCCGGGAGGTCTAGCCGGGATCACTAGTTATTTAGTTAGTTTATTTTAGCAGTTTTTGGTACCAGATTTGTCTCCGACATATTTGGTTGAGACTTGGATATTATTGTTGAGTTAGATTATTTCTATTTTAGATTCATGTTGCATTTTGATTTATTTATGCCTTGATATCTTATCGTGCTTTAGTTTATGTGATCGAGTATTCCATATTATATTGTGATATATGTGACTCCATATGGAGTTGGATGCTCGTGTGAGAATGATTAGATAACATTGTGACCTAGACATCGTTCTACCGCCGATGCTGCGGCGTAGGCTGGACGTACCCACGCACTCGTGCCCCTGCACCGGGTGCAGGTCGTGACACTATCCTCGATATACACCCTCCGAAGAACCTTCGAGAGCTTCGTGGTCTGCAAGGAAGGCTACCATACATTAGGAGGTTCATAGACAACATCTTTGAGCGATGTCAACCCTTTACTAAGCTTAACAAAAAGGGAGTCTCCTTCGTCTGGACTGAAGAATGCCTGCGAGCATTCGACGATATTAAAAAGTATTTCACGAACCCCCTTGTACTGGTAGCTTCAGTCGTGAGAATACCCTTCTTACTTTATGTACATGCGATGGACCATTCTTTCAGTAATCTACTAGCCCAGAAGAGTGACGCAGGTCACAAATATGCCATCTATTACCTCAGCAGAATGATGGTCAACGCAGAGCATAGGTACAACCCCATTGAGAAGGAGTGCCTCACTTTGGTCTTCTCTATCCAAAAGACCCGTCATTACGCGGCCTGACAAATAATTCATGTGATTTCTCGAGTTAATCCCCTTAGGGTCCTCATGACTAAGACTGGGGCATCAACTCTCGCGTGGCCACATGGAAAATACTGCTGTCACCATATGATATGGTATTTTTTCATATAAGGCGGTCAAGGGCCAGGATTTTATGCCCAAATCTCCCACAAGTTTGATTATTTTTGTTGAATGTGAATCGTCACGTTACAACGCTACTGCAGGATAATCGTTCTCATCAGGACGTGATGTTGTACGAGCTTGGAGTTGTGCTCGCACAAGGTAATGATGTCAAACATAATAGATATCATCGAAACGACCAAGTTGCAACGAAAATCAAGTATTGTGTACCAAGTACACATCGAAGTACACGTAGCGAAGCTCTCGAAGGGTCCAAATGAAAATGCCATAAATGATAATGCCACAAAGGTGATGCAATACTCTTTCTCTTTATCTTGCCCACAAAGGTACTTACCGTTCCATACATCATATCCCGTATATCCAAGTTGAGCCACTACACCTACGTACCTGAAAATAATGTCCACAAAAGTGGGTCAGTACACAGCCGTACTTGTGAGCGGGGTAACCCACTGGTCTAAATCGATACTAAATAGTTAGTTTATGCAAGCAGTTATATGATGATCATTCTACTTGAATCCTAGATTCATTTATGGCAGAAGTATAACATGTTAAGAAAAGCAGTAAAGCAGTTTAAGAATATAATCATTCAACTCAAGCAAATATACTAGCAGTTATATCCAACTCAAATAAAACTAAGCTTGCAAATCCATTCTACTCAAATCTGAAGCAAAATATGAACCTATCGAACCAAATCGTACCCCAAGTCACAAATCTATCTCGATATGCACACTCCTGCCCAAGGCATGGTGGTCGTCCGCCGTCTACTCAACCGTAACAATCTCAAACAAAAAACTCTTATCTATATGAAGGTCAATGACCAAGCCATAAAGGACTATCCAACTATATTTTGACCCGATCCAGCGCTAAGTAGCTAGCCCGCCTGGTGGTCTCGAACTGCAAGTACCGTGCTTAAGGCTTGTTACCATTTGTTTTCTCCATGGTCGAACGGTCCTTGTGCCCCAGAGTCTATCCCGTTCGAGAAAACCAAACCCTGCGCGCAACAGGTTGTCCGTGACTAATACAATACTCCAACAAGTAGGTACGATGAGAGAATCGAGCCTTCTCGCCCTACAAAACGATATTTGTCTCGATCCATCCAATTCACAATAAATATTTTCCAACTATAACACAAGGCACCATTCTCAAATTATCTCCACTTGCACCATGCAGCTTCTCGACACAGTACTCCAATTTGGTACAATACCCCTCATTTCGAATGCTCCATGGCACAATGCCCCAACATTGGCACAATGTCTTCTCCCGATGCAGTTATGTAATTTTGAACCACAACTGCACGCTTTGCTTGACAAAGCATTCCAACTTATACTCGTGCACGGATGCATGCTCGCTCACTAAAGTACCTCGATATTCCAACTAAGATAATCCACTCAAGTCCCAACTATCCAAACGTAAGTCCAACTCAAGCCACAAATTCTATCCATCCAAACAATGCATAATCTATGTACACCACAGTGCGGTGATTCCAATATTCTAGACCAAGTATTCAAACCATTATGTATGTTCCATATTATTAGGCATAAAGGAGTAGAGGAGAAGGGACAAAGCCTACTCACTAAGTTGAATCCGCTAGCACTCTGACTTGCTGATACGGTTGATCCCTTGAATCTGTGGTCCGATATGATGCACGATATACTCAATTGGTATGACAATGCGAGTATGACGTGTTCTCCAAATCATCCGACCGATCAGACTAAGAAAGATGGTATTATCGCTCCAATCCCGCTATCCATGCATAGCTCTGAACGATCATTGAATTCCATTGTACGATGCCCATGCCTCATCCTGATGCAAGGTGATACTCTGATCCCACTGAACTCTGTATACGATCTTCACAAGTAAACCAATTCTAATCAATAGTTGCTTCCAAATCCAAAAAATTAAAAAGTAACCAACCATTGTCTCATTTTAATCTGACTTAGCGTAATGTATCGTGCGAGTGCAGGCCATTACATAATATACCACTTAGAATAAGGTTCGTTCTCGAACCAAACCAGTACCCATTCCTTTCTCGTTTGTCGCTTGACCATTTCTGAATTCTGTTCCATGTAATCCATATTTTATTGATCCAAAGTCATCATCTCGCTTCGCGCTGAACGCTCAAACACCAATTTCATATTCACACATCCTCCTTGCAGCTTAATTAAATTTAACATATTGCTTAGTTTGGATCATACACATATTTAAGGCATCCCTGAAATACATGCATTTTAGCTGAGTTTAGTGATATCGAATTTAGAAAAGTTACAAGGGTATCTTTATGTCTGAGATATTCATCGCTTAACTCTCGACTGAATAGATCCTGATGTTCATCCACAACATATTTGCACAAGCGCTATTCTTAAAAATAATGATTCTTCACTGACGATCTCTCCACCTTGACTTAAAACAGTTTATGTTCTGACTCAACCCATTCACTAGCGTTAGCCCAAACTACGCACGCTCTAAGTCCTTGCACGTCCAAGTGCAACAAGTATTCTACAAGGCCCTATCATCCAACTATTTCTAAATTCTTAGCTTGCATCGTCCGAGCTCAACTAACCAAAATCTAGCTTGACTCAATCGTACCATGTTTCTCATACACCATCTCAAAATATTATCTTTATGCTTCGAACGATCATCACATATGATACTACCCAAGCTAAGTGACTTACCCAAACATCGCACTATACTCCAATATCAGTTTGGCCCAACACCTCAATCTCAATCTCATTACCTCTCTGGGAGAACATCTATATTGAGGTTCATATGATCAACGAAAAATTTGCCCCCATGCCATAGGGATAGTGTCACCACGATTTCGATACAGACACAAACCCCACAATTCCAAGGTTATGCATGAAATAGTTTATCTTGCTGCTTCCACTGCCTCGAAGCACATGATGTCCCCTTCGCCTTCTGTACGAGCATGTATCCCAGACTATGTTCTGATGCATCTTGTAGGTGTCACACCCTAATCTTCCGTAAGCTCAATCATCCCTGCGGAACGTGAATTACCATATTGTTGTACTCCCGCCGGACAATCGTTCTCATCAGGATATAATACCGAACGAGCCTGGAGTTGTGCTCGCACAAGGTAATATTGTCAAACATCAAAGTTATCATCAAAACGACCAAGTTGCAGCAAAAGTCAACTATTGTGTACCAAGCACACATCAGAGTATACGCAGCGAAGCTCTCGATAGGGTCCAATGAAAATAACGTAAAGGATAATGCCACAAAGGCGATGCAATACTCTTGCTCTTTCTCTTGCCCACAAAGGTACTTACCATTCCATACATCATGCCCCGTATATCCATGCAGCGCCACTACACCTGCGTATCTAAAATAATGCCCACAAACATGGGTCAGTACACAACCGTACTAGTGAGCGGGGTTACCCACTCGTCTAAACCGACACAAAGTAGAAAGTGAATGCAAACAGTTATATGGTGATCTTTTTACTTGAATCCTAGATTCATTTTATGTCAAGGGTTGACATGTTAAGAAAACTGTAAAGCAGGTTAAGCATGCAAGCATTCAACTCAAGCAAATATACAAGCAGATATAGCCAACTCGAAGAAAACTAGCATACAAACCGTCATAATCAAACCCAAGCAACGCGTGAACCTATCGAACCATAATACAAGCCTCAATATCCATCCTCAAACAAAGCCACAATCCAAGCCTTATTATTTCAATCATCGATATATACACTCTTGCCGAGGCAAGGTGGCCGCCGCCTACACAAAAAGCATAAACCAAACCAAACCAAAACAAAACAAATCAAACCAACTCTTATCTATATAAAGTCACTGGCTAAGCTATAAAGGACTGATCAACTACAGTTCTACCCGATCCAGCACTGAGTAGCTTGCCCACCTGGTCGTATTGAACTGCTGGCAATGCGCCCAAACACGTTACCATTTGTCTCCTCCATGGCCGAATGGTTTTGCTATCCCGGAGCATATCTCGTTCGAGAAAACTAAACCCTGTGTGCAACAGGTTGTCCGTGACCAATGCAGACACCAAGTAGGTATAACGAGAGAATCGAGCATTCTTGCCCCACCAAACGATCCTAGTCTCAACCCAACCAACTATCCATAACCATTCTCCAACTTATATCCCAAGGCACCATATCAAATTACCCCCATAGGCATTATGCCGCTTCTCGACATAGTGTTACAATTGGTGCAATACCCCTCGCTCAAAAAAGTCTGTGGCAGAATGCCCTCACCGATGTGATTGTCCGATTTTGAACCATAACTGCACGCTTTGTATGAGAAAGCGCCCAACTGATACTCATGCACGGATGCACGCTCGCTCGTCCGCCCTAAGTGCCTCGATGTTCCAACCAAGATGATCAACTCAAGCTCCAACTGCCCAACACAAAACTAACTCAAGCCACAAATCATATCCAACCAAATAACGTACACTCTATGCATGCCA
The DNA here is from genome assembly GCA_036927795.1 of Iris macrosiphon. NCBI lineage: Eukaryota > Viridiplantae > Streptophyta > Magnoliopsida > Asparagales > Iridaceae > Iris > Iris macrosiphon. The sequence goes on along the minus strand of JAYESA010000005.1, from coordinate 73,130,217 downwards.
CAATATAGTGATTTCTAAGTTCCAGTCCAAGTGTTCAAGCCATTACGTGTGTTCCATATTATTAGGCATGAAGGAGTAGAGGAGAAGGGATAGAGCCCACTCACCAAGTCTGATTTTATTAAGCACCCTACCTTGCCGATACGGCCGATCTCTTGAACCCGTGGTCTGATACAAAGCACGATCTACTCAATTGGTATGATCATGTGAGCAGGTCGTGCTATCCAAATAATCTGACCGATCGGACTAAGAAAGACGGTATTATCGCTCCAAATCTTGCTATCCCGGTACTGCACTGAACGAATATTTGATTCCATAGAACTCCGCTAGCAATCTGCACATAAAACTAACTCAAACCATACTTGTTCCCAAATCCAATAAATCGAAATATAACCAGCTATTGCCTCATTCAATCCGACTCAGCGTAATGCATCGTGCAGTTGTGGGGCATTACATAATATACCAATTAGAATCAGGTTCGTCCTTGAACCAAACTAGTATCCATTCCTTATTATATGCCGGTTGTCCAATTCATAACTCTGCTCCACGTAACTCGCATTCTCTTGATCCAGACTCAGCATCTCGCTCGCGCTGAACGCTCGTACAAATTTTATATTTCCTCATCCTTCTTGCAGCTCAATACAAATTCCTCATATCGCTTGGTTTGGATCATACATATATTTAAGGCGTCCCTGAAATACATGCAATTCAGTCAAGCTTAGTGATAGCAAATTTGGACAAATTACAAGGATATCTTTATGTCCAAGGCATTCATTCACTTCACTGCAAATTGAACCAAGCTTGAGGTTCATTCCATAACTCATTCGCATAAGCGCTATTCTCAACTACGATAGTTTTCACTGACGATCTTTTCACCTAACTAAATCAGTTCATGTTCTAACTCAATCTACCAAACTATTTCTGAATCTACACTAGCACAGTCCAAGCTCAACCAACAAAACTCTAGCATGACTCCAATCACACAATGTTCTATAAGCATCATCTCCAAATATTATCTTATGCTCCGAACGATCATCACAACTGATACTACCCCAGCTAAGAGACTTACCCAAATATCAAACTATGCTCTTAGATCAGCTCATCCCAACACCTTTTTCTCTATCTCAATACCTTACTGGGTGAACATCTATATTGAGGTTCAGGTGATCTACGAAGATTTTTCCACCACGCCATAGGGATAGTGTCGTCACAATTTTAACGTAGATACACTCGCCACAATTCCTAGGTCGCACATGGAATAGTTCTTCGTGCTACTTCCACTGCCTCGAAGCACAGGATATTACCTTCGCCTTTTGTACGAGCACGCATCCTAGACTAAGTTTTTGATGCATCTTGTAGATCTGAGGCACATCTGTCCCTTCCAGTATTATAAGAATTTGATCTGAATGAGTTGTTGCTTTAACTTAATAAGCTAGTTTCACAGTCGTTAATTCATATGAATGATATTCCCTTCTGGGGTACGACGAGTCAGAGGCGATGCCATCTTCAAAAATCTGCGACTCCGAATCTCATCAGTTGACTTAGTCCATTTCTACCATCGCTTCGATCTTTCGGCTGCATCTTCAGCTGAAGGCTATCCCAAGGATCTCTCAAATCCAACACCCAGTCACTAAGGCCAATCTCCAACATACACTACTCACATCCACCCTCGACGCATTCCCAAATGTATTACCCCAAGGGTCGTTCTATGGGTCTACAATATTCGTCTTTTATTTAGCTGTTAAGTCGCTAGGGTCAGCTGTCCCGAAGCTATGCTCGATAATTATAAGTTATCACGATGGACAGTTACTATAAAATATGATATATCTACTCTACAAATCTGAGCCATAATCCAACCATTCCATCCGAACAAACTTTTGACTCCGAGAACTTCATGTACTACCTTTGACGAAACTGTCAACCAAATACCGCTTAACCACCTAGAGTCTTACAATCTATCTAAGCTATAAATCGAGAACTGTGCTCGTTGAAACCGTCTTCCATCAATTCGTCGTTCTGTCATGAATCCATCAAATTTTTTGAACTGCCATGTTCGACTTCTCGCACTACCACTTGCAACAATTTCTGAAACCAAAGACTTTCCCCAATTCTTATCCATATGCCACGTTTCACAGTGCACGTCCAACTTGCTCGAGCAACACAGTATTTTGCTCCAACATTGCTCTCTCATTTAGCTATCTTCAAAAGTCCATCTGTCATAATTCTTGTTCTTGTTCCAATTCCTTAGCCCGTCTTGATTTCTCTATGTTTCGATTAATCCAAATACTCTCAATGACTCGTGCATCAGTTCTAACATAAATCTTAAATCCATATTGCCTTTAATGTTGCCTCAATCTGTCTCGGTACTGTAAGTGTTAACTTCTAATCTGACTTAACATCAACTAAACTTGCCTCATGTCCGTTTAAGTCTTTCGGAGAATTTGTCTACCATTGTTGCACTATTTTACCAAATTTTACTTTCGCTAAACTTTGAGTCAAACTTTTCGAATGCCAATATCTAAAATCCTTCAAGTCCGTACGAATCCAAAGCATTGCCCCTCCAAACCCGATAGTGTTTTATTACTCAACCAACAGCTCCAATATATTGCCAAAATTTGTAGTCCGTGCTCGCTATCCTTCAATTCACCTATCGCTCGCTCAAGCATATCCCAACTGTTTGTTCCTCTTGCTCAACTCTCTTTTTGTATTCATGAATGCTCCACCAAACTTTTAAATCGTGCAAGCAAACTCTGATATTCAGCTTTCCATCTGATCTATCTCAACTTGTTTCCAATACTTGGTCTGCATCAATCCTTCAAATTCCAAATACTTTTTTCATTGCTTGTTCTATTCTTGTCCATCACTCAAGTCCAACGATACTTCCATTTGCACAAGTCCGTTCTTGATTTCTTAAGTCTAATGTATTGAAAAATATCTGAGTCAAATTATATTGCACCATATACCACTTGGAAATAGATTCGCCGTCACGCTTACTATGTGTTGACGAATGTCTATTCCAAACAAACTATTCTGGGGTAAACCTGTCGATCGCAACTCAATATTCGCTTGCTCCATGTTCCATTTTCTAACTCCGTCGATGTGCACCAATGAACTTACACTCTTGTTACCCATGTCCATTGAGGCAATTCCTTTGAGGTTTATCCAACATATTCCAATGCCACGCTCGCTACGTGGTATTTCATATACCACTCAGAATTAAGTCACTCCTCATGTCCCTCTTCCTGCACTGATCCAAGATCCAAGATCCAAGATTTGTTCGAACCATCCCTTATGCGTGATCCTGCCATCCCCGACTCAAGTCTGACACGAAACTCAACCAATGCATGAACTATCTAACTCTTTTATTAATCTCGCTATTCAACTTGTGCCATGTTCCATTCTCCATACTTTCAACTATTTCTCAAATCGTCTGATACTTTCACTATATGAGCAACCCGTGCAACGATCTCTTCCAAGTAATTCAACCAAATACCCAACTGTTCCTCACATTTGTTGTACGAGCAACTCATGCAATGCTATTCTGATATCCCCAAGCCAAAATCAAACCTGCTCAACCAATGGGCCACTCTAACAACTCGTGCAATGCTCTTTGTGATATACCCAGCCAAAAATCAAACTTTCATCCAACACATTAGCTACGCGAGCAACTCGTACAACGATCCATTCTCATCCGATGCTCCTACTCACAATATACCACATAACCAATCTCGTCTGCCAACCAACTGATCCACTGATGCAACAAGAATCGCCCCGAACGACAAGACAAACCAATACAATGACACCTCTCAACTTGCTACTCAAATGCAATAACGCCACACAAATTGTTGCACGAAAGCAATAACGTCCAACGATGCTAAGCGATCTACCGAAAAACAACAAGAGCCAACGCAACAAAGAACAACATGCACCCACAACCAACAAATATGTAGACTTATTACATAAAACATCCAATGCGGCACCGAGTAGAGCCAAGAGCCAAACGACACGCGGAAGCTATGTAGAGTTTGTGATGAACCAAAGGACAAAGTCCGAGAAAATAAACCAGGCACTCTGATACCAATATGTCACACCCTAATCTCCGCAAGCTCAATCGTCCCCGCTGAACATGAATTATCACGTTGCAACGCTCCCGCAGGACAATCGTTCTCATCGGGACGTGATATCGTATGAGCCTGGAGTTACACTCGCACAAGGCGATATTGTCAAACATCAAAGTTATTATTGAAATAACCAAGTTGTAGTGAAAGTCAAGTATTTTATACCAAGCACACATCAAAGTATACGTAGCGAAGCTCTCGATAGGGTCTAATGAAAATGCCGTAAAGGATAGTGCCACAAAGGCGATGCAATACTCTTGCTCTTTCTCTTGCCCACAAAGGTACTTACCGTTCTATATATCATGCCTCGTATATCCAAGTATTGCCACTACACCTGCGTACCTGAAATAATGCCAACAAACGTGGGTCAGTACACAGCCATACTTGTGAGAGGGGTAACCCACTCGTCTAAATCGACACTACGTAGAAAGTGAATACAAATAGTTATATTGTGATCTTTCTACTTTAATCCTAGATTAATTTTATGGCAAGGGTATGACATGTTAAGAAAACTGTAAAGCAGGTTAAGCATGCAAGCATTCAACTCAAGCAAATATAAAAGCAGATATAGCCAACTCGAAGGAAACTAGCATACAAACCGTCCTACTCAAACCCAAGCAACGCGTGAACCTATCGAACCATAATCCAAGCCTCAATATTCATCCTCAAACAAAGCCACAATCCAAGCCTTATTACTCCAATCATCCATATGCACACTCTTGTCGAGGCAAGGTGGCCGCCTATACGAATAGCACAAACCAAACCAAAACAAAGCAAACCAGCTATTACCTATATGAAGTAACTAGCCAAGCCATAAAGGACTGATCAACTGCAGTTCTACCCGATCCAACACTGAGTAGCTAGCCCGCCTTATCGTTTTGAACTACCGGCACCTCGCCTAAGGCACGTTACAATTTGTCTCCTCCATGGCCGAACGGTCTCGGTGTCCCAGAGCATATCCCGTTTGAGGAAACCAAACCCTGTGTGCAACAGGTTGTCCGTGACCAATGCAGACACCAAGTAGGTCTGACGAAAGAATCGAGCATTCTTGCCCCACCAAACAATCCTAACCATAACCCAACCAACTATCCATAACCATTTTTTAACTTATATCCCAAGGTACCATCTCAAATTATCCCCATAGGCACTATGCCACTTCTCGACACAGTATTACAATTGGTGCAACACCCCTCGCTCAGAAAAGTTCATGGCACAATGGCCTCACCGATGCAGTTGTCCAATTTTGAACCACAACTGCACGCTTTGTATTACAAAGCACCCAACTGATACTCGTGTACGGATGCACGCTCATTCACCCGCTCGAAGTACCTCGATGTTCCAACCCAGGTGATCCACTCAAGCTCTAACTGCCCAACGCAAAACCAACTCAAGCCACAAATTATATCTAACCAAACGACGTACACTCTATACATACCACAGTATAGTAATTTTTAATTTCCAGTCCAAGTATTCAAGCCATTACGTGTGTTCCATATTATTAGGCATGAAGGAGTAAAGGAGAAGGGACAGAGCCCACTCACCAAGTCTGATTTTGTTAAGCACCCTGCCTTGCCAATACAGCCGATCCCTTGAACCTGTGGCTGATTCAAAGTACGATCAACTCAATTGGTATGACCGTACGAGCAGGTCGTGCTCTCTAAATCATCCGACCGATCAGACTAAGAAAGACGACATTATCGCTCTAAATCCTGCTATCCAGATACTGCTCTGAACGAATATCTGATTCCATCGAACGCCACTAGCGATCTGCACATAAAGCCAACTCAAATTAATATTTGTTCCCAAATCCAACAAATTAAAATGTAACCAGCTATTGCCTCATTCAATCCAACTTAGCGTAATACACTGTGCGGTTGTGGGGCATTACAATAGGTATGAGGCACATATGTCCCTTCTGGTAGTGCAAGGATTTAATCTGAATGAGCCACGACTTTAACTTCTCGGAGCTAGTTTCACAGTCGTCAATTCATATGAATAATATTTTCTTCTTAGGCATGATGAGTCAGAAGCGATACCATCTTCAAAAATCTGTAACTCCGAATCTTATTAGTTGACTTAGGCTATTTTTACCATCGCTTTGATCTTCTGGCTGCATCTTCAGCTGAAAGTATTCCAATAATCTTTGGAATCCAACAATCATCGTCTAGGCTACCTCCAATATACACTACTCACATCCACCCTCGACGCATTCCCAAATGTCTCACTGCAAGGGTCATTCTATGGGTCTACAATATTCATTTTGATTTGACGGTCAAGTCTCTAGGGTCAGCTATACTGAAGCTACGCTCGATAATTGTAAGCCATCACGATGGACAGTTACTACGAATTATCGTGTTATATCTCCTCTACAAATCTGAGCCATAACACAATCATTTAATTCGAACGAACTTCTGAATCAGAGCACTTCATGCACTACCTCTGACGTATCTGTTAACTAAACGCTGTCTAACCACCTAGAGTCTTACTATCTATCCAAGCAACTAATCGGGGAACTGGGCTCGTTAAAACCGTCTTCTATTACTCCGTTGTTCTGTCCTGAATCCATCAAAATTTTTAATCGCCTTGTTTGAATTCTCGTACTACCACTTGCAATAATTCTGAAAACCCTAGACTTGCTCCATTTCTTATCCATATACCATGCTTCAATACTGCACATACAACTTGCTCGAGCGACACAGTGATTTGCCTTGACGTCGCCTTCTTGTCCCGCTATCTCCAAAGGTTCATTTGCCACAATCTTTGTTCTAATTCCATTTTTTAGCATCGTCTTGATTTCTCTGTGTTCTAAATCTTCTACATGCTCTCGATGACTTGCACGCCAATCTCAGATGCACTATTACTTCCACTTTAATAATCTCATTACTCCACGTCCGTCTTGATACTATAAGTTTTAACTTTCAATTTGACTCAACATCGACTAGCTTCAAATCATGCTCATTCATGTCTTCCAGAGAATCCGTCCACCATTATTGCACCGTTTTGTCAATTTTCCTTCCGCTAAACTCTGAGTCAAACTTCTCGAGTGCCAATATCCGAAATCCTACAAGTTCATGTGACTCCATCATATTGCTTCTCTAAAACCAAACATGTTCCATCTGCTTGACCAACTACTCCCTTGTATTCTAAAATTCGTAGTCTGTGCTCGCTACTCTTCGATACATCCATCACTCATGCATGTATGCCCCAACAGTTTGTTCCTTATGATCAATTATGTCTTTGAATCAATGAATGCTCCACCGAACTTCTAAATCGTGTAAGCGAAAATCTGATAGTCACATATCCCATTTGATCGATCTTATCTTATTCCTAATACTTGATCTGCCTCACTCCTTTGAATTCCAACGCGCGCTCCATTGCTTGTTCGGTTCTCGTCGAACTAAACTTCCATTTATACGAGTCCAATTTCGATCGCTTAAACCTGACGCATCGAAGAATACCTGAGTCAAACTCCATTACACCAATTTTTTACATAATCCCGTACTAGCCCATCTGTTGCGAGCAAACCTATCTCTTATCTTGTTTCGAACATTTCCAACGTATGCACCACTATGTAGCACGCATATACCACTTACAAATAGAGTCGTACTCGTGCCAGATTTACTCTGCATCGATGAATATTTATTCCGAACAAACTATTCTATGGGGATCCTGTCGACCACAACTCTACTCTCGCTTGATCCAAGTTTCTGAAACATAACTCAGCCGATTCGCACAAGCCAACGTCCATTTTTGTTACCCGCATCCGTCGTGGCCATTCCATTACTGCCTAACCAAAAATTCCAATTCCACGTTCACTATGTGGTATATCATATACCACTTTGAATTAAGTCACTCCTCGCATCACACTTCTTTGCACTAATCCAAGATCCGTTCAAGATATCCATTCTGCGTGATCCTGCCATTCACAACTCAAAGTCTGATACGAAACTCAGCAACACGTGAACCATCTAACTCTTTTGTCGATCTCGCTCGATGTAACTTGCGCCATATTTCATTCTTGATACTTTCAACTATTTCTCAAACCGTTCGACACATTTAATGTACAAGCAACTCGTGCAATGATCTCTTTCAAATAATCCAAGCCAATACCCACTGTTCAACACATTTACCATACGAGCAACTTGTACAATGTTCTCTCCGGTATTCCTAGCCAAAACCCAAACTCTGCCCAACACATTCACTACATGAGCAACTCGTGAAACATTCCATTCTCATCCTTTGTTTCTACTCACATCATGACACATAATTAATATTATCTGACAACCAAATGCTCCATTGATACAATCATAATCTTCTCGAACGACAAGCAAAACCACATAATGACACCTTTTAACTTGCTGCAGATGGAACAATGCCACACAACTTGCTGCACGAATGCAATAACACCAAACGATGCTACACGATCCTATCAAAATCTTACGAAAGCTAATACAATAAAGAACAATATGCACAACTAATAAATATATAGACTTATTGTATGGAACATCCATTATGGCATCGAGTAGAGCTAAGAGCCATTCGACATGCGGAAGCTATTCAAATTTTTTGATGAAGAAAAGAGGAAAAAGTCCGTAGAAATGAACCGAACGCTCTGATACCAATTTTTTATGCCCCCATCTCTAGCAAGTCCGATCGTCCCCGCTGAACGTGAATTACCATGTTATAGCGCTCCCGCAAGATAATCGTTCTTATTGGGAAGTGATGTCGTACGAGCATGGAGTTGCGCTCACACAAGGCAATGATATCAAATGTCAAGGATATTATCGAAACGACCAAGTTATAACGAAAGTCAAGTATTATGTACCAAGCACACATTAGAGTATATACAGCGAAGATCTCGAAGGGTCCAAATGAAAATATCACAAAGAAGAATGCCACAAAGGCGATACAACACTCTTGCTCTTTCTCTAACCCATAAAGGTACTTACCGTTCCATACATCATGTTCCGTATATCCAAGATGAGACATTACACTTGCGTAACTAGAAATAATACCCACAAACGTGGGTCAGTACAAAGTCGTACGAGTGAGCGGGGTAACACACTCGGCAAAACTGACACTAAATAGATAGTGAATGCAAGCAGTTAAATGGTGATCTTTCTACTTGAATCCTAGATTCATTTTATGGCAGAGGTATGACATGTTAAGGAAAGCAGTAAATCAGTTTAAGAATACAATCATTCAACTCAAGTAAATATACTAGCATTTATATCCAACTTAAATAAAACTAAGCATGCAAATCGGTTATACTCAAATCCGAAGCAAAACGTGAATCTATCGAACCATATCGTACTCCAAGTCTCAAATCAATCTCAATATGCACAATATTGTCCAAGCCAAGGTGGCTGCCTGCCATCTAATCAACTGTAAAATATCAAACCAACCAACTCTTATCTATATGAAGGTCACTGGCCAAGCCATAAAGGACTATCCAACTGTATTTTGACTCGATCCAGTGCTTACCAGCTAGCCTACCTGGTGGTCACGAACTACAAATACCATTCTCAAAGCACGTTACCATTTGTTTCCTCCATGGTTGAACGGTCCCGGTGCCCCAGAGCTAATTCTGTTCGAGGAAACCAAACCCTATGCGCAACAGGTTCTCCGTGACTAATGCAATATTCCAACAAGTAGGTACGACAAGAGAATCGAGCCTTCTCGCCCCACCAAACGATACTTGCCTTGATCCATCCAATTTACCATAACCATTCTCCAACTATAGCCCAAGGTACCATTCTCAAATTATCTCCACTTGCACCATGCTGGTTCTCTATAAAGTGCTCTGATTTGGTACAACACCCCTCATTTCGAATGCTCTATGGGATAATGCCCCAACAGTGGCACAATGCCCTCTCCAATGTAGTTTTTCAATTTTGAACAATAACTGTACGCTTTACTTGACAAAGTATTCCAACTTGGTACTCGTGCACAAATGCACGCTTCCTCACTGAAGTACCTCAATTTTTCAACCAAGATGATCCACTCAAGTCCCAACTGTCCAAACATAAGTTACTACCAGAATAAGTCAAATTAGCGACGTAAAAAAACGTCGCTAAATGGCCAAAAAATGTTGCTAAATAATTTTAGCGACGTAATTAGCGATATTTTGTTGAAGTCACCTTTAAACTAGTCACTGACAAAAAAATGTCGCCAAACGTCGCTATTCCGATATTTTCTAGCGACGTATATGCGTCGCTATATTAGCGACGTTTAGCGACACAACGTTGCTAAATTAGCGACGTGTATTTTTGTCACTATATGTCGCTAAATTTGCGACGTAGATAGCGACGTTTATAGCGACGTAAATAGTGACTTTTATAGCGATGTATGTGCGACTCATTTAGCGACGTTGTGCGACCAATTTAGCGACGTTATTATGACCTGGCAATACTGCCATGTCAGCAATTTACGATAGATAGTGACTTATTTAGCGATGTGTGTAGTGACGAATTTAGCGATGTATTCAGCAACGTAATTAGCGACGTGAGTAAACGTCCCTAAACATCGCTGAACATCACTAAGAACGTCGTAAAGATACAGTGAAAAAATAAAAAATAAAAATACTGAATTGTTTCCAAACTATAATTCCTGCAGTTTATGAATTCACAATTTGTACAAATAGACCCGGAGCAACCCTCCGTTGAATTTGCTGGGTTCGCCGACCCCCTTCGGTTGAATACTCAACACCGATAAATTAATATATATTTAATATAAATAATATAATAAATTTTAAAGAAAACAAAATATTGAGATTATAAACTGAATCAAAAGAAAATATCGTCGTAAAGAATACAACAAATATCCACACAACTGAGTCTGAAAGCCTCATCCTAAAGAATATAAGAAATAATGTCTGAATGCCTCAAAAATAAAAAATATTCATAAATGACCAAATATCATAGGTCTGAAACACAAATAATCAATAAACGGTCATAACTAGGACTACTACGGATCTACAGGAGGATGACCACCGGCGCGCATGAAGGATAAGAACAGATCATACTGCTCCCGTAAAATTGAAACCGATGTCGATGGAGAAGGCAGTGACGTCGGTAGAGTCTGTGTCGATGTAGGCACACCAGGAGGACGTATTCGCTCCAACTCTGCTAGTCGCTGGTTGTATGAATCTATGGTAGATAAAAGCCTCGTACTGCTATGAACCATTGAATCATGCATCATTATCAGCCTTTCGCCCATGGACATCTGTGATTCATGCAGCTCCGTCATGCTGCGCTCTGTCGACGCTCTAAGATCAGCTGTCAAATCTCGTAGCTCCATGATGCTGTGCTCGAGCATATCAAATTGTGCGAGGGGCGTCGCATCATTCTCCTACGGCTGGGACAGGGGCTGCTCCTCCATCCTTTGCAGCAACTCATCACGGAGAGACGCAATCTGACGGTCAACGGCCTCCTGGACTCGAGCCAACGGCTGCAAAGGCTGTAGGAAATACGCACTTGTCGGGGAGGCCCTAGATGACTGCGTCGTAACAAGGGCGCCATAGGATCCCGTACCATAGTACATACCCCTCTGGAGAGCACCAGCGGCGGTCACCCACAGCTCGTCCGTCGACGGAGCTGAAGAGGGCTGCGAGGAAGTACCAGCCTCTCCCGCTGTAGGTGCACTAGCAGTTGTCCGTTCACACAGCCTAAGATACTCGGCCTAGAAAAGTTTAGATACTCGATAATTCCCTAAGTTATATTAAAATTAACATAAAGTAAAGTAATACTTACATAGGTCTGCGAGGCCCTCTCATCAATGAGATTTCTATCCTTTCGATGGGTGGCCAGGAAGACAGTCACCATATTTGCATCTTCACCCCTCTGTACCTATTAAAAATATATTATTTAGTACTAAAATTAAATATTTTTTCTTACTACTTTTTTATCGTACTTGTATTAAAATAATATATCTGAAATAAAAAATATACCAAACGACGAAAAAATTCCATCATCGGAATCGAGCCACCACACCACTTTGCTGCCTTCCGCCTAGCCGCCTTGGCCTTCTCAGACCTTTGCTTGTACCTCGGATCATCGAATCTAGACTTTATCGCAGTCCACTGCTCAGGCGTGATCCAAGCTTGGATCGGTTTTCCAATATGATCACGAGCCTTCTGGTCATCCAGAGCATCACGAATAAGCTTGGCGGCAACGGCAGAAAATATCTGCTTGATCGACTCGGCCCGGTACGGAGGATAGAAATACGTTTACAACAATAAATAATTTAGTAAGTTATATAATATGCATAAATTAGAGGATTTATATAATATACTTTTACCTTGAAGTGTTCAAACTAGAACGCCTTCCTCTCCTCCGGAGCTTCAGAGTAGTTGATCCAAGGGCCACCATAGTTGTTTCTCAGAAAGAGTCACAGGCGTCTCTGTACAGACGAGGGGCGATATCTATATAGAGATAATTATTTTAATCAAAAAATTCAATATATGATGAATAAAGAAATATACGATATATATGATGCTAAACCATCTAACCGACTTACTTTGTACCGTCGGCCCAAATCTCTGTCCTTGTCTCCTCCGGAGGTGCGCATGGAGGATCTAGCAGATGCTGTGACAACGTCGGCTCGACCTCCTCCATATGCTCATCTGTCTCCATAGTTCCATCAGCAGGAGGAACGTTGGACGAGGGAGTACGATCAGGCCTAGAACTACTCATCCCAGGAGTGATGCCACGTAACGTTATCACAGTCAGAGATGTGACTGGTCGATATACTGGAGTAGTAGGCGAAGAGGATCCAAAACCAACAGTAGGCAGTACCGGAGGAGCACTCTGTCTACCTCGGGACCTGTTGAACCCTCCGTGTCGTCCTGTCATACCTGATAACAACATATAATGAATAAAGAAATACACAAATATATAGTATATTCTACAGTCAAAATGTTATGCATATCTCACAGCATTCATAGTATTGTACAGTAAATAACTAGTGGTGTCACAAGTCTAAATGGATAGTACATTCTACAGTCAAAATATAATACATATTTTTGTCAAAATAGTACTTTCTACAGTCAAAATATAGTACATTCTACAGGCAAAATATTTTATTTTCAATCATCTTCAGAAAATTTATCTTGTTCGCCTTCCTCGTCCTCCTCTTCCTCTTCCTCTTCCTCTTCCTCTTCCTCTTCCTCTTCCTCTTCCTCCACATCTTCACTTTCATCTACTTCATCTTCGTCTTCGTCTTCCTCTTTGGATAATTTTACATCTTCTACATTATTACTCGTGCAATGAGTAACTTTCATTGAGTCTACATCTACAATATTTGTTACAAGAGGTAGCTCGTCCTCCTGATAAACTATTTTATCAATATCAAAGTTATTTCTATCTTTAGTCTTGCATACTGTCCACCAATCCGACCTTGCTGTCCCCCGTCTAAGATAAGTTGTGAAATACATGAGCTGATCCTGACTTGATAGGATAAATGGTTCATAGCCTTAATATCTACGCTTGTAGTTTATATCCACAAGGCCATGCTTGTCAATTTTTTAACCTTGATCTTGAATCGGATCGAACCATTCACACTTGAATAGCATGATCTTAGCAGGTTTTATGCCATAATTATATGTCAACTCCACAATCTCTCGTAAGATGCCAAAGAAATCATTGCCTGGATCGACATCTTTGTAGTTCGAAGATTTGATACACAAATAACTGTTTTTCGTGGAATCAAGATCCAGAAAGTTGTCTCTGATCGGTAAATTTTTTGACTTGAACCTAAACCCATTCATACAAAAAATTGACCATATTTTGATGACAGCAATTAATCCCTTGGCTAGAGTTCTAATAGATTCAGTCTCGGGTGTTATTAGACGATCGACCTAAATACCAAAGTAGTGATAGTAAGTTATTTATTGTGCAAGTGCAGAAAGAAAAAGTAATTACCAAGCTCCTTACATATGCGCTCAACCAAGAAAGAAAATAACATCTCATTTCTTGTTCTACTTTTTTGTTAGTTATGTAGGGTCTAACCGACCTTAACTCATCATTATATGTGCTAAAAAATAATGAAGCAACCGCTGATTAGTAGCATAATAATAGCTTATACTATTACATTGAGATGATATAAATGTGGACGTATTAATTACTTACCCCTCTAGCTTCTCCACTTTATCCTCGTCGTAATTGAGTAATATATACAACTGAGCAGCCCTTAGCTCATCGTCATTCAAATATCTCTTCTTTATTTTCCCCGAAGGCTTTCTGGACGCATTGAATACTTTGAGTATTGCATCATTAGATTCCTGATATCCGTTGTCATTTCTCGGAGCTCTTATTCTATTAGTAGCAACATGAGGTTTAAAATACGTCGAGCAAAAGTTTATAATCTTCTCGAGAACATAAGCTTCATAAATAGAGCCCTCAACCCGTTCCTTGTTTTTTACTATTCTCTTTAGGTGATTCAGATGCCGCTCGAAGGGGTACATATATCGATAACCGACAAGACCACCAACACGTGCCTCATAGGAAAGATGAATTGGCAAATGCTCCATAGAGTCGAAGAATCCAGGAGGAAATACCTTCTCGAGCTTATATAGTATTACCGCAATATCTTTCTCTTACTTTTCTAGACGATCGACGAGCAACTTAGTAGAACAAAGATCTCTAAAGAATATGCTGAGCTCTGTCAATGGATCCCAAATGACCTGCGGTAAGAATTCCCAAAATACAATCGGAATTAATCTTTCCATGAATACGTGACAATCATGGCTCTTCATACCCGCCAGTTTATTCTCCTTGAGGTCGACGCATCTTCTCAAGTTTGACACGTACCCGTCTGGAAATTTTAGACCCTGAATCCACCTATAAAGTCTTCCTTTATCCTCGTTCTCCAGTGAGAAAACTAACATAGGCTGCTTTAACTTTCTATTCCCCTCCTTTATCAAATGCAACGCATGACGTCTATATATTTCTTCTAAGTCTAACTTGGCCTTCGGATTATCTTTCGTCTTCCCCTTTACCTCCATTACAGTATTAATTATATTATCAAACACATTCTTCTCGATATGCATGACATCAAGGTTATGTCTGATCAGATGGGTGCTCCAATATGGAAGATCCCAGAATATACTCCTCTTCGTCCAGTTATGGGTGCGACCAAATCCGTCACACTTGCACCCCTTAGTAGGCTCTCCGATAGCACTTGGTAAATCTTTTATCTCTTCCTACATCGTATATCCGGGCCACCTTGGCGGTGGATTGGCCTTCTCCACAACGCCCGCACGAAAAGCATTCATATTCCTCCGGTACGGATGATCCTTTGACAGAAATTATTGATGACAATCGAAGAAGCACGGTTTGCCTCTGTGTTTCAAACGAAAAGCCTTAGTACGGTCCATACAATACGGACATAAGAGACGACCATGAGTGCTCCATCCCGATAATATTCCATATGTCAAAAAGTTATTGATAGTCCACATAAGTGCTGCCCTCATCTGAAAATTTTGCTTTTTGAAAATATTGTATGTGTTGGCACCTACTTCCCACAGCTGATTCAACTCATGTATCAAAGGTTGTAATTATTCATCGATGTTCCTCTTCAGATTGTTCGGACCCGGGATAATAACGGTTAGGAACATATATGGAGTCTTCATGCACATCCAAGGTGATAGATTGTACGGAGTGACAATCATAAGCCAACACGAATACTGGGAGCCCGAAAGTCCGAATGGGGTAAAACCGTCGGAGGAGAGCCCTAATCTGACATTACGCAGATCCGAAGGAAAATCTGGATACTCTCGATCAAAGTGCTTCCATGCTTCACCATCGGATGGATGATCCAATACACCTTCGATCTGTTTCCGCCTGTGCCAACTCATATTTTCTGCAGTCTCATTCACCATAAACAATATCTGCAACTGCGGTGTCAAAGGCAAGTAGTGCATCGAATCGGTAGGCTTCTTTGCACTGACAGACATTCCTCTTCCAGTAGCCTTATAGCGATCAGCACCACAGAATCTGCACGCATCTTCATCCTTGTCGTCTTTGTAGTACAACATGCACCCGTTGCGACATGCATTAATTTTCTCATATCCCATCCAGAGCGATCTCACCATCCTCTTAGATCAGTAGAAGTCTTTAGGCAACTTTGCATCCTCTGGTAAGATCTCTATAATCAAATCCATCAATCGATTATACCATTCTAGCGACATGTTAAAATCGGACTTGATGCTCAACAATCTTGTAACAACCTCCAACAGTGAATGACCTTCATAACCAGGATATAATGGAGTCCTTGCATTCTCTAGCAACTCCATGAACTTCACAGCATCGGTATTCGGAGCCTCCTCAGTTGCATCATGATTGTCCGGATCGAAACTAGGTTCTGCCTGTCATGACCCGCACCCGGGGTAAGGGTACTAGTCGGAAACAACGCCCAGCCTACGCCGCAGAATCGGCGGTAGAACGCTGTCTAGAAAGTCTATCTAATATAATGAACCACCCAAAGATAGTGTACTCAATCACAGAACTAAGATAGAATGAACACGGATCAGATAAGAATAGAATAGTCATCAACTCATGAGTTTAAAATAATACATCAATGAGTCTGAAGAGTAACAAAAATAAGCTGAAAACAAATCCAGTACAAAAGAATACTATCATACTACAAGCTACACTCCAGGGTCAACTGTCTCAGTTGGGATAAGTCCCTCTTGAGCCAGGGTCTCCGAATCTAAACCCACAACATCCTGGGGTCCATAATAGGTAGGGTACTCCTCAGTGTCATCTGGAAAAATATATCCAGTCAGGAAAGGAGCAAAGTACATCTCTAACAGCAGTTCTAATCCATGATAAAAACTATGTAACAGTAAATAGCTGTGGATAAACAAGATGCACAAAATAGATACAAGAGATATATAGACAATAAGAAAATACTGGAAAGAAATACAATAATGAACAATATGCCAATGAAACAATAATACTAATGACTAAGTGTGTGAGTACTAGCTTAACATGTGATCGGCTTGGGCAAGATACAATGCGGCCTGGCTAATCATACGTGCGGTGCATGATCAACACTATTCGCTTACCAATACTTTATTCAATAGGGATTTGATCACATATCTATACTAATACTCCCCACCCCCAACTGGTATAATAGATCCAACCACGGTATGCTATGGCACTAGATTCCCTAAGAAGATAGCTAGTCTCCCCGAGAATCGGTGTCTGTACATGTACAAGATAACCAATAAAACAATACTTGCACCATATACACCATATACCAAGGAATAACATCTCATGACGAGATCCGGATATACCAATCCGTGTAACCATAGTGTCGAGAGAAACATGTAAATCTACACTAGATACAACGAACATAGAGAATATCATAAATGAGAAACTATCAGATAATGTACTCGCCTGAAATCCAAAGAACAGTCTCACAGATGTCTGACTCGGTGCCTCGAAGACATAGATATGGAATACCACATTAAAACAAGGTCCCGGAAAGAGAACAAGTCAAACTAGTCAACTCCTAGGTCAATAAATAAATTCTAAGTCAAAAGTCAACTATGGTCAACTCTAAAGTCAACTAAAGTCAAACCAAGGTCAACCACACACGAAATTTATATAAATAATATAGAAATAAAATACAACAATTTAGGATTAAAAATTAGATCCCAAAAGATACTCACACAAAGTATACTAATAATACAAATAATATATACCCTAAAATAATATATATACAAACCAATATGTATACAAATAACATAATATATTATTACAAATATTATACCTCACAAAACACATATATATACACATATATATATATTCAATAATAATATATAAAATATAATTTAAAACTGTCAAAGCGTCACTGAAAACAGTGAACAAAACAAGATAAAATAAAAACAGGTTTAATAGTGACAGTCTTTACTGTGACTGAAAATTCGTCGCAGAAACTCCATATACAAAACCGCTGCTGTCACAGTTTGCTGACAGTTTCAAACTGTCACAAAAAAACGTTGCTGAAAAGTTGCCGCTCAAAACTGCCGCAGCATTAATGACAGATCTGTCATTAATGCTGACCACTGTACAGCAGCTGCTATTCAGACCAAATAATGACAGTTTCACTGTCATAGAAACCACTGTCACCAAAACAAATAAAAATATAAAAATATATATATATATAAATATATATATGCAATAATAATCACAATACATATATATAAATAAATAATTATATACTTATATATATATGCACATATAAACTTATAATTAAATACTAATAGTTATAACACATGCACATATTAATGTTCATATTTTACATGGCTAGAAGCACACCTAAAATATATACATTAATATACAAATAATTATATAATAATTATAAATAATATAATTACACATTAAACACATAAATATATTTTATAAAACATTTATGTATAATTTATACTATTAACATAAGTACATATATAATTACATGCAAGAAAGCTATATATTATATTTGTACATCATATTAGCACACACAAAATATATAGATCTATGCTACAATAATTACTATAATAAATACACAAAATAAATATATAATATCTATATATATTTACTAATTATAATTGAAGAATTTAAACCATACATAATTGGATCTATTCAAAAATCCACACAATTGGAGAGTATCACACTGTATCCCACTAGATCTAGGATACGCATGTGACACGAGTCCAACACACAACCAATTGTACCCCGAAGGATACAAACAAATCACAAATAATATTTATGAATAAATCAAAGTGTCAAAAGTAGATCTATGTTTCCGTGTCAAAATACGACATGTTTAAAGCCCCGTGTCGGAGGGAAAACCCCCAAAATGACACGTATCACCAAATAGTTGGGATACGAACCACATGTACCAAATTATGGATACGACACTAGCCCCAAACACATAAGCTCATGTCCAATTGATCTATAGGATCAATTGATACACACAACAAAATGTAAATTCGGAATTCCAACAAAATTAACACAAAAAGCACCATAACTTTCTCCATGGGTCTCCTATGAACACAAAACAAAGTCCTATGGGTAGTACATACATATAGGTTGATTTTACATGATTAAATCTCAGATTTAGAAGCTATTTAAATAGGAAAATCTGAATTATACCTATTGGGAGATGGATTCCCAATGAAACCTCCAATTGAGAAGAACTTGCTTCCAAATTGTAGATCCTTGCTCCTCTTTGTAGATCCTTGCTTACTTCTTCTAGATCCTTGCTTTCTCCTTCTCTAATGGTGAATTAGGAAGAATTTGGAATGAATTTGGTAGGGAATTGAAATGGGAATGGAGGAAATTTGGGAGTGGGAAATTCTAGATCTAGATTTGGAATGAGAATGAGAGGAGAGAGAAATTTCCCCCCTCTTTTAATAGGCCGGCCTTGCCCCTCTCCCAAGCAATTGTAAAATATCCAATGTACCCCTTGGGGCCTCTCATGAAGAAATAATTAAGGAAGGAAGCTTCTAGTCTAATCACTTAATTAATTTAATCCATCTCCTTAACTATGGGCTTTCTAAATGGGCCAAATCTAACTATTTAATTCATGTTGGTCCATGGGTCCAAACTACACTAGTTGGGTCCACTAAAATAAGTCCAAAATAATTAAATAATATCCAACAATAATTAAATAATACAACAAAAATTATTTACCATGCACAATATTTATTTAAATAGAAAATTACTAAAATACCCTTTTTCCTAAAATGTGGTAGTGACAAGTCTACCCTCCTTAAAATAATTTCGTCCTCAAAATTCAAAGACGAAAACTACCCCCAGAAAAACGCAGAACAGAACTAAAGAATCACAACTAACTAATGAACAGAACATAACAATGAACAGAACATAACTAGAAATAACATACCTCAAGGTTCAAACAAATATGGATAACGCCCTCGCATGTCATCCTCTCTCTCCCAGGTAGACTCCCCCGGAGAGTGATGCCTCCATGCGACGCGCACCAAAGAAATAGACTGGTTCCTCAGCACCTTCTCTCTCCGATCCAGAATCTCAACTGGCTGCTCTGGATAGCTAAGAGTAGGGCCCACCTCTATCTCTGAGTGATCCAATACATGACTAGGATCTGCCACGTATCGTCTTAACTGCGACACATAAAATACGTTGTGCACTCCCTCCAATGCAGGTGGCAAGTCTAGTCTACAAGCAACTGCACCGACCCTCTCTAGAATAGTGAAAGGTCCGATGAATCGCGGACTAAGCTTTCCGCCTCCACCGAAGCGAATCGTGCCTCGTGTCGGAGAAATCCTCAGAAACACCAAACCACCCACCTAGAACAAAATACCATCTTAAGAACTTAATCTATAACAAACAAGAACAAGCACAACCAAAATCTAAACTATACCTCAAGCTCCAAAGGTCTCCGATGGCTATCGGCCCAATGCCGTTGTCTGTCCTGCGCCACTCGAAGTCTGTCTCTGATCAATTGAACCTTCTCTGCTGCATCCACAACCATCTCTGGCCCAAGAAAAACTGTCTCTCCAACATCGTCCCAAGACAAAGAAGTACGACAACTCCGACCATATAGAGCTTCAAAAGGTGACATCTCTATACTGGCCTGGTAACTGTTGTTGTAAGCAAACTCTACCAAATGGAGATGGTCCTCCCAAGAACCCCTGAAATCTAGTACACAAGTGCGCAACATATCCTCGAGAGTCTGGATAGTCCTCTCTGACTGCCTATCTGTCTGGGGATGATATGCAGTACTGAACTTGAGCTGAGTGCCCAAACTCTCCTGCAAACTCCTCCAGAAATGAGAAGTGAAACGACTATCTCGATCTGAGACTATGTTGACGGGAACTCCGTGTATCCTAACGATCTGCCTCACATACATCTCTGCCAGCTTCTCCGTAGACAAACCCACTTTGAAAGGCAAAAAGTGGGCCGACTTGGTCAATCTATCAACAATGACCCAAATCGCGTCTTTCCCTCCTGGAGATCGTGGAAGTCCGGACACAAAATCCATAGTAATGTGTTCCCACTTCCACTCTGGAATGGGTAATGGCTGAAGTAGCCCTCCTGGCCTCTGCCTCTCGGCTTTCACCTGCTGGCACACTAAGCATCTGGATACAAACTGTGCCACTTCCCTCTTCATGCCATACCACCACACACTCTCTCGCATATCCCGATACATCTTGTTAGCACCTGGATGTATGGAATACTGAGAGCGATGTGCTTCCTGCAATACCTCCTCGCGCAACTTTCTACTAGGCACACACAATCTAACTCTATGCCTCAAGGATCCATCCTCTGCAATAGTAAAATCATCCTCCAATCCTGCTCTCACCTGAGCTCTGATACTCCTCAAAGATACATCATCATACTGTGCTGCCTTGATCCTGTCCATCAAATCTGAGTGTATCTACAATCCCCACATCTGCATAGCACACCCAGGAACAATCACCTCAATGCCCAAGCTCTCCAAGTCCTCCAACAGATATCGATCCTGCATCAAGAACATAGCTACCGGATACCTGCTCAAAGCATCGGCAACTACATTGGCTTTCCCAGGATGATATTGCAAAGAGATATCAAAATCCTTCATCAATTCCAACCACCGACGCTGCCTCATGTTTAACTCCTTCTGCGTGAAAACGTACTTCAAGCTTTTGTGGTCTGTGAAGATCTCCACACGCTCTCCGTACAAATAATGTTTCCACAACTTCAGGGCGAATATGACAGCTGCCAACTCCAAATCATGGGTAGGATAGTTCTTTTCATGAGGACACAATTGCCTGGATGCATAGGCAATCACTTTCCCATGCTACTGAAGAACACAACCTAAACCCTTCCCCGATGCATCACTATAAATAGTGAAACCTTCGGACCCTGATGGCAACGTCAAAATAGGAGCAGACGTCAACCTCTTCTTCAACTCCTCAAAAACAACCTGACAATCCTCCGTCCAAACAAACTCCACATCCTTCCTTGTGAGTCTGGTCATCGGCTCGGCAATCCTCAAAAAATCTTGCACAAACTTCCTGTAATAGCCTGCCAATCCCAAGAAACTCCTGATCTCTGCTACTGAACTCGTAGTCTTCCAAGATTCTACTGTTGAAATCTTCTTCGGATCCACTGAAATACCATCACCAGTCACAACATGCCCCAAGAATTCTACCTTGTCCAAGAAAAACTCACATTTGGACAACTTCCCATACAGCTTCTCCTTCCTCAGCATATCCAACACAATCCTCAAATGCTCCTCATGCTCCTCCGGTGTCCTCGAGTATATGAGTATGTCGTCGATGAACACCACCACAAACTTGTCAAGGTACTGGTGGAACACCTTGTTCATCAAGTTCATAAATACCGCCGGTGCATTAGTCAAACCAAACGGCATCACCATAAACTCGAACTGACCATACCGAGTTCTAAAAGCAGTCTTCGGTATATCCTCCGGCTTCACCTTCACTTGATGGTAGCCTGATCTCAAATCTATCTTAGAAAACACCTTCGCACCACTCAATTGATTAAATAAATCATCAATCCGTGGCAAAGGATACTTATTCTTGATAGTGAGATTATTTAAAGCCCTGTAATCAATGCACATACGTACCGATCCATCCTTCTTCGATACAAACAATACCGGGGCTCCCCATGGTGAAGAACTCGATCTGATAAACCCCTTATCCTGCAATTCGTCCACCTGCTTCTTCAACTCGACCAGCTCGCTATTATTTACTCTATAGACATGTTGCGAAATTGGTTCTGCACCTGGCACCAAGTCTATAGAAATTTAACATCTCGATCTGGTGGCAATCCTGGCAATTCCTCAGGAAACACATCCAAGAATTCTGCTATCAACGGATGCGACAACTCCTTGTCTTCTACCATAGCTCCACAAATAATGCCTTCTCCCTGCTCCGCAGCTCCTCTAGTAAACTCGAACTCTGGCTCTCCTGGCGAACCAAACAAAACTCTACCTCCTCTACAGTCTATGCTAGCACGGTGCCTACTCAACCAATCCATCCCAAGTACAATGTCATAGCTTGGAAGTGGCATTACAAGTAGACACGCACTCAACTTCCGGCCTCCTAGAGTAACTCTTCGATCCTTGCAAATATTATTAACCAGGATAATGCCTCCCCCGGTCATGATCTTGCAAGTCCTAAGCAAAGACTCAGCTACCAAACCATGCTTCAGAGCAAAAGAAACAGATACAAAACTATGGGAAGCACCACTATCAAACAAAGCTAAAGCTGGAATGGAATCAAGAAGAATAGAACCTGCGATAACATCTCCGGTGGGTTCCTCCTCTTCGACGGTCATAACAAACGCTCGTCCCTGTCGAGCACCTTCCTGCTGTTGATGCGGGACAAAACGCTGCTGCTGTGTCGGAAGCGGTCCCCTCGGCTGTGCTGCAGGTGGTCTCGTCTGTGTCCTCGGAGCTGAAGCTGCTCCCTGAACTGCACGACGAGGACACTCCCTCGATTGATGCCCTTCAGTACCACAATACAAACAAACTCCTAGCCTCCTCCTGCAAACTTCCCAGATGTGGCCGGGCTTCTTGCAGAAGTTGCATGGGGCCTGCTGTAACTGCCTCTGCTGCTGAGGTGCCTGGTGAAAAGGCGCTCTAGCTGGAGTCTGGTTCTGCTGTGGCTGCTGGAAAGGTCTGGACTGGAAATGAGGACGTTTGGCAGATACTGCACTGTCGTTGGCCCCCAGAAAAGAATTACGGTCTCTCTTGGTCTTCAAACCCAGATCCCGCTCAACCTTGCGTGCCTCCGCAAGTATCTCCGAGTATGTCTCATAAAAAGACGGAATGAGAATCTTTACCTCCCAGTTTAGACCCTCTCGGAAACGAATAGCTCGAACATCCGGTTTCCTCACCAAGTACTCTGCAAATCGGCTCAACCTACCGAACTCCGCAGCGTATTCCTCCACAGACATGCTCCCCTGAATGAGACTCTCAAATTGTCTCCCTAAGTCAAGCATGTCTATCCGAGCGAAAAACTTCTTCTTGAAAAGGTCCTTGAATACCTCCCAAGATTATCCTGCTTCAACTAGAACCGGCTCATTCCCGAACCAAGTACGAGCGACGTCGAACAGTTGAAGTCCTACCGCCTCAACCTTCAGATCTTCAGAAAGATGGGACACCCTTATAAGACGCTCAATGTCCTCGAGCCAATCATCAGCATAGACGATGCCCTCCGTCCCTTTGAAAACCCTAGGCTCCAGTTTCTTGAAGTCCTGAATGTTGCCTGACCGAAGCTGAGCAACTTGAGGAACAACCTGCTGCTGGATCGGAACTCCTCTCTCAACTACAGCACGAGCAAGCTGATGAGCACTCTCGATGCCCTGCCGTAGAACGTCGGTCTGCCTCTGATGTGCCTCTGACTGAGCCCTCTGTGCCTCGAGCATCTCACGAAACAGTGTAAACATCTGTGACGCCTCTGTTGGCACAGGAGGTGGAGGTGGAAGCCCCTCAGATACAGCTGGCACAATCCTCTGAGTAGGTGGTGGACCTCCGAAAGCAGCTGACACTCCAATCACCGGAGAGGTGACTGGTGCAGGCCCTCGGGACGTCGCAGACCTCTCGGAAGCTGCTCTTCCCTGCTGTGATCTAGTCTTAGGCGGCATCCTGAGACAAAGCGAAAGAAAGAATCAATATGGCACAAGATGTAAGACATCAAGGAAAGAACAGTTTAAGAGATCAAGTATCAATATCAAAGGAGAATAGTTGAATCAAAAGAATTTTTCTAGATGTGATTGAGTATCTCAGCCTATATCCTATATCCTATTGCAGGCTCGCAGTAGTACAACTAAGTTGTCGCACTACCACGACATCACATACTTGTGAAGCTAGACCTGCATGGGCCACCACCAAAAACGTGTCACGACCCGCATCCGGGGTAAGGGTACTAGTCGAAAACAACGCCCAGCCTACGCCACAGAATCGGCGGTAGAACGCTGTCTAGAAAGTCTATCTAATATAATAAACCACCAAAAGATAGTGTACTCAATCACAGAACTAAGATAGAATAAACACGGATCAGATAAGAATAGAATAGTCATCAACTCATGAGTTTAAAATAATACATCAATGAGTCTGAAGAGTAACAAAAATAAGCTGGAGATAAATCCAGTACAAAAGAATACTATCATACTACAAGCTACACTCCAGGATCAACTGTCTCAGTTGGGATAAGTCCCTCTTGAGCCAGGGTCTCCGAATCTAAACCCACAACATCCTGGGGTCCATAATAGGTAGGGTACTCCTCAGTGTCATCTGGAAAAATATATCCAGTCAGGAAAGGAGCAGAGTACATCTCTAACAGCAGTTCTAATCCATGATAAAAACTATGTAACAGTAAATAGCTGTGGATAAACAAGATGCACAAAATAGATACAAGAGATATATAGACAATAAGGAAATACTGAAAAGAAATACAATAATGAACAATATGCCAATGAAACAATAATACTAATGACTAAGTGTGTGAGTACTAGCTTAACATGTGATCGGCTTGGGCAAGATACAATGCGGCCTGGCTAATCATACGTGCGGTGCATGATCAACACTATTCGCTTACCAATACTTTATTCAATAGGGATTTGATCACATATCTATACTAATACTCCCCACCCCCAACTGGTATAATAGATCCAACCACGGTATGCTATGGCACTAGATTCCCCAAGAAGATAGCTAGTCTCCCCGAGAATCGGTGTCTGTACATGTACAAGATAACCAATAAAATAATACTTGCACCATATACACCATATACCAAGGAATAACATCTCATGACGAGATCCGGATATACCAATCCGTGTAACCATAGTGTCGAGAGAAACATGTAAATCTACACTAGATACAATGAACATAGAGGATATCATAAATGAGAAACTATCAGAGAATGTACTCGCCTGAAATCCAAAGAACAGTCTCACAGATGTCTGACTCGGTACCTCGAAGACCTAGATATGGAATACCACATTAAAACAAGGTCCCGAAAAGAGAACAAGTCAAACTAGTCAACTCCTAGGTCAATAAATAAATTCTAAGTCAAAAGTCAACTATGGTCAACTCTAAAGTCAACTAAAGTCAAACCAAGGTCAACCTCACAAGAAATTTATATAAATAATATAGAAATAAAATACAATAATTTAGGAATAAAAATTAGATCCCAAAAGATACTCACACAAAGTATACTAATAATACAAATAATATATACCCTAAAATAATATATATATACAAACCAATATGTATACAAATAACATAATATATTATTATAAATATTATACCTCACAAAACACATATATATACACATATATATATATTCAATAATAATATATAAAATATAATTTAAAACTGTCAAAGCGTCACTGAAAATAGTGAACAAAACAAGATAAAATAAAAACAGGTTTAATAGTGACAGTCTTGACTGTCACTGAAAATTCGTCGCAGAAACTCCATATACAAAACCGCTGCTGTCACAGTTTGCTGACAGTTTTAAACTGTCACAAAAAAACGTCGCTGAAAAGTTGCCGCTCAAAACTGCCGCAGCATTAAAGACAGATCTGCCATTAATGCTGACCACTGTACAGTGGCTGCTGTTCAGACCAAATAATGACAGTTTTACTGTCATAGAAACCACTGTCACCAAAACAAATAAAAATATATAAATATATAAATATATATGCAATAATAATCATAATACATATATATAAATAAATAATTATATACTTATATATATATGCACATATAAACTTATAATTAAATACTAATAGTAATAACACATGCACATATTAATGTTCATATTTTACATGGCTAGAAGCACACCTAAAATATATACATTAATATACAAATAATTACATAATAATTATAAATAATATAATTACACAATTAAACACATAAATATATTTTATAAAACATTTATGTATAATTTATACTATTAACATAAGTACATATATAATTACATGCAAGAAAGCTACATATTATATTTGTACATCATATTAGCACACACAAAATATATAGATCTATGCTACAATAATTACTATAATAAATACACAAAATAAATATATAATATCTATATATATTTACTAATTATAATTGAAAATTTTAAACCATACATAATTAGATCTATTCAAAAATTCACACAATTGGAGAGTATCACACCGTATCCCACTAGATCTAGGATACGCATGTGACACGAGTCCAACACACAACCAATTGCACCCCGAAGGATACAAAAAAATCACAAATAATATTTATGAATAAATCAAAGTGTCAAAAGTAGATCTATGTGTCCGTGTCAAAATACGACATGTTCAAAGCCCCGTGTCGGAGAGAAAACCCCCAAAATGATACGTATCACCAAATAGTTGGGATACGAACCACATGTACCAAATTATGGACACGACACTAGCCCCAAACACATAAGTTCATGTCCAATTGATCTATAGGATCAATTGATACACACAACAAAATGTAAATTCGGAATTCCAACAAAATTAACACAAAAAGTACCATAACTTTCTCCATGGGTCTCCTATGAACACAAAACAAAGTCCTATGGGTAGTACATACATATAGGTTGATTTTACATGATTAAATCTCATATTTAGAAGCTATTTAAATGGAAAAATCTGAATTATACCTATTGGGAGATGGATTCCCAATGAAACCTCCAATTGAGAAGAACTTGCTTCCAAATTGTAGATCCTTGCTCCTCTTTGTAGATCCTTGCTTCCTTCTTCTAGATCCTTGCTTCCTCCTTCTCTAATGGTGAATTGGAAAGAATTTGGAATGAATTTGGTAGGGAATTGGAATGGGAATGGAGGGAATTTGGGAGTGGGAAATTCTAGATCTAGATTTGGAATGAGAATGAGAGGAGAGAGAAATTTCCCCCCTCTTTTAATAGGTCGGCCTTGCCCCTCTCCCAAGCAATTGTAAAATGTCCAATGTACCCCTTGGGGCCTCTCATGAAGAAATAATTAAGGAAGGAAGCTTCTAGTCTAATCACTTAATTAATTTAATCCATCTCCTTAACTATGGGCTTTCTAAATGGGCCAAATCTAACTATTTAATTCATGTTGGTCCATGGGTCCAAACTACACTAGTTGGGTCCACTAAAATAAGTCCAAAATAATTAAATAACATCCAACAATAATTAAATAATACAACAAAAATTATTTACCATGCACAATATTTATTTAAATAGAAAATTACTAAAATACCCTTTTTTCTAAAATATGGTAGTGACACTGCCGCATCAAAAACCATGTTCACCCACCCATCGTCGTAAGCAGCGTGGTCGTGGACATCCATATACGGCTCCATATAAGGCTCCGACTCCGATACTAAAGACAAAAGTTCTCCGTGCACGGTCCACTGATAGTAATTTGGCGTGAAATCCTTCGAGTACAAATGATATATGACTTCCACTTCTGGATGATATTTTAAGTTGTGACACCTCACACACGGACACTTAATTTTGGTACCGTCCATGTACTGAGGGAACGCCTTGGCGAACTGCAGGAACTGTTGTACACCCTCAATGAATTCATCCCGCACACTGCATATGTCATCAGGATGACGGTTGTACATCCATGAACGATGACGCAGATAGTAATTCATATCCATTTCTAGATACTTCTGCAGCAAAAATGAATATACAATTACTTTCAAGTATATACTCATCGTTAAATACAGTACATGCACCATGTTACTTCCCAGAAAGTAACAAATAACATATTTTCTTTTGTTTTAATTTCAATACATATTTTATTTGGTTTTACTATTTTAATGAATAAAAAATCTCAAGTTATATATAGTAAGTTGCTTACAAAATTATGTAACACCATGTTATGATGTCAAAGAAATCACGCCATTATGAGTTATTCAAGAAAACCAATATAAATCACGCCATTATGCCATTATGAGCCCTCAACATAACCTTTTGACTGATGTAGACTGAAGGAGACTCATAACTATATTTTTTAGTGATTTAGGAGGGGGGTTAAGCAATTAATAAGATCTAGTGGACTTATTTAAAATACGATAAAATTAAGGGACTTAAATGGAAGAAAAAAATGAGCTAATAATGTACTACCACAATAATACAATATATCAAAAGAGGAGCTCCAGTAAAATGGGTTAACATTCTAATTTTGAACCATAGTTTACAGTATCAGCCGATACCAATTTGATACGGTCGATACCGATACGGTTTGGCATTTCCTGATCCAATACTGACCGATACCCGATACTGACTCATACTTACCGATACCGACAATGTAGGTCTCTTTTTTGGTCAATTCAAAATAACGAAAAAGACCAATCAGCAAGAATATAAAAGAATGGTAAGGTTGTAAAAGCATGTAAAAGAAGAAACCTTGTCTATCACATGCAAACCAATCGACAAGGGTAATAGTTATTTTATTTTGATATCAAAAAATCTGATACTCCGATCCGAAACTGTCGATATCGCCGATCCCGATACTCATAGGAATAGTCCGATATCAATTCCAAAACCGAAACTGTGAACCTTGTTCTGAGCATAAAATCTTTTCTTGGTATCACATTACTAGTGTTGTCTGTTTCAACTTCAGATTATACTTTAACTAAACTATCCACACTCTCACAACTAGTATTAACTATTAAGCAACAGGAGTGATTTCATGCTTGATTAGTGATACGAGACCATTCATGGATCCGAACCCGGGTCCAATTCGTAGATCCGTTTTATATTATTTTCTTTGATTTTTTAGTTTACATTTTTATTTGTTATGGTTAAACTAAATAAGGAGAATTGTATCTCCTTGAGTTGGTTGAAAATTTAATTATGTCAAGTTTAACGACGACACAATTCTAGTACACGAAAAATAAATAGAGAAAAATAGAAATAAATACTTATTTGGTTGTTGCTGACCTTCATTAGCCCATGGCATGTCTATGTCTGTGTCTTGTTTGTGTTCGTGGCATGTCATGTCTTGTCTATGTTCGTGTGTGTCCGTGTGTCTATGTGTCCATGTCAGTATTAGGGTTAGTGACCGCATGTGTTAGTGTGTCCGCGTGCATGTGTGTGTGTCCGAGTTAGGGTTAGGGTTAGGGTTAATGTGTGTTATGTCGTGTTGTGTTGTGTCATGTTAGAGAGAGAGAGTGTGTAACCTCTATATCCTGAAATTCTTGCTTAAATGTTGTTATTATGTTAATTTGGGGCTATTAAAATTTTTTCACAATTTTTGGTTAGTTAAAAACTAGTAACAATAAATTTTCTAGGGCTTTCAAGAATTTATTTTAGTGTCAAACATAATTAAAAATATTTCAAACTTTTATTTTGGGTTCTATATAATCAAATATATTTTCTAGAATTTTTTAAGAATTTTCTGAGTATTTTAGAATTTATTGGGAGTTATTTAGACTAATAACTAATTTTTTTAGGACTTCTAGAATTTATTGTGTAAGCCCAGGAATATAGAATGAACCCATGTATTTTTTTAGTCTTTATATTATTATTATATATTTTCTGAAATTATTTCAGAACTTTTGGAATATTTTTAATATTTATTTTTATTTAAATAGGTAAAACTAATTTTTCGAGCTTCTCCTAATTATAGTAGGAAACCAATGAACATAAATTATCCCAAGTATTTTCTAGGGGTTTTAGGTTCAAAATATATTTTCTGTAATTTTTTCAGATTTTGATGATTATTTTTAATGTTTATTTTGAGTTATTTAGATTTAAAATGACTTAAATAATTTTTGATAAAGGCAAATTAAAAACAAAAAATATAAACAAAATTATCCAATCAGATTATGACACGTGCCAGCCTTTAACTTTTCATTTAGCTGCATGTCAGCCAACATCTATCTATATATATATATATATATAATATAATATAATATAATAACCTTAATTATCCCATTATTTTAGAGAGAGAGAGATTTGAGGGGATGTCATCTAGGGTTTCCTTCATCTTCCAGAAGCCATTACTCATAGCTCCGGACTCCAAACGCGACCTAATTTCTTGTGTTAGAACCATATTGAGGTTTTTTTTATGAATATGTAAATTGTTTCACGAAATTCTGAATATTAAGTTCTGGAAAATTCGTAGAGCACAGCATGTCCAAAAATAGATGTGTCTCGATGTTTTTACGATTTTGGGAGAACCAGGAATCAGAATCACTCACCGTTTGAAGTTTTGGAAAGCTAATATCGAGATAATTGACATATGATTTTACCAGGATTTAATATAAAATATTTCTTTACTGTTAATTCTGTAGAGCTTCTAGGTTAACAATTATCCACCGTTGTACAATGTAATTTTAGGTATGTACAATAATTTCCAAACAAATTTGAATTCGGATGAGCCATAAATTTCAACATATTTTTGACACTGAAATCTATAGGAAACATGCATAAAAGTCAAGTTTACATTGGTTGACTTTTTTGGTCAACAGATCGCCTTGATTTGCGTACCATGAGTCTCGAATTGGTAAAATTCAGTTCTTTGGACAAAATTTAGGAATTAACCTAAAAATCAGAATAATGAGATTAAAATAGGATTTTAAAATTATTATTCTAGAATTAAATAAATTAAAATAAATTATCTTTGACATGGTAAAATTGTAATACATATGCTATTTGGACTGTGACTTGGACTCTGATTCATACCAGCTAAGGACCACAAGCAAGTACATTTTCTGATAATTTTTGTTATTTGATAATTTATATAATTCAAATATTTAGAAATGTTACATCTGATTCTTGATAAAGTTTTATACGGACTAGTATATAGATTGGATCTATAGTCATGAGATGTTACATTGGTTATCGTATTGACATTGTACACGACATTGATATTAGACATTATAAATAATATATTGGACATTGATCTTGTATTGTAACATGTCATGGTTGGATCCACTGTACTAGTTGGGGGCGGGGAAATTGCTAGTGAGAAATGTGATCATAACCCTATCGTACAAGTGTAAAATATTATTAGTGTTAATCATACGCCTCACGTATGATTAGACAGGCCATATAGCTATTGTGTAAGTTCCCAAGCCAATCACATATCGAAGCTTCTATTTTAAACACTTAGAATAGTTACAGTCCTTCATTTCAGTTTCATATGCTACATTACCCTATATATGATATTGTAGTTATTTCTCTTCATTTCATATATACACTAACTATACCATATTGTCTATATTGCCCATTCTCTTTACTATTGTCATTGCATTTATTTATTGTTCTCCCTCAATATATAGCATCATCTATTTATTGTTTTATAGTCCTTGTCAATTAATTGGAACTGTTATCGGGTTGTACTTCGCTCCAATCCTGACTGGATATGTCTTTCCAGACTGTGACTAAGAGGACTGGTGTCTAACATATTATGTACCTCAGGTACAATTTTGGGAGGTCTAGCCGAGATCACTAGTTATTTAGTTAGTTTCTTTTAGCAGTTTATGGTACCGAATTTGTTTTCGGCATACTTGGAGACTTGGATGTTATTGTTTGAGTTAGATTATTTTGTTGTTTAGACTTGTGTTGTATTTCGATATATTATCGTGCTTTAGTTCTATGATTAAGTATTTTTATATTATATTATGATATTTGTGTCTCCTTATGGAGTTGGATATTCGTGTGCGATTGATTAGATAGTATTGTGACCTAAACAGCATTCTACCGCCGATGCTGCGGCGTAGGCTGGACGTACCCACGCACTCGTGCCCAGATTTCGGATGTGGGTCATGACAGAGAGAGAACAGAGAAAGAAGACAGAGAGAGGAGCTCACCGAGTGAGGAGGAGGGGAACTGGAAAGAGAAGAACGCTGGAGGGAGGAGGAGCCCCCGGAGGGGGGAGGACGCCGGAGGGAGAAGGAGAGCCGGAGGAAGGAGGAGCCGTCAGAGGGGGGAGGACGCCGGAGGGAGGAGGGGAGTCGGAGGAAGGAGGAGCTGACGGAGGGAGGAGCACCCCGGAGGGGGGAGGATGCGGCCGGAGGGGGTCACCGAGGTGGGGTGCCGGGTTGGGGGGGTAGTTTAAAATTTTTGAGATTTCGAAGGAAATGGGGGGAAGAGAAAATCGTCAAACCCTATATGAAATAAATTAGCGACGTCGGTCTATACGTCGCTAAACATCGCGGATATAATAATATACTGCCACTTAAATATATAAACGTCACTAAATGTTGCTAAAATTAAAAAGATAGCGACGTTTAGCAACTACCTAGCGACATATTATATATTTATAATAATTATAGTCACTAAATGTCGCTCTATGTCGCTATCGCCGACGTATTGCAACGTTTTATATGGACGTCGCTAAATACCTATAATTCAGCGATGTTTTATTTGGACGTCGCTAAAAACGTCACTAATCCCGCAATTTTTAGTAGTGAGTCCAACTCAAGCCACAAATTTTATCCATCCAATTATCGCACACTCTATGCACTCCATAGTACGATGATTCCAATATTCCAGACCAAGTATTTTTAAACCATTACATATGTTCCATATTATTAGGCATGAAGGAGTAGAGGAGAAGGGACATAGCCCACTCACTAAGTTGAATCTGCCAGCACTCTGCCTTGACGATACGGCTGATCCCTTGAATCCATGGTCCGATGCGAAGTACAATATACTCAATTGGTATGACCGTGTGAGAAGGTCATAATCTTCAAATCATCCGACCAATCGGACTAAGGAAGTATGTGTTATCACTCCAATCTTGCTATCCATGCACTGCTCTAAATGATTACCTGACTCCATTGTATGATGCCCATGCCTTAGCTTGATGCAAGGCGATACTCTAATCCCACTAAACTTTGTACGAGATCTTCACATGCCCCGACAATAAAATATTGACTCTAACGCTCTTGCCAGCCTCACAGCCTCCTTGGCAGTCCCGGTCAAAACTGATCAATTGATCACGGTGATAGGCCAAGAACTGGTCTGCCCAAAAAATAACATTGGCACGTGTCTGAGCTATTCAATGGAGACAGACATCAACATCCAAGACTAGAGACTCCCTTTCATAGAATACGCAGTTTATGAAATTCTCCCTGAGGACACGAAGGAAGCCACTTCCATCAGGAGATATTTACTCTGATTCTATTACGATACGGATACCAAAATATTGTATCACCGCTCTTATGATAGGCTTTTATTGCGATACTTGTCAAGTACAGAAGTAAAGCGGGTACTCTGTGAAGCTTACGACGGTGTTTGCGGTGCTCATCAATCCAGTCAGAAGCTATAGGATCGTCTCCGACGTATGGGTTATTATTGGCCGACAATAATGGTGGATGTCGTCGACTAAGCAAAAAAATACAGGATATGACAAATCCATGCAGACTTCATCCACCAGCCCTCAAAATTACTGCACCCAACGGTAGCACCTTGACAGTTTGAAGCATGGAGAATAGACATTATTGGACTGATTAGCCCACCGTCGTCGAAAGGGCATCGATTTATTCTCTCCATAACTGACTACTTCTCCAAGTGGGCGAAAGCTGTACCACTCGCTGAAGTGAAAATGTCAAACATGATCAGTTTCTTTAAACATCACGTTACATACTGATTGGGACTGCCTCGGGGGATTATCCATAAAAATGGTCCACAGTTTGCAAGTCATATTTTCTACCGATTTTGCTATAAAAACTGAATTCAGAATATAGCTTCAACTGCCTACAATCTAGCAGCAAACGGGTTGGTTGAAGTGTTCAATAAGACTATCATAAAGCTACTCAAGAAGTTCGTGTCATACAAAAAGCACGACTGGAATGAGAAGTTGGAAGAATGTCTCTGGGCCTATCGCACAACGGTCCGAATATCGATTAATAGTACGCCATTCTTCGTAGTCTCAGAAGGGAGGTCGTGCTCCCTCTAGAGGTCCAAAATCCTTCACTCCGGGTGGCCCTATCAGAGGTAATATGGACGTGATAGATTTTGTGGATCCATTATTTTTTTGCGCATGTTAATGCACGTAATAGGTTCGAGACAAGCCCTGCCAGAGGTAATATGGATATGATAATTTTTTTGGACTTAACACCGTAGGCATACCCCAGATTGGGTACGGGTAATAAGTTAGAATGTAATCGATATCAGAGGTAATATGGGCATGATGATCGATGGTCAGGGCCGAGAAGTTTGCTCAAAGATAATTTGGACATGGCAGACTGCGCCGGAGTAGTGTATTAGAGCGATAGTCCAGAGGTCCTGTGGACATGAACCAGCGTCCAGGAATATGTGATATAGTTTGGTGATAGAGGAGTACCAGTCTAATTTAGACGTAGTACTTTTTGAGGAACTTACCGTTGATAGGCATCATAAGCAAGTCGTCGTTGGGTTTCGCCATCCGGTAAGCGCTGTTGGAAAATACGATTTTTACGATGAACGGGCTTTCCCATTTATGTTAGAATTTTTTTGTTGTCTTGTGGGTCATAACCATGGGTCTTCTTAATGTTAAGCCGAGGTCGCCCAACGTCCTTTGTTTTACCCGTTTGTTGAAGGTTCCAGAGAGACGTACTTGATATAACTCTATGCATTGTTAAGCTAAGAGTCGTTTCAAGTCGAGTGCTTCCAACTCCTGTAACCATCGGTGGTGATTGTCATCCACGGTTAACTGGTGGGAGAGGGCCACTCGAAGTGAAGGGATCTGGATCTCGAGAGGAAGGACAGCTTCGCTCCCATAGACTAGAGAGAAGGATGTATCGCCAATAGCTACCAGAACCATTGTACGGTAGGCCCACAAACATTCCCCCAGCTTCTCATTTCAGTCGTGCTTGTTGGATGACACAAACTTCTTGAGTAGCTTGATGATGGATTTGTTGAATGCCTCGGCCAATCCATTAGCTTCTGGGTTGTAGGTGGTTGATGCCACGTTCTGGATGCAATTTTTATCATAGAACCGGTAAAAAGCATAACTTGCGAACTATGAACCATTATCGTAGATGATCCTTCGTGGCAAGCCGAAGCGATATATAACGTGATGCTTGACAAATCTAATCACGTTCGATGTTTTAACTTCAACTAGTGGAACTGCTTCTGCCCACTTAGAGAAGTAATTTATGATGGCCAGAATAAATCGATGTCCCTTAGACGAAGGTGGGCTTATCGATCTGATGATGTCCATTCCCCACGCTTCAAACAGCCAAGATGCTACCGTTGGATGTAGGAACTCAGAGGACTGATGGATAAATTTTGTGTGGATTTGGCACGCTTGGTACTTTCTTGCATATTCAATAGCCTCTGTCACCATCATTGGCCAATAGTAGCCCATTCATCGAAGACAGTCATATAACTTTGGACCAGGCTTATATGCTCCGCATATGCCATCATGAGCTTCGTGGAGAGCTGGTGATATTATATCCTCCTTAGACTCGGAGGGGATATTACTTCCAGTGTAGAAGATAATGTCGTCTTGATAAGGGTAGCTACCCTCAGAGATTTTAGGATCCGTCCCGTGGGGATCATTGTCTCCTCGAAATGCCAGATTATTGCGTACCTCCAGGGGGGCACTACCCTCAGCTTGGGCCATCCTCAGAGGTTCTGAGAAGAAACTACCCCTAGGGGCTGACAGCTTCTTCCTTGGAAGACGCCTTCCGCTGGTGTCATTGTCGCGCTCCGGGTAATCGCCTTCTCGATGCGGTGGTAGAGAGCGCCAGACTGGAGGTGTTTGACTGCTTTCTTCTCTTGGTGGCGGAAAACTTTCCAGCTGAGTAGCATAAGGCGAAGGGCAACTTGCACCTGATCTTCGGGTTGCTGTCGGGTAGGTATTTTTTGGTCCAGTCGCTGGAAGGTTGACTACCTGGCTGTGGGTCTGCTGCTTTATTGCAGCAGCAGTCGATGATAATATTGGCACAACAGTGCCTGAAAGAGGGCACGTCGCACGCTATAGTAGTTTCCTTCACTTTGCGCTTGTGAGTGATTACTTCACACAAATCAAGCGAAGGATGTTTCATATTTGCATCCTTTTTGTGAGTTCGGGTATCCCGGGCATGCGGATGTGCAGGCGATGCATTTGCTTCCGGACCTGAGGTTCGTACACAAACTTGCCCCAAGGTACTGGTGGAAGACTTTTGGAACGAACCCCGTTCGCTGGTCCCTGTGGGTTGGACGCATGGGTCAGTTTTGTACAACTTTTTGTCAGAGGCCCGCGTAATAGTTAGCGATGTCCGTTGGCGGTCAGTCGTATGAGAAGTTGCTTGAGCTCGACAAGCTCACACTGCCCTAGACCTCTTTAATTTAGCACTCATCGGTGCATAGTAAGAAGAGTCCAGATTTTGGTTTTTGCCACTCTCAGTAGGTCGCATAGGATCTGTGTCGCGTAAGATATGGTCGAAAATAGAAGTTTTGTTGTTGTTAGAGCCACATGCGGCTGTCTGCCTGCGATTGTGAATTAATGTCGCATGAACAATCTTATACGGCTTGTGAGTAGATAACGCATGGAAAGTATTATGCAGCCTCCTTCTTAGACTTATAGGACCTGTGGCATTACCATATTTTCTAGAAAAGAGTATTTTGATCATTTCATAATTAATTAAATATTATGGTTGTTGTATATTTATTTATGGTATTATTTATTATTGTTAGATGTTAGTTTATTATTTTGGACTTGTGTTAGTAGACCTAACTAGTTTAGATTAGATCCATGGACCAATATTTAAATCTAGTTAGAATTGAGCCCATTTATAAGCCCATTCATTAAGAGGAGGATTAATTAAATTAAACCCATTAGACTAGAACTTTCCCTCCTTAATTATTTCTTCATGAGAGGCCCCAAGGGGTATTTTTGACATTGTATAGTATCTTAGGGATGTAGAAGCATAAAAAATACGCTGAATAGCTATACGCAGCATTTTAGTGCTGGGCAGCGTAAAATATGACTTCGGAGCCATCGGCGTACAACAGAGCTTTTTCGCTAAGTACAGCATAAAATATAAGCTCAAGGACTATCCGCGTAATACAGTATGTCCAGGCTGCTTCAGCGTAAAAAGGGGTGCTATATCGCCTTTACGGCGTAAAACTCATCCGCTTTAATGCAGCATTGAAGTGTACGAGGAACGCTTCATATTCCCCGAAATGAACCTGTCAAATCGTGCAGTGAACCTGACGTCTGACTCCAGACAAAGAGTACTGCACGACTACCCAGATGACGGCTATAATGATTGAGCGGCACAGCGACCCAGACTGTCGTTTAGTGACATTTTCTTAGCGTAAACCGCTTTTACGCATACAAGGGAATACGCTGCCTAGTTTTACACAGGCAGATGTGAGCTATTTACGCTCCACAGAAGACGAACAGGATGCCACGTTAAAAGTTGCTCTTCGTATAGGGCTCGAGGCACGTCTCTGCATTTAATGCGCAGAATGATGGCAGATCATTGAGGCACGTCTCTGCATTTAATGCGCAGAATGATGGCAGATCTTCGAGACACGCCTCTGCATTTAATGCGTGGAAGGGTGGCAGATCTTCGAGACACG
Organism: Iris macrosiphon; assembly: GCA_036927795.1. Taxonomy (NCBI): domain Eukaryota; kingdom Viridiplantae; phylum Streptophyta; class Magnoliopsida; order Asparagales; family Iridaceae; genus Iris; species Iris macrosiphon. The sequence continues at coordinate 73,091,619 of JAYESA010000005.1, read as the reverse complement.
CCTCTTCATTTAATGCGTGGAAGGGTGGCAGATCTTCGAGACACGCCTCTGTATTTAATGCACAAGATGGGGGCAGATCTCTGTATTTAATGCAAGAGATTTGATTATATCTCCAAAAGCCACGATTTTGGCTAAAACGTCCACATCATCACTTTCGCGCATTACGCCATCAGGCTATTTTCAGCTATGGAGCACGCTGTACGCTATCTCCTTGGAATACGCCACCAGGCCATTTTCAGCTTTGAAGAGCACGATGTACGCTATCTCCCTGAAATACGCCAACTCAGGCTACATTTGCATTGGTGCGTATTAAGGCTATTTGGTACAGAATTCGTTCAAAGCCTCAGTCAAGGAAGGAGGATCAGCTATCTTCTACGCTAGCTACCTATCTACGCAGCATCAGGCTTCTACGCCTATTCGGCTTCTATGCCTACTCGGCTTCTACGCCTACTTGGCTTTTGTGCCAGTTTGATAACTATTTGGCTTCTACGCCATAGTGACAGTTATTGGCTTCTACGCCAACCTCTTCTATACGGGGGGATAACTACCTACGTGGCTTTTATGCCGTGATCTTCGCAGCAGTTATACGCATTGTCTCTTAATGGGACACGTGTCACACGCTCATTCAAAAGGTCATTTATACGTGGGCAATGGTTATTGTAACCATCGCGTAAAAGGTGCTATACTTTCCACTACCCGGCTTCTACGCCGACTAGATGGTCACTGTCACTAAAATCCCATAAATAGAGACCTCTATCGACAGAGGTCCGAGGTCGAAGAACTGAAGGTAAAAGATTCCAAGGTCGAAAAACTGAGAGTCAGAACCAAGGTTAAGAGTCGAAGAGTCTTTGAGAGAGAAGAATCCAGAGCTCAGGCAAAGAGTAGTGATCGACGACTTTGGCATCAAACATCCACTCTCTTTTGCAACCTTCGAAGCTCTTTTATATCTTCTACGACACTTCTTTATCGTCGTGTGGTCCAAGGGACAAAGTGATCGACTGCAGATCAGACTCCTATAGCAATATTTACCCAGATCAAAAATTGTACTTGACATCCTCGTATAGGATTAATTGTACTTCTTGTTTGTAAACCAAAGAGCGGGTTTAGTATAAACCTTGTCTTATATCTTTCGTTTATTATCAAACACAAGATGGCGACTCTGCTGGGGACCTCTTTCTCTTCTAACGAGAAAGCTACTGCTCAACACGATGCGGTATCCGTAGGATCCGCGAAGAAGACCCTGGTCGTCCAGTTCGACCAGTCTGCCTACGAAGAAATGCTTCGAGCAGAGGGTAGCTCTCACTCTCTGTCCAAGACAACAGGAAGCTGCGTAAGGTCTGGATGCCCAAGACATCCCCTACCATTCCTGCCGACTCTTCGATCTCTTCGACCAGTAAGGTTGTACCTATACAACCTTTGTGCTCCGCACGTAAAACTCAGTCTCCCGTCCTTGATGTGGCAGACAAAACTTTAAACAATATCTTAGCGCTAGTCCAGGAGTCTATTCCGCGCTCTGTGCGTAAAACTCAGTCTCCTGTCCGTGACGTGGCAGACAAAACTTTGGGCAATGCCTTAGCGCTAGTCCAGAAGTCTATTCCGCGCTCTGTGCGTAAAAATGCATCTGCCCTCCGCAGAAAAGCAGATAATCCCTGCAATCTATGTAAAGGAAAACAAGTGGCAGACTACTCAACTTCTCGACCTTTACGCCAGCGAGGGAAGAATCTGCCCGCCCTCCGGATTACGCGAGAAGCTGATGGCCGACTGAGGACCTCCTCAGCTTTACGCCAGCCTGAGCAGAGCTCCAATTTATGCCAGGTGAGGCCCCTCAGCATAAAGCAGGCTCAGTTTACAGAAAGACACACTCCTCGGGTATCATCCGCTACCCAGATGGCCAACCTGTTGTATACGGGTGACACAGGGAGAACTATGGTTCCCAACATCCGCATGCCCACTGATGTGAACAGAAGGAACAAGCCATCTTCTTCTTCTTCTGTAAATCCTCCTGACCTGCGTGAGTATCTGATCCAGAAATACAAGGATAGAGGATCTTCCAGCATGTCTATTACGCCTCCTAGGGAGCACTATTGTAATAGTCATAGGATTGTAGTTAATTATTGCTGTTCTGAAGCAAAACGGTCAGTTTTCGACCGGTTGAGCTACTCTCCGTCTTTCCAGGAAAAAGAGCCCACACATGCATCAGTGAACATGGCTTCACGCATACCTAGAGGAAGATCGAACTCAAGACGTCATCCTTCTAGAACTCCGAGCCGAAGGAGATGTAACAAGCTCCTTAGGAACACTGAAGCTGGGGTATTCCGAAACACCCGTTCGAGGTCACGACAATCGGTTTCGTACTATTCTGATTCCGATATTGGGGGTCGTCAGTCTCCCGAATCTGATATTGAAAGTATAGAGTCAACTTCTACAGAGACCTATACTAATCCTTCAATGACACCCAGGGAGATGGAAGTTTATGCCATTGGAGATGAATGTGAGGAAGCTTCCCCGTCGGGGAGCGCTGAGCAACGTATTACTGTACTGGAGACATCCCTGAAAGAGATGCAATCCATGATGGAGAACATGCACCAGATGATGCTGACTCAACACACAGCTGCCATGGCTCAAGCATCGGTCCCTCCAACTCAGATATGTGTGGGGGTGGACTTACCACCATCCAACGCGATCCAAGAGCCTGCTCTAGATCAGAAGTCAGCAGTTCCTCCGCTTCCTCACTCAGAGAACATATTACCTCCTGTTGGAGTCGCGATACAACCGATCCCTCACCACTCCATGGTCCCGCTACCGGCTAAAAATCTGATGCAGGCAGTACGGGATTTGAAAGCCTAATTTAATACCTTGAAGCACAAAGATCAGCTCAAGAAATTAGGAATCAACCAGCCTTACCCAGCTATCTGGGAAGAGGCCCCTTTTCCTCATAAATACAAACCACAGACTATGGCTTTGTTCGAGGGAAAAATATCACCGAGTCAGTACATGAACTACTTCAGTATGATGACGGTGTTATTACAAGGGAATGACACCCTCCTCACTCGGGTGTTCAAGGGCTGTCTCTCGGGGGTGGCTTATCAATGGTACCTTAGCCTGGCGGACAACTGCATTACTTCTTTTGAAGACTTCAAGGCTTTATTCTTCGCACGATTCTACGAGGGAGGGATGGACATGTCTATGTCCTCTCTCATCGAAGTGAAGCAGAAGAAAAAAGAGAACGTTCGCACTTTCATCGAACGTTTCCGTCAAGCCACTTTGCAAATGCCTCCTGGAGTTCCAGACTCGGCATTGGTGGACATTTGCAGGAAGAACCTTCTTCCCGTGATCTCGGTGTTCACCGGACCATATCAGTTCCATGATTGGCCCTCGTTTATCATCTCAACGGTAGCCGCTGAGGACAACAGTCAGAAGGCATGCGATAATAGCATCATGATCTCTGCCTCTGATAGAGGCAAGAGGTCATCCTCCAACAGCGACCATCCTCGTGGTTCCAAAGGAAAAGAAGCTCTGGAAATCAATACGTCCAAGAAAAAGACTGCGGCAACCACACAGACGAAACCTGGGACTTCCAGGCCCATTGAAGTATACCCTTTCGACGACGACGATATTCCGAGCATATTCGAGTGTCTCGTCAAAAGCGGCAAGATTACCCTTCCTGAGGAGAAGCGGCCTAATGAAGTCGGCAGTACTAATAACCCCAAGTACTGCATCTTCCATAGATACATACACCACCCTACAAAGGCGTGTTATGTACTGAAAAGAAAGATCTATGAGCTGATTGATGCTAAGGCCATCACTCTGCGCAACAGCGAGAAGACGGTCACAGCCAACATGATCTCTCTATAATTTGGCAATCTGCCTCCCCAAGAAGTCCCAGACGGTGTTACACCTATTTCCCGGACAACGATGAACATCGTTAATCTTCCTCCAGTTAGGGGTCAAAATTATGACCTGGTACCCCTAACCCAGCGGGGCAAGATTATATGGGTTCATCCAGATCTGGTGTTAGAGATCGAGAAAGAGAGTCAAGCTGCTAAGGCCAAGTCTAAGGAGAACTCAAAGCGTAAACCATGTCACATGGTTATGATATACTCGGCATCATAAGACGAGGTCTTGGCTACTGGAACCCGTTCAGGGAAAGCCTACCTCAAAGACTATGGAGCAAGTCAAGAAGATGCACCGACAGACGCCTCAGCTGCCAAGCCTTCAGAACCGGAACCCGCCATACTAGAGACCGGTCCTTCGAGACAAACTTCCGCGGACAAGGGGAAGCAAAAGAAAGTGCGCTTCGATAAACCTTTGAAAAACATTCAAAACAAATATTTGAAGAAGCCATACAACTTCGACATCCTGGCCTAATTGGCTAATACACCAGCCAGGTAGTCCATCTTCGAACTACTCAGGCTCTCTCAAGACACCCGTCAAGCCCTGAGCGAAGCGTTATTACAGGCGGATGCATACTTGACCCAGCTCAAGTTCCCTGACGAAGAACCCGTGGCATGTCCTCAATGCCACAGTATGATGGAGGTGGTCCCGAATATCACTTTCACTCAAGATGACATGATGTTAAAGCATAACAGGCATGACAGACACCTCTATTACACCGGGTACATCGATTCCTTGGAGGTCGATCGGATTCACATAGATCCGGGATCATCGATCAGCATTATTCCTCATAGTTTGCTCAGACCGCTGAGGATTCCTACTAGCGAATTGGCATACACCACCACTACAATTGTGGGTTTTAACGACAGGAAAAGTAAGCCGTTGGAGAAAATTCGCCTGAGGATCCAGATTGGCGACCTCAGATCAGTGGCTACATATTATGTCATTGATTCAGAGGTGTCCTACAACATTCTGCTGGGTAGACCTTGGATCCACGACCATAATATCGTTCGTTCAACTCTATATCAATGCTTTAAATATGTAGATGCCCAAGGAATAGTACAAACGGAGTTTGCGGACCTAAACCAGTTTAAAGGAGTAGAATCCTACTACTCTGATGCCATGTTGTACAATCAAGACTACATGGAGGAGGTATCAGGCAAAGCAGAGAAGGAATCCCATCAGGAGCCAAAAGAGCCCTTTGCCGAGCAACCTCTGTCAATCAAGGTGAAAGGGCGAACTACTGATCCAAAAGCCATCGAGCCTATGGCTATCCATCTGAACAAAACCAGGTCAGGAAAAGAAGGTAATCCTCTAGTGATCACTTTGAACCAGAAGCCTCCACCCTTGGTCATCAGCCTTCGGCGCAACAGGCAGCCGATTGATGTAAATACAACCAGGAATGCGGTTTCAGATGATAATAAAGATCCTCTTTTCCAGTATATTGATGCTCAAATTCCAAATCAGGAATCCTCTTCCCATGACGATATAGAACCTATAGCACAAAAATTCTTAGAAGCTATAGACTCCTATCATACGTATGTGTGGGAAGCAGCGTCATCATCCAATGTCATCACGACATATGAACCACATCAGGATTCTATCTTCATTGTCCCGCTTGCCATCAGCAGTCAGCGTTCAATAGTCTTCGGCCACATGCGCAACGAACCGACTGTACAAGAAGATTCTTCCAATGACGATGCTGGTAAAATACAAGTTCACAGATACAGCCCGCAAGCTTTGAAGATCATGCAAAGTATGGGTTATGACTTGAAGCTGGAACCAGGTCTCAACTACAGAAAAGGCAGACGAATGCCGCTGCACGACGATCCCTACTGTCAATAAACTCATTTCAGGTTAGGGTACACCACCTCCCTTGCAACTTCTGAGTCAAACGAGGATATCTTTTCCTCTTTTCAGAATGGCTCATCGCCATCCGACTCATCTGATGCTCTCGAACGAACATTATCAGTAAACACGGTAGTGGTAGATTCATTCGAAGAAGACGAACAAGAATCCGAACCGTTTGAGAATGAATCTTGGGCTCAACAAATGGATACACAATGGGAATTCTGGTTCGAGCAGAGAGAACCTTCCACCGAAGATAAAGTTATCCGGATCGACGTTGGGGATGAACTTTCGCCAAAGCCGATATTTATCAGTAACAATCTTTCCGAAGAAGAAAAGGAAAAAGTTATCCAGTTGATAAAAGAATATATCGACGTCTTTACGTGGAATTATGAGGATATGCCAAGTCTTGATCCAAAGGTGGCTACTCATAAACTCAATATATTGCCCGATTCGAAGCCTATGAAGTAGCACCAACGCCGGTTCTGCCCGGATATGATGGACGCCATTGAAGCTGAAATCAAGAAGTTGATAGCCTGCGATTTTATCTGGGAAGAACAACATCCTGACTGGGTCGCCAATGTTGTCCCAGTCATGAAGAAAAATAGGAAAGTACGTGTCTGCATCGATTACCGAGATCTGAACGCAACCTACCCCAAGGATGAGTTTCCTCTTCCCATTACAGACATCATGATTGAAAATATATGCGGTTTTGAACGTATGTCTTTCATGGACGGATTTTAATGATACAATCAAATCAAGATGCATCCTGAAGACGAGAAGCATACTGCCTTCCGGACACCATTGGGGGTATATTGCTATACGGTCATGCCCTTCGGATTAAAGAATGCTGGGGCTACATACCAACGGGCTATAAGTAACATATTCCATGAGTATTTGCGTAAAACAGTGGAATGTTACGTGGACGATGTAGCTGTCAAAAGCCGCCTCAAGGATAATCACATCCAAGACTTGAAGATAGTATTTTAGTTAATGCGCCAACATCAACTCAAAATGAATCCTACAAAGTCCTTTCTTGGTGTATCCAGTGGCAAATTCCTGGGATTTTTTATCACCGTAAAAGACATTCAAGTGGACCCTGATAAAGTCAAGGCCATCCTGGAAATGCGATCACCCCGTAATCTGAGGGAACTCAGGGGATTTCAAGGTCGTCTGGCTTACATCCGGAGATTTATCTCCAACCTCTCTGGAAAATGTCAGCCTTTTTCTCGTCTCATGAAGAAAGGTGTATCCTTAGTATGGGACAAAGCCTGTCAGCAAGGGTTTAATGATATCAAATGCTACCTCACTAATCCGCCAGTTCTGGTGCCTCCCGTCATCGGAAAACCATTCTTGCTGTATGTTCGGGCGATGGATCATTCTCTTGGAGCTCTTCTCGTACAGAAGAACGATGTCGGTCATGAATAGGCTATCTACTATCTAAGCAGGATGATGGTCGGAGCTGAACACAGGTACAGTCCAGTGGAAAAAGAATGCTTGGCTCTGATGTTCGCTATTCAGAAAATGCGATACTATGTCACAGGCCAGACTATTCATATCATCTCCAGGATCAATCCTCTTAGGGTACTAATGAACAAGCCAAGTGTTCTTAATTCCCGACTTGCGACTTGGGCGATATTATTAACACCGTATGACATGGTGTACGTCCCTCAGAAGTCCATCAAAGGCCAAGCGTTGGCTGATTTCCTAGCTGCTCATTCGATCTCGGAGACCTCCAAACTGTACGAGGACATTTCCGACGAAGTTGCAGAATGTAATTCCGTAATGAAAAGTGATGCATGGCAACTATTCTTCGATGGTGCCTCCAGGACTGGTCCCAGGGGAAACATGGTTTCAGGAGTAGGAATTATCCTGGTTACTCCTGATAAACTCGTCATCTACCGAGCATATTCTCTTAGTGAGCCATGTTCCAATAATGTGGCGGAGTATAACGCTCTACTAATCGGGCTCCAAGTCGCTAAAGAATTAGGCGTCGAATCTCTAGAAGCTTTCGGTGATTCTCTACTGATCGTCAATCAAGTTAGAGGAATATATGAAGTCCGGAATCAAGATCTCATCCCCTATCACCGAGCAACGATAGAGATAGCCAGTCTAGCTGCAGATTTAGCTATTCCTATAAGAAGGCAAAATTCGGTGATCCTTCTTAACAGAGATTTGTTCTGTGTGAAAAACAACTTTCACATAGAACGCAGCTACGCTGTGAACACAGATCCTCCCAAGAGAGACTGGAGAAGTCCCTTTATAGATTTTGTGGCATACGGAATCTTGCTGAAGGACCCTAAAGAAGCAGTATCTGTCAAAAGACGATCATTACGCTTCTATCATTATGCTTCTTCACAATGTCTATATTGCCGGACCTACGATGGACTGCTATTGAGATGTCTCTCCGATAACGAGGCACAGCGGATTATCCGTGAACCTCACGACGGTGTGTGCGGAGCGCATCAACCCGGTCCTAAGCTACAGGATCGTATCAGGAGGATGGGATATTACTGGCCTACTATGATCACTGATGCAATAAAGTATACAAGATAATGCAGAGACTGTCAGGTCCATGCAGACTTTATACATCAACCTTCTGAACATCTACATCCTACGGTTGCATCCTGGCCTTTCGAAGCATGGGGTATGGATATCATTGGTCCTATTCACCCGTCTTCTTCCAGAGGTCACCGATTCATACTGGCCATCTCGGATTATTTCTCCAAATGGGCAGAGGCGATCCCTCTTGTAGAGGTAAAGACATCTAATGTGATCAGCTTTATCAAGCATCATGTCATTTATCGCTTTGGGATACCCCGAAAGATAATTCATAACAATAAACCTCAATTCATCAGCCAAGCGTTTCATCGATTTTGTGATAAAAATCGTATACAAAATATGGCCTCTACGGCATATAATCCTGCTGCTAATAGTTTGGCGGAAGCTTTCAACAAAACCATTATCAAACTCTTGAAAAAATTTATCTCTTCGAACAAAAGAGATTGGAATGAGAAGCTAGGAGAATATCTCTGGGCATACCGCACAACGGTACGAACACTGACGGGTTGTACCCCATTCTTATTGGTTTACAAAAGTGAAGCAGTTCTCCCCATCGAAGTCCAAATTCTGTCACTCAGGATAGCAGTGGCTAATGAGCTAACTCAAGAAAAGAATGACCTGTTAAGGCTTCAAGAGTTAGAAGGATTAGACGAGAAATGCCTCCAAGCTCAACAGCACATCGCGTTCTACCAGGCACGTATTTCCAGATCTTTTAATCAAAAAGTAAAGGAAAGAGTGTTCAAAGTTGGCAAGCTAGTTTTAGCTGTGAGAAGGCCGATGATTCTTACTCACAAGAGTAAGGGTAAATTCCAACCCAAATGGGAAGGCCCTTATGTGATCGAGGCGACATTCTCAAACGGCGCTTATAGGTTAGCCAAGCCTAATGTAGACTTGTTGATGGCTCCTATCAACGGCAAATTCCTGAAAAGGTACTATGCTTAACCTCATTTGCTCAAATGGAGTATGGTGAAGATCTCATTCTGACAATACTACTTCCAAAACGAAACTAATTAGATCGTATTCTATCATGTCCATATAACCTCTGAATAGATATGTTTAACTAATTTAAAACTTCAAGATCTATCACGTCCATATTACCTCTAATAGTGTTTTGTGTATAAATTTTAGTTGGAGCATATTCTATCATGTCCATATAACCTCTGAATAGATATGTCCCGCTGAAGCTTACCGAAAGTATATCACGTCCATATTACCTCTGATATCACTTTCACCCAAACCTGTCATTTATATTCCAAATGATGGGTCCACAAAGTCAGATGAAAGCCTCTTTATTATTCCCAGAAAGAGCAAAATTACATTGAAAAAATAAAAAGTACATCATTTGGGGGAAGCGGCTAGGTCACGAATCTGCCGTGCCAGAGCAGCCATTCTCTCATCCCTGAAGTTCAAGACGTCGGCGCGAGCCCGCTCCAACCTTGCCGCATCATTGTTCAAAGCGGATAGCTCGGACCGAGTATGTACAAAATCGACGTGGATGACACCCATATGCGTCAGGTTCTGCTGAGCAGTCTCCATCCGATTCTTTGGCACATCTCGAGTTGCCGACAAAGAGACGGCCTCCTCCTCCGCTTGAGCGAGTTCATCTCTCAATCTGCGAACCCTTGCTGTCACTTCCTCATATTTGACTTTGCACTGAGTCAGCTGGGGAATGACATACTCCAACTCGGTACGCTCTTGATCCATCTCCTGCTGCTGTTCCTGGACGAATTTGTCCAGAGATTCCAGTTGCCCAGCAAGCTCTGCAGTCAAGGAGTCGAACCTAGCTTGAACGAGACCGTCGACGCTGCCTCGAGATAGCTGCAAATATTCGTTAATGGGTTGTTCCAAACCATTAACTATCTGCTCTAGCGCATTAGCTCTTCCAGTGTCACTGAAATGTCTAATGTGTGCTATAGTAAGGTTGCAGGACATCCTCAGAGCCTCGAAGCCTAAATTCTTCTCCAGCACCATTGATATCGACATCTTCAAAGTGGCATAGAAAATGGTAAATAATTGCTCAAACAACATAGTGAGATTCAAATGGATGCTGGGAGTGGCTGCAATATCAGAGAATCCTCCTCCAGGAATGACTGCCGACGACGTTGCCACAATCGTCGCCTAAACAGATAGTGCGACAAAAGAAGAGGCACCGACAACGGTTGGAGTGACTGGCGTACTCAAAGGAGGCATTGTCGTAATGACAGGCTCATCCTCCTCCTGAGATATCGGAACCACTTTGGGCGAGCCGGCACCGAAAAATATTTTCTCTTCAAAGTCGGGCACCTCCATATCCTCGCCAGGAGCTGAAATAGTGCCAAAAGGCGCGTCAACGCTGCCCTCCCCGTACATGTCTTCCCCTGAAAAGAAGACAAAAGAAAGTTAATATCAAAATGATGTTAATTTTTCTAAAAAAGAGGCGTAAAGACGATATTTACCCATGGCTGATGGTATATATGTCGCGTTTGCAGCCAGTACAACTAAATCATTTCTTAATGATGCTAAGCAAGCTGTCATACCTGGAGAAGGGGGTGTGCTAACTGACATCAGCAGGTATTCTTCCGAGTCTTCACCCAGATCCAATCGAGGTTCAATAGGTGGAATCTCGCTGGGTGCACTTACAGACACGGCAGGGGTTTCTCCCGTTGTTGATCTGGATAAAGATATCCTTATTCGGCTCGTCCCCGAAGGCGATCTCATACCATTACCTAAAGCGGTAGCAGCGACAGCAGCCTCAAGCAGAGATTCTCCGACACTGCCAGCCGGAACTGTAAAGGTTCCCTCTCTAAAAGGCGAGGAACCTCCAATCAAAGAATCATCCCCGACAGGGGAAAACAGCAGGTTCACTTCTAGGAGCCTCATGGCCGGGAATCCTGAGAGGATGACTAACCGTCTTCTTCTTCTTCTTGCGAGGGGAAGTATCCTTCAGAGCAGGAGCCCTTCGCTTACCAGAGATGACCAGAGGCCCTGCAGGCGGAGGTATTTCACCCCTCGGTACTGCCAACAAAGGCTCATCTGGATTGATGGAATCTTCACCCTCATCGGAGGAAACTGAGGGGATTTTGTATCTCCCTGCAGACTTAGAAGAGGGCATCCTAAAACTTTTACGCATATCAAAATCGCGATGGAAGGTGTTGGTTGCCACATAAAACTGGGCATACGAGTGGAGGATGCGCAGCTCCATGGAGAGTGAAGTCGCGGGCACAGTAAAAGTTGCTTCAGTGCAACCCATGATGAAGTATCGCTACCCTCTCACAACATCGATAAGTCTACCCCTGGACCTGAAGCTGGTGACGGCATTGCCCACATGCAATTGGTTATACCCAAATTGCCTGGCAAACAGACTAGGCAGGTAGGTTCCAAGAAGCATTGGTCTTCACTTCTGTACAGTAAATGGGAAGGTCTAATGCAGACCAACCAATTAAAAGTCTCAGGAGAAAGAACGGTCTTTTCGTCGCCTAAATCCTGAAGTCTGCTCCCCTGTTGATTGAGATGTACAGAGGGGACAGTACAGAAGAGCTTCCAGCTGTGACTAAAATTCAGCGCCCGCCGACAGTCTAAAACTGTGGTCACGTTCCAGGAGAAATTCTTGTAATTCAGCAAGAAACTACCCCCCGAACTGCTGCCAGAGCCGGGAGACATCACCCTGGGGTTATGGAGAATTAACCATCCCATCAAATACAGGTATGGTAATTCTACCCTAAGAAAGCTATCACGCCGAGTTTCATCGGCAAGCAGCCCATCAGTAATGGCCCTCAGGCCAGCTTGTATGCGGCACACCATGACAGGGAGCAAACCTAGTCTTGCCCCAAACACCAGACGCACTGCAGGCCATAAGGTATTACGGTAAATGCGATCCGAGGATGCAATGCCTGGTACTACCGATCGACGCAGCCATATAGAGAGGAAGCCAGCCAGTTGAGCTTCCTTGGACAGAGGCCTGCGGCAATGCCTCAGATAACTGTAGGCCTTAGTGCCTGCAGGATACTTCCCTATCCCTTCGTCGAGAATTTAATCGGAAGCCCCAGCGTCGTCCATAAGATCGTCGACTACCTGAGCACTAAGCACGCTAAGAAAACTCAGAGGCTGATCCTTGCTATCCAAGACCTTCTCCGGCTTAGCATCCCTGACCCGGTGAAAGAAGAGGTAGGACGCCCATTTATTGGTATGAGCCAAATCTGAAGGCTCATTATAAAAGGCGGTGCAAGCAAGGTAGTGGCACATCAGCTCCTGGTACACTGCCACTACCCGAGGGTCTGAATCCCCCAGCTCCCGGTTGGTGGGAACATACTCTTCATAAGGAGTATCCCCATTGGCAGTCTCGAAATCTCTGCCATCTCGTGGAGGGCCAATCCCAACTACCCCAGTAGAGTGGCAAAAGTCCCGGTGAGCGAGATATATTGCTCCATCAAAGCCAGAAATAGGCTGGGGTTGAGAGGTAACCCAGCACTGGTGGCACTCACAGCTGCGTACAGACCAATGCTCTCCAGCTCGGTCTAAAAATACTTCAGGGCCCAGTCAGCTAAACGAGCCCATCGAAGATTTGTATGGGTGATCCACCCACTTGTCCGAGGATTAACCTTGGGGTATACTCCTCCGTGCTCCATGAAATCATTGCAGAAAGTCGGTATTTGGACTGGCTGGAATGGTGCAGTTTCCTCACTCGGGACAACGCCCAAAAATAATCCCCTGAACGACATGACTGGACCGGAAGGACAGCTGACAAATGACCCCTGGTCAGATCCTTTCTGGTAGAATATCTTACCCGGCTGTCCGTGAAGATTGGGAGTCAGCGTCCACGACATCCTCCTGGGATGTGCAGCATGGAAGAATGCCGTGATGGGGTAGTCCCTCAGCATCTTGGGCAGGTACATGACCCAGCCCGCGGCAGGGAAAACCCAGAGCTCTTTCTTGGGCTTCGTCTGGGACTGCTTGTCAATTATGTCCCCGAAGAAAAAAGCCAATTTTATATATTATGCCCCGTCTATAGACGTCAGGGGCTCTCCGTTGATCATGCTCAACATCATTCACTCTCCTTGGGACAATATCAGGATTCCCCTTCCTTCAGGATATTGGGGTCCAGAGATGGGAAATGTCACGTGGGACAAATCCTCTAGGTAGTTGGAATGCAGCATCCCGACAGCGGAACACAACACCTCGGCCAGCGGAGATGCATGCAAGTTAACTACAAAGCGCAAGAAAAAATACGTCAGTTCCTATACTAGACATTATAATCTTGCAACATATGCCAAAAGTCAACAGTCTGTGCTTTACACCAAGACTGTAAAAAAAAACTTGATCTTTTACGCTGGAATCTTATTCCAGGGCATAAAATTCAAGACTGGCAGTATACGCAAAAAACTCGACAGTCTGTATTTTACGTCAAACTGCCAAAGTTTGAGTTATTACGCCAGAATTTTTATCCAGAAGCGTAACACTCAAATTTTATGGTATACGCCAAGTTTCGACAGTCTGTGCTTTTACGCCAGACTGCAAAAATATGGAGTTTTTACGCTGACACATTAGAAATATGGACGTAAAAGATGAAACATCTCTGTGCATCATCTTCCTCGAAGAGGCTATCAGCACAGAAGACGACCTAGCGCGTTCACGTACAACATGTGCGAAGGATTTTCGTCATTCTCGTCGTCCCAAAAGCTTTACCTTTAACACCCGGTGCACAGCTCATCGGTGGGACACTTCGCTCAGAGCGGGGCTCGCCTTGCCCGATGGAAGTCGCTCTTGCTTGGGCAGAGGAGCGAGAAGAAGAGTCAGTCTTCTTTCCCTTAGAGGAAGAGATTGGTTTCGGGGCCATTGCTGAAAACTCGGAATACTCGGAGAGGAAACGAACGAGAGAACTCGAACAAGCGAAGGCTTTCTTTTGCAAAAAGACAGATGAAAAGTTTTTCTCTAAAAGCCTTAGGGTATATATAGAGTTCGGATAGACTCCTCGAATCCCTAACCAAATCCGATAATTAATATTCAGTTATGATTGGGGACCACGTCAGCCTATTACTCAGGGAAGGCGGACAGTCAGCAAATTCGAAAAGTTTTCGTGCAAAGAAGATTCGTGGTCTACACTCGACAGCTACAAATCTACGATTTTACTCTCACAGGCTATAAATTTATGGTTTTATGCCCGGATGCTTTTATGCTCGGTAGCTTTTATGCTCGAGAGGCTACAAACCTACGACTTCACGCTCAGAAGCTACAAAACTATGATTTCACGCTCGGTGGCTTTTACGCTCAGAGGCAACAAATCTACAACTTCACGCTCGAAAGATTTTCTTTTCAGAGGCTACAAATCTACAGTTTCTATGCCCGTATGCTTTTATGCTCAACAGCTTTTACGCTCGAGAGGCTACGAACTTATGATTTTTCGCTCATCCATATTTACAGATCTATGACTCTCCGCATATCTGAAAAATACGCAGGCCAGAGTATGCGTATATGTGAACAAATCCCAACGTGGTCAAATTACAAGGGTTCACGCAGAGGATACTCCTTCTTGGCCTCAAAATATCCCAAGTACCCAAAGCATACAGATTTCAACATTGAAAATGTCTCTTCTTTTTGGGTCGGTTGGAAGTTCATCCAGACTCCAGTCTGAATATTTCAGCTATAGTTCAAGATGGCAACTCAGTTTGACTGCCGTTTCTCGCCCTATTTTCAAGGAATCTTCGGGAAATCATTCTTGAAGACGATGGTCTGAACAAAAATTCTGTTTATTAGAAGCGACGGTTCAGAAATTTTCGCAGCTCCCCATTCCTAATAGCAGGACAGTTCGAATACTCGACTTAAATGCAAGACAGCTTTCTGCGCATCCTCAGTTATACATAAAAGACAGGACGGGACCTAATACTGTTTCTATCAGAGTCGGCGTAAAGTTACCAAACATGTCGAAGCTACACATATTCAGACTTTATTACAGCAAAATATATGGCAAATAATCATATGCACAGAAGAAGACGATTTTATTAAATTATGATTACATATGAGAAAAATCCATTCTACAAAGGGTTTTTCTTCATTTTTTATGAATACATATGAGGGAAATCATGTCTACAAAGGATTTCCTCATCTTCATCGGAAGGCCACCCCCAGAATCTGTTCTGCCAGGTTCTCGTATTGGTGGAGATCTTCTCGCGCCTTCTTCAGCAGTTAGTCGGTTTTCGCAACCGATTAACAAGAAAATAATTAATGGCGGGAGGATACAAAACTGGGCCTGCCTAAATTATGTAGAGCCCATCCTTCATGCGCCATGACAGATTGAGTTGAGGTTTTAGACCCAACTCAATACTCGAGGACAGAGCTAGTTTTTCTGCTCTCGTCCACGAATGACAGGAGAAAATACAGCTTGCAAGCTGTGTGGTCGAATGTGACCCTTCCTCTCTCCTGGACGAACCGCCACACAAAGTTGCTGATTATCCCGAGCAAATGAAGCTATGCTATCCTTCCATGATCCATCGTTGCAGAGGACATTTGCTCGAAGACGCCTTCTTTTTTGGCTCCTTACATGCTGGAAGAACATCGTCTTCTTCCTCAAGTCGACCCGACGAACTCCAGCGATCATCTCTGTGTGGTGAAAGAGATGTTGGAAGAACAGGTTAACTCCTCAGCCTTTATATAGACGGAAGAGAACACACCAAATCCCAACAAATCCCTAATAATCTGCCAGAAAGTCAGCCTTGAAGAACGAATCAGACTTGACCGTTTCATGCTTCATTCAAAGCGTTTAAAATTATGAGGAATATGAAAGCTTTGAAGGGGTCTTGTAGAAGCATGAAAAATATGCAGAATAGCTATACGCAGCATTTTAGTGCTGGGCAGCGTAAAATATGACTTCGGAGCCATCGGCATACAACAGAGCTTTTTCGCTAAGTACAGCGTAAAATATAAGCTCAAGGACTATCCGCGTAATGCAGTATGTCTAGGCTGCTTCAGCATAAAAAGGGGTATTATATCGCCTTTACGGCGTAAAACTCATCCGCTTTAATGCAGCATTGAAGTGTACGAGGAACGCTTCGTATTCTCTGAAATGAACCTGTCAAATCGTGCAGTGAACCTGACGTCTGACTCCTGACAAAGAGTATTGCATGACTACCCAGACGACGGCTATAATAATGGCACGGCACAGCGACCCAGACTGTCGTTTAGTGATATTTTCTTGGCGTAAACCGCTTTTACGCATACAAGGGAATACGCTGCCTAGTTTTATACAGGCAGATGTGAGCTGTTTACGCTCCACAGAAGACGAACAGGCTGCCACATCAAAAGTTGCTCTTCGTACAGGGCTCGAGGCACGTCTCTGCATTTAATGTGCAGAATGATGGCAGATCTTCGAGGCACGTCTCTGCATTTAATGCGCAGAATAATGGCAGATCTTTGAGACACGCCTCTGTATTTAATACGCGGAAGGGTGGCAGATCTTCGAGACACGCCTCTCCATTTAATGCGTAGAAGGGTGGCAGATCTTTGGGACACGTCTCTGCATTTAATGCACAAGATGGGGGCAGATCTCTGCATTTAATGCAAAAGATTTGATTATATCTCCAAAAGCCGTAATTTTGGCTAAAACGTCCACATCATCACTTTCGCGCATTACGCCATCAGGCTATTTTCAGCTATGGGAGCACGCTGTACGCTATCTCCTTGGAATACGCTACCAGACTATTTTCAGCTTTGAAGAGCACGTTGTACGCTATCTGTAACCTCCGATTTCCAATTTCCAAAATAATTAGATTTTAATTTATTTTAAAATATCAAATTTATAAAATAATTCTCCTTAAAAAAAAAAAAAAAAAAAAATTTTAATTGATTTTGAACGATGTTTGATTTTAGAAGGTAATTTAAAAAAAAATCTTTTATAAAAATCATTTTTCCTAAATGACGATGTATTACAAAATAAATAAATAAATAATAATATATATTTCTAGTTTCAAATATTTATTGGCTTGAGTCATAAAATTATTGTTTTGACTAAATAGTTATTTAAAGGACTAGTTGATAAAATAAAATAGATTTTATTGGGATAGTAAATAAATGAATTACATACTTCCAAATATTTTGAAAAAATGAGTTTAATTAGTAGCTAATCAAAAGCTTCTTAAAAACATTTTTCTTAAATTTCTTTTCTATTTAATTTATCGTTTTCCGTCTCCCATTCACGCCCCATTCTTCCCACATGAAAAGCCCCTTTATATTTAATTCTGGGCCATTCATCGTTGGGCCAACCCGCAACCCTTTATCCCACACCCTTCTCCCTATTTAAGTTCTCATTTTCACATCTCCCTAGAAACCCTAATCTCCTAATTATTAGCTAGCCTCCACAATTCCCAAGCCAACAAGCCATCACCATCATCTTGTGTACTCGTGTCCGTGTGTCCAGCATCACCGTGTCAGCCGTGATGGCCTCGGGTCCGACCCCGGGTGTCCCACCATATCCATTTCTTTTCCTGTGTCCAGATTTATAGTTTACAACCAGCTTTTCCGTGTCCGACACACCCGGACACCACCTCCACATCCACCACTGTACACAGCATCACCCGTGTCCAACACCGGACACGTCTACAGTACACCCCCGCCGTGTCCAGTCCCCGGACACGACCCCGACGCACAGAACCGATCAAACCCTAAACCTAACCGTGGCCGCGTCGAGCCGTGGCCGCTGAAGCCGGACGCCGCCAGATCCGCCGTCGCCGCTGGAATCGAACGCCAACGCCTCCTCGAGCGCCGAGCGCCGCTCCTCGACCCGACGCCGCCGTCTCGAGCCGAGTTCGAAGCCGCCGCTGCCCTCGGTTTTTCCCCCCGCTGTCTCGAACCACGATCCGCCCAGATCCGACTCAAAGCCGCCGCTGAGCCGAGCGCCGCCGCTGGAAGTCGAGCACCGCCACCGCCTCGCAGAGCCGCCGCCGCCTCCCCCTCAGCGTCGACCCGCAGCCGCCTCGACCAGATCCACCTTTCCTCGAAGCACAGCGGCCGGCCACTCCTCTTCTCCGTCGAGATGCTGCTTCCCTCACCGGAGCCGACAAGCGCCAGATCCACCGACGACCGCCCTGCCCGGCGGACCCCACCGCGCCGCGCCGACGGGAGAACCCTAGGTGAGCCCCTTCTTCCTTCTTTCCCTCTTTCCTCTTCTTCGAGTTTCTGTGAAAAAAAAAGGTTAAGTAAATTAGTAAATTAATTAATTAGTAATTAGTTAAGTAGTAAATTAATTAATTAGTTAAATAGTTAATTAGTTAATGATTAATTAGTTTAATTATAAGAAGTTTAGTTATAATTAATTGGTTAATTATTTTTATCAGTAATTATTTTTATCAGTAACTATATTCTTAATTAGTAATTAATTCTTAGTCAGTAGTTAATTAACATAGTTTGGTTTAGTTAATTTAAATTGTTAATTAATGACCAGTGAGTAATTTCTTAATAAATTAGTAATTAGTAATTTGTTTATTAATTAAATATAATTAATTTAGTAATTTCCTATAATAAATTTGGTAATATACATATATATGCATATTAGTTTTATTGTTTAAAAATTTAATTATGTATTATATATAAGGGTTTTGATTATGAAATTTGTATATATATATATATAACCGTATTTTGGCATAAAAATATATATGTAGATTTATATTTTCATATTGGTATAGGTATGTATTTAAAATATGAATAGATATATTATTTAATTTATTAATAAAAATTGTATAATTAAGCATGTGTAATTAGTTGTATATGTATGTATATTTGGGTATTTTATATGGTATAAAATTAATTTGGTGAATTAATATTAGTATGTTACGAATGATGTTGACAATATGTATAGGTATATTCTAAAATGTACTTTTGCACATATATGTAATAGTATACGTATTATTTGGTATAAAATATATAATGTTTAGTATATGTAAATAAATGTATATATATAAATATATATGTACCTAATATATTTTCAAATACGTATAATTAGTATAAATGTATATATATATCTTGTACATACAATTAATGTATTGTATATGTATTTAATGTGATGTACTAGTATTAGTATATATTTTAATGATAACATTGGCAATACACATATATATATATATTTTAAAATATAGTTTAGCATATGTATGAGTATACATATATAATGTTCAACTAGTATAAATCGAACATATATTGTAAATACATTTAAATTGGTGCATGTATAAATATTGTAAGTATTAATAAAGGTAATGTATATTATATACGTGTCCCTACTAGATGACCCTAGTTGACTGAGTTCCATGCCAGGCTTAGCCCTGAGTTAGGTATTTGATTGTGTGTGTAGTATAGCATCTGATGCAAATGTGGTTTTGCTTGTGATATGTTTATAGGACTGTTGGGTTACCCAGGGGACACTCTGGAACAGGACCTCGGTATTCACCAGCTAAGGACCAAAGGCGAGTACATTCTCTGATTAGTTTCTAATTTATGATATCTCCTATGTTCACTGTATCTAGTGTAAATATCCATGTTCTTGACACGTTGGTTACACGGATTGGTATACACGGATCTCGTCATGAGATGTTATCCCTTATTCATGGTGTAGCTTGTACGAGACTTGTTTCCTTGATATCTTGTGCATGTACAGACACTAATTCCCGGGGAGATTTGCTACCTTCCTAGGGAATCCTGTGCCATAGCGTACCATGATTGGATCTACTATACCAGTCGGGGGTTTGGGGAGTACTTTAGTGTAGATATGTGATCATACCCAACTTTATATGCACCATAGCTCACCCCACATCTCACGTCGGGTGCGGCCTGACCACTTATATGAACCATAGCTGTTACGTGTGATTAGCCTGATCTCTACATGCACCATAGCTAACCAACGGTTAGCCTGACTTTATATGAACCATAGCTAACCAACGGTTAGCCTGACTTTATATGAACCATAGCTAATCACATGTAACCAGCCTGATCAAGATCCCAAGCCGATCACATGTTAAAACTAGTACTCACACACTTAGTCATAGAATTCTTGCTCATGGACATATTGTTTTTTCCTGCATTTACTTACAGTATTTCCAGAACTTCTCATTGTACATTCTCGTACTTATACATGCATCTGGTATGTTTCCATCTAGAACTGCTACATAGTTTATGTCATTTATATAGAACTGCTATTTAGAGATGTACTTTGCTCCTTCCTGACTGGAAAATATTTTTCCAGACTTTGACATTAGTAGACTGGTTTCTGACACTTGGGGATTGGAAGTTAATGATTGCAGGTATGATTATGTTGTCTTTAGACTTGTATTGTATTCTTTTATTTCTTCATTTCCTATCGTGCTGTAGTTGTGATTGAGTATTTCTAGATTTATTTTTGATATCCACGTCTCCTTATGGAGATGGATACTAGAGTGAGATTGTTTAGATAGTACTTGACCTAGACAGCGTTCTACCGCCGATGCTGCGGCGTAGGCTGGACGTACCCACGCTCTCGTGCCCTAACCGGGTGCGGGTCGTGACACGTTTTTAGTGGTGGCCCATGCAGGTTAGACTTCGCTAGTTGTGCGATGTCGTGGTAGTGCGACGTCTTAGTTGTACTACTGCGTACCTGCTATAGAATATAGGACATAGGATACTAGGATGAGAGAGGATACTCAATCACAAATTCTTGAAAGATTTCCTGGGATGACCCCATGAGAATCTTATTTTCAATTTAAATCTTTCCTTGTTTCCGTCCGCTCTCGCTTGTTGTCACTGAACTTGATTCTTGCTGAGCAGTTATTAAATTAAAATCTTGGTATCATTGTTGAGTTTGATTCTTGTTGACCAGTTGTTAACTTTAATTCCTGGTATCGTTGTTGAGTTGATTTCAAATTGAGATGAATTTTTACGGACTAGGATTTATGGTATCATCTGATGACATATATTGATGAGGACAGTGAGGAAGGTAAAACGTCTACTTTGGTTATGGAACCTAGAATTTATCGCAGCCATATTAGCTGTGGTGACGAGAACGTAGGGACCTGACTTGGATGTATATACTATAGTTATGAAGCTTAGAGTCTTTCGCAGCCATACCGGTTGGCGTGGCGAAGACTCTAGACGACATGATTATAGAGTGCATACCTTAGTTACGAAACCTATCGTTTATCGCATCTATGCTTACTGGCGTGGCGAGGATTCTGAGTGTCATGATTTCAGACAGACGTGTATGATTATCAGGTTGTATCCTAAATTGGTTCTTAAAATATCATCTCAAGACTTATCTATTTCTGTTATTCCAGGACTTTGTTCCACCGCTTCTTCCTTTACTAGCAGTAAAAATACCTTCTGTCCTCAATTCAGTCTTGAGCTCCTACTCCTTGAGGATTTCTTGTTAAGCATGGTAATTAGTGGCTTGTAATTTTGTTGTGTCTGGTATTAGTATTGACTGTGTTGCTAGTGATTTGTAAGTGTTTCTTAGTTGGACATGTGAGCAGTAGGCTTTAATCTAGAGTTAGCCCTTAGTATAGTACCTTGTACCAATGATTCTAGGAGTAGTGTCCTTATAGTACTATAAGTAGAGGAGGGTATAGAGTATCAGTGATAGTTCTCAGAGTTAGTATCAGAGCCAGTTACCCGTCCTGGATAATCATGATTATGTAATTGAGTGATCAATGTAAACGATTAAGTATCCAGGAATTGTGTTAAGGATTTATGGAGCATGATGTCCAAATTGATGATTGATATCGGAAATGTTAAAGAAATGTATATGTATAAAGGGTTTAACGAGATGTCATAAGTAGAGAAATATCAGGATTAGTAATGGAAGTTGTGAAGCGTATCACGGATTAGTTTGATAGGCTTTAAAGGATTGAAGGAAATACATATACAACCATCGAGATGAGGAACCATACACATACCCATGAGAGTAAAGAAACATGAGTGTTATAGAGGATACAGATGATCATGAGTCTAATGAGCTTGATGAGATAATCCATTAATGCAGCTAGTGATATAATACCAAGAGTGTCGATGATTCTATATCAAGGATTATTGAAAATGGTGCTAATAACAGTAAGCACTCGGTGTGATGATAATTAGATGATATACCAGTTGACATAAATTGAAATTATGAAAGAAAACACAGTTGATGGTAACTTTGATCATTGGAGGTAATAGTGCAAGTGATTCGGGCAGTGCAAATTTAGTACACAGTTCTAGACAATATAGGTATTGAGTGCACCTTGAGTATCAGAGACCGTGAGCACTGATATGTACATTGAGGAGTTATAAATTAAAAGGTGGAAATGAATTTTAAATTTTCAGAATTTTTAAGGAGTTGAGATTTTATGTTGTTAAATTATTGAGGATTTAAATTTGATTCACTAAACATAGTTAAGGCTACAAAGATTTTAGAAGTGATTAAATTTTTATTTCGATGTGGAGTATCTAATTTTGAGGAAGTATATGCATTTTATTTTAAGTTGATCGGGAAGTTAAACCTTGACGATTATTTTGAGAATTAATTTTTGGTAGATGAGAGATATGAATATTAATATATGATTAGTTGATATGGGTACCAGTGTACATGAATAGGAATTAGTTAGTGAATGTGCTAGAGTTAAGTGTTGTTAGAGATAGTAGACACTACAAGTAATATGTTAGCAGGTTCTTTCTTTTCTTTCCTAATGTTCTTTTTCGTCTTTTGATTGATTGATTCCCTAGTAACGTGGTTTATATTCATGATTTTTTGTTAGAACATAACTAGTAGTACCCCCTTAACAGAGACTGAAATACCATGACAAGACTCATGACCTATATTTTCTTAAATTGCATGGCTGTAGGTAGAATTTCTTAAACCATGATCATTGGGTTTTTGACCATAGCAAAGATCTATGACGAGGTTATGACTGACCAAAAAGAGACAAGAGGATTAAATTTGTGGATAAGCATTAAATTAAATAAAAAGTTAAGGCATTAATAAAAGAATTGACGGATCATTAATTTTACGAAGATTGAGGATGATTGAAACTTGAGGATAAATATTGACTTGAAGGGAGAGTTCAGAAATTGACAGAGCCAAAAATTTGAGGATTTATTAATTTTAAGGAGGTCTTGATATGATTGAATTGACTATGAAAAGTTTGAGAAATTTGAGAGATTATCATCATATATATTTGATTGCAAGATAAAAAGTTAAAATTTTATATTATGAAGGTTGCATTGAAGATTTCGTAAGTATCACATCGTTAAGTGTTTTGAAAAAAAAAAAAAAAGGGAAAGAAAAGAAGAGAAAGGAGGAAATAAAATCGTTAATGAAATAGTATCGAATTCAATTCTCGGGATAGGATTAGATTATGAATGAGCATCAATTGAATTTGAGTTAGAGGAGTAAGGTGATTGATGGATTGTGTTTAAAAATTTAAATGTTGGGATACGATTTTTATAAATATACATTGATTGGATTTCAATTAAAAGGATTGGATAGTAAAATTTTGTATTTAGTTATTTACTCAAAATTTGAGGAGATTATGTTACGACTGGAATTTAATTAAAATATTGAGGATTTGAGTAGTAAAAATTTCACATTTGGATAATAAATTCAGAGGATGAAAAAAAAAATATTAGTTCAAAATTCGGAAACATTATACATACGGATAGAGAAATATGGAATGAAATGAAACTCATGATAAAGAATATTATAATATAATTGATTATGGGATCATATAATTGAAGGTCGTAAGGTTAGATCATGGTATATTGAGGTTGTGATTTAAATTAAAATCTTGACCATGACAGTAACATTTGAAATCGAAGAAAATAATCGAGGTATAGTTGATGTTAAGATAAACAAACTCGAATTTGATGATAAGGCTTTTGATTCAGAAATTCTAAGATCTAATCTAATAAAGTTTGTGGAATTTGAACTTTTATAAATGTTAGTTAATGATGAATCACAAGATTGAGAAAAGTAAAATGAACGAGGATAAAAAGGAAGGATTATTTTCAGATGGTAGTGTAGACTTTTTCCTAGAAATTAAGAAGGCAATTAGATGTCTCTTGATTACATTCTGAAGGATGTATTTAAGTTTCTTAAATCAAATTGTCGACCGTATCTTTCGAATTAGCTATAACTTTCATGTCTATATCATTCATTATACTGGGTCTTCCTTGGTTTAGCTACTTTGACAAGGTAACGTGCATTATTCCAATTATCTGTTTTTTTGTGATCGTGTCTACTTCCCAAAACCTAAACCTTCTAGAGGATTCAAGGCCGAGCCATAATTCCTTCAAGTTACTCCTATCTTAAACCATATTTTCTTTTTCTTCATGTTTTCTGCTGTTTGGTAAATATTCTCCTTATAGAAATATTTTTTCAATGATATATTCATCATTATGAGCAACAAATTTTTTTCTATCCTAGTCGTCCCTAAATTTCGAGGACGAAATTTTTCTAAGGTGGATAGACTTGTAACCTCCGATTTCTAATTTCCAAAATAATTAGATTTTAATTTATTTTAAAATATCAAATTTATAAAATAATTCTCCTTAAAAAAAAAAAAAAAAAAAAAAAAAAATTTAATTGATTTTGAACGATGTTTGATTTTAGAAGGTAATTTAAAAAAAAATCTTTTATAAAAATCATTTTTCCTAAATGACGATGTATTACAAAATAAATAAATAAATAATAATATATATTTCTAGTTTCAAATATTTATTGGCTTGAGTCATAAAATTATTGTTTTGACTAAATAGTTATTTAAAGGACTAGTTGATAAAATAAAATAGATTTTATTGGGATAGTAAATAAATGAATTACATACTTCCTAATATTTTGAAAAAATGAGTTTAATTAGTAGCTAATCAAAAGCTTCTTAAAAACATTTTTCTTAAATTTCTTTTCTATTTAATTTATCGTTTTCCGTCTCCCATTCACGCCCCATTCTTCCCACATGAAAAGCCCCTTTATATTTAATTCTGGGCCATTCATCGTTGGGCCAACCCGCAACCCTTTATCCCACACCCTTCTCCCTATTTAAGTTCTCATTTTCACATCTCCCTAGAAACCCTAATCTCCTAATTATTAGCTAGCCTCCACAATTCCCAAGCCAACAAGCCATCACCATCATCTTGTGTACTCGTGTCCGTGTGTCCAGCATCACCGTGTCAGCCGTGATGGCCTCGGGTCCGACCCCGGGTGTCCCACCATATCCATTTCTTTTCCTGTGTCCAGATTTACAGTTTACAACCAGCTTTTCCGTGTCCGACACACCCGGACACCACCTCCACATCCACCACTGTACACAGCATCACCCGTGTCCAACACCGGACACGTCTACAGTACACCCCCGCCGTGTCCAGCCCCCGGACACGACCCCGACGCACAGAACCGATCAAACCCTAAACCTAACCGTGGCCGCGTCGAGCCGTGGCCGCTGAAGCCGGACGCCGCCAGATCCGCCGTCGCCGCTGGAATCGAACGCCGACGCCTCCTCGAGCGCCGAGCGCCGCTCCTCGACCCGACGCCGCCGTCTCGAGCCGAGTTCGAAGCCGCCGCTGCCCTCGGTTTTTCCCCCCGCTGTCTCGAACCACGATCCGCCCAGATCCGACTCAAAGCCGCCGCTGAGCCGAGCGCCGCCGCTGGAAGTCGAGCACCGCCACCGCCTCGCAGAGCCGCCGTCGCCTCCCCCTCAACGTCGACCCGCAGCCGCCTCGACCAGATCCACCTTTCCTCGAAGCACAGCGGCCGGCCACTCCTCTTCTCCGTCGAGATGCTGCTTCCCTCACCGGAGCCGACAAGCGCCAGATCCACCGACGACCGCCCTGCCCGGCGGACCCCACCGCGCCGCGCCGACGGGAGAACCCTAGGTGAGCCCCTTCTTCCTTCTTTCCCTCTTTCCTCTTCTTCGAGTTTCTGTGAAAAAAAAAGGTTAAGTAAATTAGTAAATTAATTAATTAGTAATTAGTTAAGTAGTAAATTAATTAATTAGTTAAATAGTTAATTAGTTAATGATTAATTAGTTTAATTATAAGAAGTTTAGTTATAATTAATTGGTTAATTATTTTTATCAGTAATTATTTTTATCAGTAACTATATTCTTAATTAGTAATTAATTCTTAGTCAGTAGTTAATTAACATAGTTTGGTTTAGTTAATTTAAATTGTTAATTAATGACCAGTGAGTAATTTCTTAATAAATTAGTAATTAGTAATTTGTTTATTAATTAAATATAATTAATTTAGTAATTTCCTATAATAAATTTGGTAATATACATATATATGCATATTAGTTTTATTGTTTAAAAATTTAATTATGTATTATATATAAGGGTTTTGATTATGAAATTTGTATATATATATATATAACCGTATTTTGGCATAAAAATATATATGTAGATTTATATTTTCATATTGGTATAGGTATGTATTTAAAATATGAATAGATATATTATTTAATTTATTAATAAAAATTGTATAATTAAGCATGTGTAATTAGTTGTATATGTATGTATATTTGGGTATTTTATATGGTATAAAATTAATTTGGTGAATTAATATTAGTATGTTACGAATGATGTTGACAATATGTATAGGTATATTCTAAAATGTACTTTTGCACATATATGTAATAGTATACGTATTATTTGGTATAAAATATATAATGTTTAGTATATGTAAATAAATGTATATATATAAATATATATGTACCTAATATATTTTCAAATACGTATAATTAGTATAAATGTATATATATATCTTGTACATACAATTAATGTATTGTATATGTATTTAATGTGATGTACTAGTATTAGTATATATTTTAATGATAACATTGGCAATACACATATATATATATATTTTAAAATATAGTTTAGCATATGTATGAGTATACATATATAATGTTCAACTAGTATAAATCGAACATATATTGTAAATACATTTAAATTGGTGCATGTATAAATATTGTAAGTATTAATAAAGGTAATGTATATTATATACGTGTCCCTACTAGATGACCCTAGTTGACTGAGTTCCATGCCAGGCTTAGCCCTGAGTTAGGTATTTGATTGTGTGTGTAGTATAGCATCTGATACAAATGTGGTTTTGCTTGTGATATGTTTATAGGACTGTTGGGTTACCCAGGGGACACTCTGGAACAGGACCTCGGTATTCACCAGCTAAGGACCAAAGGCGAGTACATTCTCTGATTAGTTTCTAATTTATGATATCTCCTATGTTCACTGTATCTAGTGTAAATATCCATGTTCTTGACACGTTGGTTACACGGATTGGTATACACGGATCTC
Organism: Iris macrosiphon; assembly: GCA_036927795.1. NCBI lineage: Eukaryota > Viridiplantae > Streptophyta > Magnoliopsida > Asparagales > Iridaceae > Iris > Iris macrosiphon. Next base: position 73,064,050 of record JAYESA010000005.1, on the reverse strand, counting down.
GTCATGAGATGTTATCCCTTATTCATGGTGTAGCTTGTACGAGACTTGTTTCCTTGATATCTTGTGCATGTACAGACACTAATTCCCGGGGAGATTTGCTACCTTCCTAGGGAATCCTGTGCCATAGCGTACCATGATTGGATCTACTATACCAGTCGGGGGTTTGGGGAGTACTTTAGTGTAGATATGTGATCATACCCAACTTTATATGCACCATAGCTCACCCCACATCTCACGTCGGGTGCGGCCTGACCACTTATATGAACCATAGCTGTTACGTGTGATTAGCCTGATCTCTACATGCACCATAGCTAACCAACGGTTAGCCTGACTTTATATGAACCATAGCTAACCAACGGTTAGCCTGACTTTATATGAACCATAGCTAATCACATGTAACCAGCCTGATCAAGATCCCAAGCCGATCACATGTTAAAACTAGTACTCACACACTTAGTCATAGAATTCTTGCTCATGGACATATTGTTTTTTCCTGCATTTACTTACAGTATTTCCAGAACTTCTCATTGTACATTCTCGTACTTATACATGCATCTGGTATGTTTCCATCTAGAACTGCTACATAGTTTATGTCATTTATATAGAACTGCTATTTAGAGATGTACTTTGCTCCTTCCTGACTGGAAAATATTTTTCCAGACTGTGACATTAGTAGACTGGTTTCTGACACTTGGGGATTGGAAGTTAATGATTGCAGGTATGATTATGTTGTCTTTAGACTTGTATTGTATTCTTTTATTTCTTCTTTTCCTATCGTGCTGTAGTTGTGATTGAGTATTTCTAGATTTATTTTTGATATCCACGTCTCCTTATGGAGATGGATACTAGAGTGAGATTGTTTAGATAGTACTTGACCTAGACAGCGTTCTACCGCCGATGCTGCGGCGTAGGCTGGACGTACCCACGCTCTCGTGCCCTAACCGGGTACGGGTCGTGACACTATCTCCCTGAAATACGCCAACTCAGGCTACATTTGCATTGGTACGTATTAAGGCTATTTGGTACAGAATTCGTTCAAAGCCTTAGTCAAGGAAGGAGGATCAGCTATCTTCTATGCTAGCTACCTATCTATGCAGCATCAGGCTTCTATGCCTATTCGGCTTCTATGCCTACTCGGCTTCTACGTCTACTTGGCTTCTGCGCCAGTTTGATAACTATTTGGCTTCTAGCCATAGTGACAGTTATTGGCTTCTACGCCAACCTCATCTACGCGGGGGGATAACTACCTACGTGGCTTTTATGCCGTGATCTTCGCAGCAGTTATATGCATTATCTCTTAATGGGACATGCATCACACGCTCATTCAAAAGGTCATTTATACGTGGGCAACGGTTATTGTAACCATCGCGTAAAAGGTGCTATACTTTCCACTGCCCGGCTTCTACGCCGACTAGATGGTCACTGTCACTAAAACCCTATAAATAGAGACCTCTATCGACAGAGGTCCGAGGTCGAAGAACTAAAGGTAAAAGATTCCAAGGTCAAAAAACTGAGAGTCAGAACCAAGGTTAAGAGTCGAAGAGTCTTTGAGAGAGAAGAATCCAGAGCTCAGGCAAAGAGTAGTGATCGACGACTTTGGCATCGAACATCCACTCTATTTTGCAACCTTCGAAGCTCTTTTCTGTCTTCTACGGCACTTCTTCATCATCGTGTGGTCCAAGGGACAAAGTGATCGACTGCAAATCAGACTCCTATAGCAATATTTACACAGATTAAAAATTGTACTTGACATCCTCGTATAGGATTAATTGTACTTCTTGTTTGTAAACCAAAGAGCGGGTTTCGTATAAACCTCGTCTTATATCTTTCGTTTATTATCAAACACAGGGGAGGAGGATAAGGTGGCCGTCCTATATTATATAGGAGGAAAAAAAATTCTCCTCATTTTTATTACAAATCTAGATCTAGAATTTTCTCTACCCAATTTCTTCATTCCCACAACAAATTTCTTCCCAAATCATCATTGGAGGCTATTGAAGTAAGGATCTATAAGGAGGAAGCAAGGATCTACAAGGAGGAGCAATGATTTATAAGTTTAAGGCTCATTTCATCCAATTTGGAAGTTTTATTGCGAATCCATCTCCCAATAGGCACACAGCAACAGCAGCACATCAGCAGCAATGCAGGCCAGCAACTTCAGTAGCACAGCAACTGCAAAAGCAATGCACTGCATCAGTTCGAGCATGCAGCAGCAACCTTGGCAAACACAGCAAGCAAGCAGTAAAGCAGTAGCATGCAGCAGCAACAACAACAGCCACTGTAGTTAGCAGAGCATGCAGCAGCAAGTAACAGCAAGAGTTTCAGCAACAGCTAGGTAAGGAGATGGTTAGTTAGTTTGGTTAGTAGTTAGTACTTTGTTAGTAGTTATACGTTTATATATGTATATATATTTTATTATGTATATATACTTGTGATAGCTATTAGTGATATGTATATATACTTGTATCTCTATTAGTGTTATGTATATATATGTATCTCTAGTAGTTATATATATATATATATATATATGTATGTATGTATGTATATATGTATATATGTATTAGTATGTATTGGTAGTTAGTATAGCTAGTAGTATTTGTATTAGATAATGCATGTTAGTTATAATTAGAGTTTGGGTAGTTAGCTATAAACTAAAATTGACATTACCTTGTGATACCAAGGTAAATGTCAAGGTATTGAGGGATACTCAAGGTATTTGGGTTTGAGTATTGAGATGGGTGTGTAGTGGTGAGATACCGCATTGGTTCAAAGCCAAGTATCCATTTAGCATTAGTTTAGTTAAGAATGTTATATATTGATGATTGTATATGTGTATTATGATATTATCATATCTAATTATTTGCGTATCTTAGGATACGGTATCCTATTGGTTTTCTAGTATCCTAGTATAGCTAGTGTAGCCTAGTTACATAGTGTATGGACCCAATATCCTAGAGATAGACTCATACAACCTCGAAATAGCTAGTTTGACTAGTTTGACTTAAAGTTGACCTAGTTTGACTATTTTAACTTAGAAATAGCTTTTTGACCTAGAAGTTGACTAGTTTAACTTACTTTCATTCCAAAATCTTGTATTGATATAATATTCCATATTTAGGTCTTCAGGGCACCGTACTGGGCATTTGTGATACTGTTCACCAGATTTTAGGCGAGTACATTCTCTGATAGTTTCTTATTTATGATATCCTCTATGTTCCTTGTATCTAGTGTAGATATTCTTGATTTTTTGACACGATGGTTACACGGATTGGTATATCCGGATCTCGTCATGAGATGTTATTCCTTGGTATTTATGGTATATCTTGTGCAAGTCTTGTTTCCTTGTTCTTCTTGTACATGTACAGACGTTTGTCATGAGAAGAGGAGTAGCGCCCTTCTTGTGGAAACCCGTATCATAACGTACCATGGTTGGATCCACTATACCAGTCGGGGGCGGAGAGTATTTAATGTAGAGTCATATCCTCCTTGTGCATATCTTGTTCTTTATAAGTGTTGATCATACACCGCACGTATGATTAACCAAGCCATAAATCTTATGCAAGTTTCCAAGCCGATCACATATTAAAGATGGTACTCACTCACTTAGTTGTAAACCCCCTCGACCAAATTTAGGTCTACTTGGATTAGATAGAGAGACTAGGGTTAGTTTGGAGCCATTTAGAATTAGAACATAGTATTTTAGATTAATGTATAAATATTCGTATCACTTGGTGCACCTTACCATTATTTTGATATTTGGAGCGCTACACTAGCATTTGCTTTCAAACAAATTTTACACACTTTTTCTAGACGTGCTAGCCTTCCATTCTGACCTTTGTGTAACTCATAAATACTCTCTCTTATGCTTCATTTTAGTCGCACAATATTTGTTATAAATATCTATTTTTAAATCCAAATAAATCCAACTTTGCATCTTTGTCTATTTCAATCGAAATTGGAGACACAACCTCGACCCATTTTGTGCAACACAATTTATGACAATAATCTACTTTGAGTCTTCTATGTTCATGACACTTGTGTCCCACCCAATTTTAATCCTATACACTTCAATTAATTAAAGAACACTATTGACGCTAATTTTAATTAAATTGGTGTAATGACTCAACCTAACCCAAAACTAGACCCAACACCAACCCAAACCCCCACTCACACCCTCAAGGTTCATACTAAATACTATTTTAATCCACTATATCACACCAAACATGGTGTTTTTCCTCATTAAATCCCAATCTCCCTTATTTGTGCAATTTCTAAATTGTTGGGAGCTTTTGTACAAATAAGCAACTAGGTGTCCACCTCTCATTGGAGCAAAATCATGAAGAAACTCTCCTTTATTTGTTTGACCAGTCACCCATATTTTTCCTCCTTTTTGTGTGTACAACATACCACTTTACACCTACATCATTACGACCCTCCATTCAAATTTATTCCATCCCAACCACCCATTTCTTCATGAGGATGCTTCCCTCATCCCTAAAAATAGCCATATGGCCGGCCCTAATCCCCATGCCCTCATTCTCTCTCTCTCTCCTACATTAACTCTCCCTCCCTCTCTCCAAATTTTAGCAGACACACCCATGTGCCCGAAACCCTAAAACTTTACTACCTTCCTCCTCCTTCTTCTTTCTCCTCCGACCACAACCATCATCCCGACCGACCATCACCTCCTTCCTCCTTCCTCCTTCCTCTTCCCACGACCACCACCCTCGACAGCCATTACCACCGCCATCAACACCACCATAGCCTCCTTCTTCCTCCCTCTAATCCCGCTACCACCTCCCTCCTCCTTCTTCTTCCTCCTCTGACCACAGCCAACACCACCACCATCATCGACCAGCAACCTTATCACCTCCTTCCTCCTTCCTCTCACCTCCTCCACAGTCACCACCACCTACTTCCTCCTTCTTCTTTCTCCTCCGACCACAGCCAATACCACCACCATCATCGACCAGCAACCTCATCACCTCCTTCCTCCTCTCTCTCCTCACGACCACCACCACCGCAAGCATCACCACCACCTTCTCCACAATCACCACCACCTTCCTTCTCCTTCTTCTTCCTCCTCCGACCATAGCCAACATCACCACCATCATCGACCAGCAACCTCATCACCTCCTTCCTTCTCCCTCTCCTCACGACCACCACCACCGTAAGCATCACAACCGTAACCTCTTCTCACGACCACCACCGCCTCTTTCTAATCCCGCCACCACCATCTTCACCACCACCATCATCACCACCATAGCCATCACCCCAGCCATCACCACCACAGTCATCCCGCCACCACCATCACCTCGTCACCACCACCCTGCTGCATTGCTGCCACTGTTGCTACTGTCGCTGTTGTGCAGTCTAGCCGTCGGAGCACCTCCATCTGCCGGAGATCGGCCATCCACGAGCTGCTGGCCGAGCACCCCCTCCCTATTTAGAGCTAACCCTAGGTATGCATATTCACTCCTCCTCATTCTTCTTATTGTTGTTGCATGAACCAATATTGTTAGTGAACCATATTATCTAGTATATATATACATGTATTGGAATAGTAGTTAGTATATTTCATGGGTTAGGTTTTTAGTATGACATATATCTGTGTAGTACCTAGGTGCTTAGACTAATTTATAATATGTGTACCCTAACCTATTAGCTAGGACACATGTTTAGTGTTATACGATATTTGGAGATATAAACGTATTGCTAGCTAATTGTCTTGTTGTGCACAGTATTTGATGATCTAGGTCGTACTCGTACATAGATACCTAGATGGTTAACACTATCAAACTTGTGTTGGAAAGTAACTTAGTACCTACTTGAACCTTAGTTGATCTTGGTTGTAATATTTGAGAATGTACGTTTAGAGGGACATGACACTTGTGCATTTTGGACACGTGCACACTCGACCCTGCTAGTTGATCGATTATAACCCCTACTTGCGTTAGTTTCTAAGGGCAGTGTAGTTGTATTTTTGTGCATACTAGTATAATGACTGATGGTTATTATATTATATATATAGGATCGTTGGATCGTTCGGGCGAGGCTTCGGGAGCAGAATTTTGGCATTCGCAGCTTGAGGATCCAGGAAAGTATACCTTGCCTTATTTACTATTTAATTCAAGTTATTAAATGTTGCATGAGATGTTGCAAATATTATATATAACTGTGCGCGTCCGAGAATGACTCGGGTGTAATCGATGATTGTGTCAATGTGTAGTGTATTAACTTAGTCACTAGCAGACTCACCTATTATTCTGAAGATATTTTGATACCTTCCAAGACCCTGACACTTCTTATACTCATCACAATGACAAACTCATGTTAGGATGCGAGTTGACGTACCCGACTAGCTATCGGTGCGTGTGATATGCATCACGGTTTAGTGCGTAGTCAGGTTAGTCTAGTTATTTGAGACATGGCATGTTAGTTACATAGTATGTACGTCGTGTATTCGACTTGTATATTTGTATTAGGCGGGGAGGATAACTGGTAGGCGTATGGGATACACACATTAAAATTCGTAGTGTCCAGACGAGCCACGGATCCAATGACTTCCTTTATTCAGATACCGCATTCTTCGGAGGGTTATGGATGTATATATATATATATATATATATATATATATATATATATATATATGCAGATACCTCATTCTTCGAAATGATGGACGTTACATGTACAGATACTACGCTCTTCGGAGTATTGGACATTATGTCTACACTTACCCATACGTACCAAGGTTGTCCTCATATTGCATTCACTTAGATGGTTAGTATACCCCCCTTTACTTATTCAGTATTTATATTCTGCATGTATTTTTGTATCTTGCTACGTCCCTCTGAGGACCTAGTTTCCTTCTAGATTTGGACGAGGTGTACTATCCGACCGTATACGTGCCCGGACAGGAGATGAGGTACGCGACCGAGGAGGAGCTTGAGGTGTTACCATCAGACTTTCTCTGATCACTTGTAGGCCTTCCACCTAGGGCTGGAGATTTTTATCTAGTTAGTCAATGTTCTAGCCTAGTACTCTTATATGTCCTTCCGTACTCTTATTTTAAGTATTGTAGTAGATTTGTTCCCATCAGACTTATTTGAATTGTATTATGACATTCAGATTTTGTACTTATTTCTAGTATTTATTTCAGCACTTCTTATTTATATTTTGTGGATGAGATTAGATATTTACCTGCTACACGTTAGCATATTAGCCTTGATAGGATTTTAGGACAGCGTATTACGCTACGTCGGGTCCATTAAATTAGAAAATCCTACGGAGTCGTATTAGCTGGTCATTGCCATGTGACATGGTCCCATGTATTTTGGGACTAGGGCATGACATTAGTCATTAGTATTCTTGTTCATTTTCATATTGTTCATTATTGTATTTATTTCCAGTATTTCTTTTATTGTATATCTCTCGTATCTATATATTGCATCTAGTATATTCATATCTATTTACTATTACATAGTTTATATCATTTATTAGAATTGTTGTTAGAGATTTACTCTGCTCCTTTCCTGACTGGATATATTTTTTCCAGATGACACTGAGGAGTGGTACCCCACTCACTACGGGCCTCAGGACGTAGTTGGCTTAGAGCCAGAGACCTTGGCTCAGGAGAGTCTCATCCCGACTTAGACAGACGATGCAGGACTCATAGCTTCATAGCTTAGTTGTTAGTTTCCTTTTGTACTCCAGTATTATTATTAGTTTTCTCTGACTTATTTCATATTATTATTAGTCTCATGAGTTGTATTTGTGACTCTTCTATTCTTTTATCATATTCGTGCTTATTTCTATCATAGATCTGTGATTGAGTATATTCATATTGTTGGTGGCATATTTATATTGATAGATAGTTTACCCAAATATTATTCTACCACCGATGTTATGGCGTAGGCTGGGCGTTGCTCACTACTTGCATCCCTACACCGGGTACAGATAATGACATATTTTTAGTGGTGGCCCATACAGGTCTCTTAGAGGTCGTAATTAGTATGATTCGTAGTGGTGCTCTGAATTGAGTGCTATTACGAGCATATTTCAGGATGTAGGATATAGGCTATAGGTTGAGAATACTCAATCACATCTAAAAAAACTCTATTGATTTATTTTAATTGTTCTTCCTTGATATAGATATTTGATCTTTAACTGTCCTTCTTTGAATGTCTTATATCATGTGCCATATTGGTTATTTCCTTTCGCTTTGTCTTAGGATGCCGCTTAAGACTAGATCAAAGCAGGGGAGAGCAGCTTCTGAGAGATCTGTGACTTCCCTAGGGCCTGTACCAGTCACTTCCTCGGTGATTGGCATATCAACTGTATTTGGGGGTCCACCTCCAACTCAGAGGACTGTTCCGGCTGTATCTGAGGGATTTCCACCGCCATCTTCCGCGCTGATAGATACAACTCAGATGTTCACACTATTTTACGATATATTGGAGGCACAGAGGGCTCAGTACGAGGCACACCAGAGGCAGATCGACATGTTGCGGCAGGGCATTGATAGTTCTCATCAGCTTGCCCTTGCCGTAGTAGATAGAGGAGTTTCGGTCCAGCAGCAGGTTGCTCCACAGGTTGCCCAACTTTGGCCAGGCAACATCCAGAACTTCAAGAAGCTGGAACCTCGGGTCTTCAAGGGGACGGAGGGCATTATCTATGTTAATGATTGGCTCAAGAATATTGAGCGTCTCATAAGGGTGTCCCGTCTTGCTGAGGATCTGAAGGTTGAGGCAGTAGGACTTCAGTTGTTCGATTTTGCCTACACTTGGTTCAGGAGTGATCCACTTGTTGCTGATGCAGGGCAGTCTTGGGAGGTGTTCAAGGACCTCTTCAAGAAGAAATTCTTTGATCGGACAGACAGGTTAGACTAAGGGAGGCAGTTTGAGAGCCTTATTCAGGAGAGCATATCTATGGAGGAATTTGCCGCAGAGTTCAGTAGGCTGGGCCAATTTGTGGAGTATTTTGTGAGAGAGCCAAAGGTTCGAGCTATCCATTTTTGCGAGGGTCTAAACTGGGAAGTGAAGATCCTTATTCCGTCTTTCTATGAGACCTATTCGGAGATACTTACAGAGGTACAAAAAGTTGAGCAGGAGTTTGGTTTTAAGCCAAAGAGAGATCGCGATTCTTTTCTGGGGGCTAACATCAGCACAGTGACTGTTAAGCGTCCTCATTTCCAGTCCAGGCCCTTTTAGTAGCCGCAGCAGCACCAGCTCCAGCTAGGGCATCGTTTCACCAAGCACCGCAGTAGCAGAGACCGTTACAGCAAGCTTTCTACCACTTTTGCAAGAAGCCCGGCCATATCTGGAAAGTTTACAGGAAGAGATTGGAAGTTTGTTTGTATTATGGTGCCGAGGGGCATCAACTGAGAGAGTGTCCTACCAATCCTTGTCATGCAGTTCAGGAAACAACTCTAGCTCCGAGGACACAAGCGAGACCACCTGTAGTACAGCCGAGGGGACCGCCGCTTTCGACCCAACAGCAACGTTATGCCCAACACCAGCATCAAGAAGGTGCACGTCAGGGACGAGCGTTCGCTATGACAATCGAGGAGGTCCAGCCCACCGGAGATGTCATCATAAGTTATGTTCTTCTTGATTCTATTCCAGCTTTAGCTTTGTTTGGTAGTGGTGCTTCCCATAGTTTTGTATCTGTTTCTTTTGCTCTGAAGCATCATTTGGTATTTGAGTCTTTGCTTAGGACTTACAAGATCATGACCGGGGAGGCATTATCCTAGTTAATCATATTTGCAAGGATCGGAGAGTTACTCTGGGAGGCCGTGTCACTACCGTATTTTCTAGAAAAGGGTATTTTGGTCATTTTATAATTAATTAAATATTGTGCATGTTAAATATTTATTTATTGTATTATTTATTTATTATTAGCATATTAGATTTATTTTTGGACTTGTGTTAGCTGACCTAACTAGTTTAGTTTAGACTCATAGACCAACATGTATTAATTGTTAGAATTGAGCCCAACTAGAAAGCCCATTAATTAGGAGGATGATTAAATTAATTAAACCATTGGACTAGAAGCTTCCCTCCTTAATTAATTTCTTCATGAGAGACCCTAAGGGGTATTTTAGACTTTACATAGTAGCTTGAGGGAGGGGGCAAGTGAGGCCTATATAAAGGGGATAAAAACTTTCTCTCTCTTCATTTTTTATTCCAAATCTAAATCTAAAATTTTCCTCAACCAAATTTCATCAAATCCCTACCAAATTTCTATCCAATTCCTTCCCAAATCACCATTGGAGACTAGAAGAGCAAGGATATAGAAGGAGGAAGCAAGGATCTACAAAGATGAGCAAGGATCTACAAGTTGGAGGCCAATTTCACCAATTTTGGAGGTTTCATTGGGAATCCATCTCCCAATAGGTATAATTCAGTTTTTGCCCTTAAAATAGCTTCTAAATCTAAGATTTAATCATGAATAATCAACCCATATGTATGTACTACCCATAGGATTTGGTTTTGTGTTCAAAGGAGACCTATGGAGAAAGTTATGGTGCTTTTGTGTCAATTTTGGGGGAATTCCGAAAATAACTTTTGTTGTGTGTGTCAATTGATCCTATAGATCAATTTGGCATATGTTTATGTGTTTGGGGCTAGTGTCGTGTCCATAATTGGGTACATGTAGGTCGTATCCCAACAATTTGGTGATACGTATTTTGGGAGTTTTTCCTCCGACACGGGACTTTGTACATGTCATATTTTGATACGGACACATAGATCTATATTTGACACTTTGTTTTGTTCATAAATATTATATGTGATTTATTTGTGTCATTCGGGGTAAAATTGGATGTGTGGTGGACTCGTGTCGTATGCGTATCCTAGATCTAGTGGGATACGGTGTGATACGCTCCAATTATTATGTGTTTATGTGTAGATCTAATTAATTATGCTTTAATTCTTGAATTATAATTGTGTATGTATCTATATATATTATATATGTATTATGTATATTTATTATAATGTTTATTGTATCATAGATCTATGTATTATATATGTATTAATAGAATATATATTATGTAGCTTTCTTCTACATGCATTAATATATATGTTATAATATATGTTAGGAATGTAAATATATGTATATATTTTATATAATATATGTGTATGTTTAATTAAGTAATTAGATTATTTATATATGATTATTTATATATATATATATGTATGTAGATATATATTTATAAGTGGTAGCATATGTATATATAATATAGTAGATATATTTATATGTGGTTATATATATAGTTATATTATATATTGTTATGTATTTATATTATTATACGATTATATATATGTATACATATATGTATAGTTATATATACATATTACTATATGTGTGTGTGTATGTTACTATGTGTATTTTATACAATTTACTATGTATAAGTGTATGTATAGTTATATATAGTTTTATATGTTTATTGTATAAATATATATTATGGGTTATATATATGTATTTAAATATATATTGTATAAATATATATATATGGTGGGTTATATATATGTATTTATATATATATTGTATATATATATACATATATTTTCAGCGATAACAGCGAGCCAGAAGTGTCGCAACAGCAGCAACAAATGCAAATAATAGTAGCTTTTCAGCGACAGTTGCAGAAAACTGTCGCTGAAACAACAGTGTATCAGCAGAGTATCAGAAGCTTCAGCAACAGTTTTTAGTGACAGTGCAGGAAACTGCCACAAAAATTGCAGTGTATCTATATACACAGCAGCTTTCTGTGACAGTGGACAGGGTATTTAGCGACAGTTTGGCAGTTTTTAATATATTAGATATTAATATATATATAGATATATATGTATATATATATATATGGTAATTAATATATATATAAATATGTTCCTAATTGCTATTTGTATTATAGTATATTATATATGTATATATTTAGTTGTAGCATATAAATTTATTAGAATAATTAGTATACTTTAGTTATCAATTGTTATGAGTATTTTTTTTATATTATATATTTGTAGGTATGTATGAATGTATATATGTATTAATAGTTAGTGTGTAGTTGGTAGTTAGTATTATTCTATTAGTACATACTAGAGTTATATTGGATTGATATATGTAATTATTGATGGGTAGTTAGTATATATATGAGATTTTGGCAATTACCTCGAGATATCAAGGTAAGTATCAAGATATACCAAGGTATGAGTAGTAGGTATTGGCATAAGTAATAGGATAGTTGTAAACTAATTATGGGTTGGTATTAAGGTGACTAAAATAAGGTATATAGAATTATATAAATATTAAATGCATAGTAGTTTATAATTATTGTTGGGTAGTTAGTATAAATAATGTTTTGAATTTACCTTGAGATGCCAAGGTAAGTATCAAGGTATTGGAGGATAACAAGGTATTGGGTTTGGATATCAAGATAGAGGTTTAGTAGTGCGATACCAAGTTGGTTCAAAACCAAGGTATCCATTTAGCATTTGTAATTAGGATTTTATATATATAATATTGTTTGATATGTACATATGTGTTATATTTATTCCTTGTTTGCGTATCCTGAGATACGGTATCTTAGTATCCTAAGATGTAGCTTGTGTGGCCTAGATTTATAGTGTGTGAGCCTAATATCTTTGAGTTAGACTCATGCAACCTAGAAATAGGTAGTTGACCATAATTTGACTATAGTTGACCATAGTTGACTTAGAGTTGACCTAGTTTGACTTTTGACTTAGAAATAGTTTTATGACCTAGAAATTGACTAGTTTAATTTATTTCTCTTCTCCAAAACTTGTATTAATGCAATATTTCATATTTAGGTCTGTAACACCAGTTCGGACATTATTTTTCATCATTTGCTCTGGACCACAGGCGAGTACATTCTCTGATAGTTTCCATTATTTGATTACCACTATAATTCAAGTATTTAGAAATGTTACTTATGATTCTTGATACGATGGTACACGGATTGGTATTGTTATTGGATCGTCAGTCATGGGATGTTATCTTGATTATGGAGATGGTATCGGATACTGTCCTTGTTGGTATTGGATAACATTGAATATTATAGATTAAACATTGGATACATTGGCTAGTGACGTGTCATGATTCGATCCATCATATCAGTCTGGGCGGGGGAAATACCAATTAAATATGTGATCAAGAAACTATCGGCTAATAGTGTAATCATTGGCTACTAACTAACCATGCAATTCATGTATGGTTGAGTTAGCTCCTTAGTGTAATCATTGAATCTCCCAGGCCGATCACATATTTAGTTAGTATCTCAAATCACATAGTTATTGTAGATTCCATTATTCAGTTTATTGATTACCTTGTTCTATTCTGACATTATAGTTTATTCCTTTATTCTTGTACGCATTGATTATATTTTGTTGATAGTATTGCCTATTCTTTCATTGTTCTTGATTATCAGTTATATCCTTATCGTAGATAGCATCTTCTATTCTACTGGTTTATAGTTTTTGTCAATTAATTGGAACTGCTATTGGGTTGTACTTCGCTCCATTCCTGACTGGAAAATATTTTTCAGAGGATCCGGGAGATTGGTGTTCGACATACTACGGACCTCAGCCTATAGATGGTGCAGACTTGGTCCCACTAGTTCTGGAGTGACTGTCGAGAGATTTAGCCGAATTCACTAGTTAGCATAGTTAGTTCTCTTTAGCATTTTGGTACCGGATTTGTTTTCGGCATATATTTGTGTTTGGATATTATTTCTATTTGTTGTTGTTATATTTTTAACTGTTTAGTTATGTTAGACTTCTGTGATATCCTCTCGTGCCATAGAAATGTGATTGAGTATTGTGTTGAATTAAGTTGATTACTCTCTTCTTGGAGTTAAGATATTATTGGAGGTTTATGCTTTATAGTGAGATAATTAGATAGTATAGTTGACCAAGACAGCGTTCTACCGCCGATGCTGCGGCGTAGGCTGGGCGTTGTTCCCGACTTGCATCCCTACACCGGGTGCTGGTCGTGACACGTTTTTAGTGGTGGCCAATGCAGGTCAGGCTTCGCAATATTGCGATGTCGTGGTAGTGCGATGACTTAGTTGTACTACTGCGAGCCTGCGATAGGATATAGGACATAGGATACTAGGAAGAGAGAGGGATACTCAATCACAACTAGGAATTTCAATCTGAATTGAATCGCTAATTTTGATTCATTCTGAATACTTTTGTCCTTCCTTGATGATATCTTATCTTGTGTCGAATTGATCTCCTTGGTTTCGATCTGTCTTCAGGATGCCGCCGAAGACTAGATCCCATCGATCGGGAGCAGTTTCTGCGAGGTCTGCCACCTCTCAATCTTCCACTCAGGCAGTAGGGTTTGTACCTCCTATGACATCAGTTCATGTAGGAGTCTCGGCTGCCTTCGGGGGTTCTCCTCCACCTGTTCCGAGGATTACTCAAGTTGCTTCGGAGGGACTTCCACCACCTCCATTTTCAGGAGATACCGCGCCGATGGTTGCACTGTTTAGAGAGATGATGGAATTACAAAGGGCACAGATAGAAGCCCAGCACAGGCAGTCAGATATGATGCGGCAGAGTATAGAAAATGCCCATCAGGTAGCTATAGCAGCAGTTCAGAGAGAGGCTCCTCCACAGCCACAGGATACTCAGATCAAGCCAGGTAACATTCAAAATTTTAAGAAGCTTGAGCCTCAAGTTTTCAAGAGTACAGAAGGTATAGTCTATGCTGACGATTGGCTTGAAGATATCGAGCGACTTATGAAGGTATCCCGTCTTGCGGAGGATCTGAAGGTTGAGGCGGTAAGACTTTAACTATTCGACGTTGCCCGCATTTGGTTTAGGAATGAGCCAATTCTTACTGATGCGGGGCAATCTTGGGAGATATTCAAGGATCTCTTTAAGAAGAAGTTCTTTGCTCGGACGGAAAAATTGGAATTAGGAAGGCAATTTGAGAGCCTTACACAAGGAAGCATGTCCGTAGAGGAGTATGCCGCAGAGTTCGGGAGGCTGAGCCAATTTGTGGAGTACTTGGTGAGAGAGCCAGAAGTTCGGGCTATCCGTTTCCACGAGGGTCTGAATTGGGAAGTCAAGATTCTTATTCCGTCTTTCTATGAGACGTATTCTGAGATACTTTCGGAGGCAGCAAGGTCGAGCGGGAGTGGAACTTGAAGCCGAAGAGGGACCGTAATATGTTTGGGGGTGACAGTAGTAGTGAGGGACCAACAAAAAGGCCGCGGTTCCAGCAACAGCAGTTTCTAATACAATTTGGAGCCTATCAGCAACAATATCAGATGCCAGAACCTATTGTTGCTCCAGTACAAGCTCTAGTACAACAGATACCACAGCAGCCTCAGAGACAGGTGCAACAAGATCCTCAATGCACCTATTGCAAGAAGACTAGGCACACTTGGGAGATGTGTCGGAAGAGACTTGGAGCATGCTTACATTATGGATCAATGGAGCATATGGTAAAGGATTGTCTCTGCACACTTCAACGTCCAGGCCAGGATACAGATCGAGGCCAGAGAGGTGGAGTTAGGCCACCTATAGCACCACAGATTGCTCATCACCCGCAGAGGGAGCTACCTCGGCAGGGCGGAGCATTTGCGATGACGGTCGAGGAGACCAATACTACAGGTGATGGGTTAGAGAGTATGTTCTTTCTTTCTGTTCCTTTCATCTATTTTAATTGATTGATTCTTTAGTACCTTTTAGATGCTTGTGTTATATAGTTAGTGTAGCTATAGAATACCCTGACAGAGACAACAGTAATAAGACAGAAGACAGGTGGAGACCATGACCATGCATGTTATTCTTTACATAGGACTGTTCTTAGTGAGATAAGACCTTATTAGACTATGATTGTTGGGGGTTTAACCTAGAAGGAGTACGATCACCTTTAAATTTTGAGGACGAAATTATTTTAAGGGGGATAGACTTGTCACTACCGTATTTTCTAGAAAAGGGTATTTTGGTCATTTTATAATTAATTAAATATTGTGCATGTTAAATATTTAGTTATTGTTTTATTTATTTATTATTAGCATATTAGATTTATTTTTGGACTTGTGTTAGTGGACCTAACTAGTTTAGTTTAGACTCATAGACCAACATGTATTAATTGTTAGAATTGAGCCCAACTAGAAAGCCCATTAATTAGGAGGATGATTAAATTAATTAAACCATTGGACTAGAAGCTTTCCTCCTTAATTAATTTCTTCATGAGAGACCCCAAGGGGTATTTTAGACTTTACATAGTAGCTTGAGGGAGGGGGCAAGTGAGGCCTATATAAAGGGGATGAAAACTTTCTCTCTCTTCATTTTTTATTCCAAATCTAGATCTAAAATTTTCCTCAACCAAATTTCATCAAATCCCTACCAAATTTCTACCAAATTCTTTCCTAAATCACCATTAGAGACTAGAAGAGCAAGGATATAGAAGGAGGAAGCAAGGATCTACAAAGAGGAGCAAGGATCTACAAGTTGGAGGCCAATTTCACCAATTTTGGAGGTTTCAATGGGAATCCATCTCCCAATAGGTATAATTCAGTTTTTGCCCTTAAAATAGCTTCTAAATCTAAGATTTAATCATGAATAATCAATCCATATGTATGTACTACCCATAGGATTTGGTTTTGTGTTCATAGGAGACCTATGGAGAAAGTTATGGTATTTTTTGTGTCAATTTTGGGGAAATTCCGAAAATAACTTTTGTTGTGTGTGTCAATTGATCCTATAGATCAATTTGGCATATGTTTATGTTTTTGGGGCTAGTGTCGTGTCCATAATTGGATACATGTAGGTCGTATTCCAACAATTTGGTGATACGTGTTTTGGGGGTTTTTCCTCCGACACGGGACTTTATACATGTCGTATTTTGACACGGACACATAGATCTATATTTGACACTTTGTTTTGTTCATAAATATTATATGTGATTTGTTTGTGTCATTCGGGATAAAATTGGATGTGTGGTGGACTCGTGTCGCATGCGTATCCTAGATCTAGTGGGATACGGTGTGATACGCTCCAATTATTATGTGTTTATGTGTAGATCTAATTAATTGTGCTTTAATTCTTGAATTATAATTGTGTATGTATCTATATATATTATATATGTATTATGTATATTTATTATAATGTTTATTTTATCATAGATCTATGTATTATATATGTATTAATAGAATATATATTATGTAGCTTTCTTCTACATGCATTAATATATATGTTATAATATATGTTAGGGATGTAAATATATGTATATATTTTATATAATATATGTGTATGTTTAATTAAGTAATTAGATTATTTATATATGATTATTTATATATATATATATGTATGTAGATATATATTTATAAGTGGTAGCATATGTATATATAATATAGTAGATATATTTATATGTGGTTATATATATTATTATATTATATATTGTTATGTATTTATATTATTATACGATTATATATATGTATACATATATGTATAGTTATATATACATATTACTATATGTGTGTGTGTATGTTACTATGTGTATTTTATACAATTTACTATGTATAAGTGTATGTATAGTTATATATAGTTTTATATGTTTATTGTATAAATATATATTATGGGTTATATATATGTATTTAAATATATATTGTATAAATATATATATATGGTGGGTTATATATATGTATTTATATATATATTGTATATATATATACATATATTTTCAGCGACAACAGCGAGCCAGAAGTGTCGCAACAGCAGCAACAAATGCAAATAATAGCAGCTTTTCAGCGACAGCAGTCAGCGATAGTTGCAGAAAACTGTCGCTGAAACAACAGTGTATCAGCAGAGTATCAGAAGCTTCAGCGACAGTTTTTAGTGACAGTGCAGGAAACTGTCACAAAAACTGCAGTGTATCTATATACACAGCAGCTTTCTGTGACAGTGGACAGGGTATTTAGCGACAGTTTGGCAGTTTTTAATATATTAGATATTAATATATATATAGATATATATGTATGTATATATATATATGGTAATTAATATATATATAAATATGTTCCTAATTGCTATTTGTATTATAGTATATTATATATGTGTATATTTAGTTGTAGCATATAAATTTATTATAATAATTAGTATACTTTAGTTATCAATTGTTATGAGTATTTTTTTTATATTATATATTTGTAGGTATATATGTATGTATATATGTATTAATAGTTAGTGTGTAGTTGGTAGTTAGTATTATTCTATTAGTACATACTAGAGTTATATTGGATTGATATATGTAATTATTGATGGGTAGTTAGTATATATATGAGATTTTGGCAATTACCTTGAGATATCAAGGTAAGTATCAAGATATACCAAGGTATGAGTAGTAGGTATTGGCATAAGTAATAGGATAGTTGTAAACTAATTATGGGTTGGTATTAAGGTGACTAAAATAAGGTATATAGAATTATATAAATATTAAATGCATAGTAGTTTATAATTATTGTTGGGTAGTTAGTATAAATAAGGTTTTGAATTTACCTTGAGATGCCAAGGTAAGTATCAAGGTATTGGAGGATAACAAGGTATTGGGTTTGAATATCAAGATAGAGGTTTAATAGTGCGATACCAAGTTGGTTCGAAACCAAGGTATCCATTTAGCATTTGTAATTAGGATTTTATATATATAATATTGTTTGATATGTACATATGTGTTATATTTATCCCTTGTTTGCGTATCCTGAGATACGGTATCTTAGTATCCTAAAATGTAGCTTGTGTGGCCTAGATTCATAGTGTGTGAGCCTAATATCTTTGAGTTAGACTCATGCAACCTAAAAATAGGTAGTTGACCATAATTTGACTATAGCTGACCAGAGTTGACTTAGAGTTGACCTAGTTTGACTTTTGACTTAGAAACAGTTTTATGACCTAGAAATTGACTAGTTTAATTTATTTCTCTTCCCCAAAACTTGTATTAATGCAATATTTCATATTTAGGTCTGTGACACCAGTTCGGACATTATTTTTTATCATTTGCTCTGGACCACAGGCGAGTACATTCTCTGATAGTTTCCATTATTTGATTACCACTATAATTCAAGTATTTAGAAATGTTACTTATGATTCTTGACACGATGGTACACGGATTGGTATTGTTATTGGATCGTCAGTCATGGGATGTTACCTTGATTATGGAGATGGTATCGGATACTGTCCTTGTTGGTATTGGATAACATTGAATATTGTAGATTAAATATTGGATACATTGGCTAGTGACGTGTCATGATTCGATCCATCATATCAGTCGGGGCGGGGGAAATACCAATTAAATATGTGATCAAGAAACTATCGGCTAGTAGTGTAACTAACCATGCAATTCACGTATGGTTGAGTTAGCTTCTTAGTGTAATCATTGAATCTCCCAGGCCGATCACATATTTAGTTAGTATCTCAAATCACATAGTTATTGTAGATTCCATTATTCAGTTCTTTGATTACCTTGTTCTTCTGACATTATAGTTCATTCCTTTATTCTTGTACGCATTGATTATATTCTGTTGATAGTATTGCCTATTCTTTCATTGTTCTTGATTATCAGTTATATCCTCATCGTAGATAGCATCTTCTATTCTACTGCTTTATAGTTTTTGTCAATTAATTGGAACTGCTATTGGGTTGTACTTTGCTCCATTCCTGACTGAAAAATATTTTTCAGAGGATCTGGAAGATTGGTGTTCGACATACTACGGACCTCAGCCTATAGATGGTGCAGACTTGGTCCCACTAGTTCTGGAGTGACTGTCGAGAAATTTAGCCGGATTCACTAGTAGCATAGTTAGTTCTCTTTAGCATTTTGGTATCGGATTTGTTTTCGGCATATATTTGTGTTTGGATATTATTTCTATTTGTTGTTGTTATATTTTTAACTGTTTAGTTATGTTAGACTTCTGTGATATCCTCTCGTGCCATAGAAATGTGATTGAGTATTGTGTTGAATTAAGTTGATTACTCTCTTCTTGGAGTTAAGATATTATTGGAGGTTTATGCTTTATAGTGAGATAATTAGATAGTATAGTTGACCAAGACAGCGTTCTACCGCCGATGCTGCGGCGTAGGCTGGGCGTTGTTCCCGACTTGCATCCCTACACCGGGTGCGGGTCGTGATAGGCCGGGAGCTGAGTGCGTGTCTACTTGTAATACCACTTCCGAGCTGCGACATTGTACTTAGGATGGATTGGTTGAGTAGGCACTGTACTAGTATAGATTGTAGATGAGGTAGAGTTTTGTTTAGCCCGCCAGGAGAGCCAGAGTTTGAGTTTGCTAGGGGAGCTGCAGAGCAGGGAGATGGCATTATTTATGGAGCTATGGTGGAAGATAAGGAGTTTTCGCATCCGTTGATAGCAGAGTTCTTGGATATGCTTCCTGAGGAATTGCCAGGATTTTTGCCAGATCGAGATGTTGAAGTCTCTATAGACTTGGTGCCAGGTGCAGAAACAATTTCACAGCATGTCTATAGAGTAAACAAAAGCGAACTGGTCAAGCTGAAGAAGCAAGTGGAAATATTACAGGATAAGGGGTTTATCAGATCAAGTTCTTCACCGTGGGGAGCGCTGGTATTGTTTGTACCGAAGAAGGATAGGCCGGTGCGCATGTGAATCGATTACAGAGCATTGAATAATCTCACTATCAAGAATAAATATTCGTTGCCACGGATTGATGACCTGTTCGATCAGTTGAGTGGTGCCAAGGTGTTTTCTAAGATAGTCTTGATATCAGGCTACCACCAGGTAAAAGTGAAGCCGGAGGACATTCCGAAGAGTGCTTTTATGACTCGGTATGGCCAGTATGAGTTTATGGTGATGCTGTTTGGGTTGACTAATGCCCCGACGGTATTTATGAATTTGATGAACAAGGTATTCCACCAGTACCTTGACAAGTTTATGGTGGTGTTCATCGATGACATACTCATATACTCGAAGATACCGGAGAAGCACGAGGAGCATTTACGGATTGTGTTGGATGTGCTGAAAAAGGAGAAGCTGTATAGGAAACTGTCCAAGTGTTTGTTCTTCCTGGACAAGGTAGAGTTCTTAGGACATGTTGTGACTGGTAATAGAATTTCAGTGGATCCGAAGAAGATCGTAGCAGTGGAGTCTTGGAAGACCCCGAGTTCAGTGGCAGAGATCAAAAGTTTCTTGGGTTTGGCAACCTACTACAGGAAGTTTGTGCAAGATTTTTCAAGGATTGCCGAGCCGATGACTAGACTCAATAGGAAGGATGTAGAGTTTGTTTGGACAGAGGAGTGCCAGGTTGCTTTTGAGGAATTAAAAAGGAGGTTGACGTCTGCTCCTATTTTGACGTTGCTATCAAGGTCTGGAGATTTTACTATTTATAGTGATGCATCGGAGAAAGGTCTGGGTTGTGTTCTTCAGCAGAATGAGAAAGTGATTACCTATGCATCCAGGCAATTGCGTGCTTATGAGAAAAATTATCCTACCCATAATTTGGAGTTGGCAGCAGTTATATTTGCCCTAAAGTTGTGGAAACACTATTTGTATGGAGAGCGTATAGAGATCTTCACAGACCACAATAGCTTGAAGTACGTTATCACTCAGAAGGAGTTGAAAATGAGGCAGCATCGGTGGCTGGAACTGATGAAAGATTTTATTATATCTTTGCAGTATCATCCTGGGAAAGGTAATATAGTTGTCGATGCCTTGAGCAGGTATCCGGTAGCTATGTTGTTGATAAAGGATCGATATTTGTTAGAAAGCTTGGGCATTGAGGTAATAGTTTCTAGTTTTGCTATGCATATATGGGGGTTGCAGATACACCCAGAGTTGATGGACAGAATCAAGGTAGCCCAGTATGAGGATATATCTCTGAGGAGCATCAGAGCTCAGGTGAGAGCAGAATTGGAGGATAATTTTACCATTGCTGAAAATGGTTCTTTGAGGCATGGTGTTCGATTGTGTGTGACTAGTGGAGAGTTGCGTGAGGAGGTATTGCAGGAAGTGCCTCGCTCTCAGTATTTTATACATCCAGGTGCCAACAAGATGTATCGGAATATGAAAGAGAGTGTGTGGTGGTATGGCATGAAAAGGGAAGTGGCACAGTTTGTATCCAGATGCTTAGTGTGTCAGTAAGTGAAAGCCGAGAGGCAGAGGCCAGGAGGTTTAATTCATCCATTATCCATTCCAGAGTGGAAGTGGGAGCACATTACTATAGATTTTGTGTCCGGATTTCTAAGATCTCCAGGAGGAAAAGACGCGATTTGGGTCATCGTTGACAAGTTAACCAAGTCGTCCCAATTTTTGCCTTTCAAGATAGGTTTGTCTACGGAAAAGCTGGCAGAGATGTATGTGAGACAGATCGTCAGGATACATGAGGTTCCCGTCAGCATAGTCTCGGATCACGATAGTCGTTTTACTTCTCATTTATGGAGGAGTTTGCAGGCGAGTTTGGACACCCAGCTCAAGTTCAGTACTATATATCACCCCCAGACAGATGGACAACCAGAGAGGACTATTCAGACTCTCGAGGATATGTTGCGCACATGTGTACTAGATTTTAGGAGATCTTGGGAGGACTATCTCTATTTGGTAGAATTTTTTTACAACAACAGCTACCAGGCTAGTATAGAGATATCACCATTTGAGGCTCTGTACGGTCGGAGATGTCGTACTCCTTTGTCAAGCGATAATGTTGGAGAGAGAGTTTTGCTAGGGTCAGAGATGGTTGTGGATATAACGGAGAAGGTTAAGATGATCAGACACAGACTTCGAGTGGCGTAGGACAGACAGCGGCATTGGGCCGATAGCCACAAAAGACCTTTGGAGTTTGAGGTATAGTTTTAGATTTTGTTTTGTGCTTGATGTTGGTTGTTTGTTACAGATTAAGTTCTTAAGGTTGTATTTTGTTTTAGGTTGGTGGTTTGGTGTTTCTGAGGATTTCTCTGATACGAGGTATAATTCGCTTCGGTGGAGGCGGAAAGCTTAGTCCGTGATTCATCGGACCTTTCAGTATTCTAGAGAGGGTCGGTGTAGTTGCTTATAGACTAAACTTGCCACCTGCATTGGAGGGAGTGCACAACATATTTTATGTATCGTAGTTGAGATGGTACATGGCGGATCCTAGTCACGTATTGGATCACTCAGAGATAGAGGTAGGCCCTACTCTTAGCTATCCAGAGCAGCCAGTTGAGATTCTGGATCAAAGAGAGAAGGTACTGAGGAACCAGACTATTCCCTTGGTACGCGTCGCATGGAGGCATCACTCTTTGGGGGAGTCTACCTGGGAGAGAGAGGATGAAATGCGAGAGCGTTATACATATTTGTTTGTGCCTTAAGGTATGTTCTTTTCTGTTCTATTCTGTTATGTTCTATTTTATTTTTTGGGGGTAGTTTTGTCTTTGAATTTCGAGGACGAAATTATTGTGGTAGACTTGTCACTACCATATTTTCTAGAAAAGAGTATTTTGATCATTTTATAATTAATTAAATATTGTGCTTGTTGTATATTTATTTATTGTATTATTTATTATTTTTTGATATTAGTTTATTGTTTTGGACTTGTGTTAGTGGACCTAACTAGTTTAGATTAGATCCATGGACCAACATTTAAATCTAGTTAGAATTAAGCCCATTTATAAGCCCATTCATTAGGATGATGAAACCCATTAGAATAGAACCTTCCATCCTTAATTATTTCTTCATGAGAGGCCCCAAGGAGTATTTTAGACATTGTATAGTAGCTTGGGGAGGGGGCTAAGGTGGCCGGCCTATATTATATTGGAGGGAAATTTCTCTCTCCTCATTTTCATTACAAATCTAGATCTAGAATTTTCTCTTCCCAATTTCTTCATTTCTACACCAAATTTCTTCCCAATTCTTTTCCAAATTATCATTAAAAGCTATTGAAGTAAGGATCTACAAGGAGAAAACAAGGATCTACAAGGAGGATCAAGAATCTACAAGCTGAAGGCTTATTTCATCCAATTTGGAAGTTTTATTAGGAATCTATCTCCCAATAGGTTACAATTCACTTTTTCCTCTTTGATTAGAATCTAAATCTATGTTTTAATCATTAGGAACCACCCCTTGTGCTAAGGCTACCCATAGGAATTGGAATTAGGTTCATAGGAGGCCTATGGTGAAAGTTATGGTATATTTTATGTCAATTTTCGGAGAATTCAGATATTGACACATGTTATGTTTGTCAATTGGTCAATTAGACCAAATTGACATGTATTTGATTGTGTGTGGCTAGTATTGTGTCCATAATTGGATACGTATAGGTCATATCCCAACAATTTGGAGATACGGGTTGATTTGGGAATTTTCTTCCCACACGGGAGTTTGTGCATGTCATATTTTGACACGGATACGTAGATGTGTAATTGACTCTTCGTATTGTTCATATATACTTATTTTAGACTTGCTCGTGTCCTTTAAGGTACGTTTGGTTGTGTGGTATACTCGTATCGCAAAGCTATTATAGATCTAGTGTGATACGGGTGCGATGCACTCCATGTGTTTGTTTCATTGCATTTCTATATTCAATTTGCCTTGTATATAGCTATTAGAATATTAAATTATCTTTGTATATATATATATATATATATATATATATATATGTGTGTGTGTGTGTGTGTGTGTGTGTGTGTGTGTGTGTGGAGGTGTGTATACATAAATATATATATATGTTTGTATGTTATATATATATATATATATATATATATATATATATATATATATATATACATAGAGAGTGTTATGTATGTATATATATAGATGTATTTATATATGTATATAGCTTCTTGTGCATATATATAGGTGTTTGTGTGTGTGGTTGTGTGGATGTCTGTAAGGGGGGTCGGGACAGCAGGAAACAGAGTGCACTGCAGCTAGAGTAGAGAAACAGCAGCTGCAGCATCAGGTAGTGAAGAAATCAGCAAGGCAGCTACAGCATTTTGCAGCATGCAGCAAAGTGGAGCACTGCAGCTGCAGTTGCAGCAGCACACAGCAACAGCAGCACATCAGCAGCAATATAGGCCAGCAACTTCAGTAGCACAGCAACAGCAAAAGCAATATACTGCATCAGTTCGAGCATGCCGCAGCAACCTTGGCAAACACAACAAGCAAGCAGTGAAGCAGTAGCATGCAGCAGCAGCAGGCACTGCAATTAGCACAACATGCAGCAGCAGGTAACAGCAAGAGTTTCAACAACAGCTAGGTAAGGAGATGGTTAGTTAGTTTGGTTAGTAGTTAGTACTTTGTTAGTAGTTACATGTTTATATATGTATATATATTTTATTATCTATGTATGCTAGTGATAGCTATTAGTGATATGTATATATACTTGTATCTCTATTAGTGTTATGTATATATATGTATCTCTAGTAGTTATATATATGCATGTATATATGTATATATGTATATATGTATTAGTATGTATTGGTAGTTAGTATAGCTAGTAGTATTTATATTAGATAATGCATGTTAGTTATAATTAGAGTTTGGGTAGTTAGCTATAAACTAGAATTGACATTACCTTGTGATACCAAGTTAAATGTCAAGGTATTGAGGGATACTCAAGGTATTTGGGTTTGAGTATTGAGATGGGTGTGTAGTGGTGAGATACCGCATTGGTTCAAAGCCAAGGTATCCACTTAGCATTAGTTTAGTTAGGAATGTTATATATTGATGATTGTATATGCGTATTATGATATTATCCTATCTAATTATTTGCGTATCTTAGGATATGGTATCCTATTGGTTTCCTAGTATCCTAGTATAGCTAGTGTGGCCTAGTTACATAGTGTATGGACCCAATATCCTAGAGATAGACTCATACAACCTAAAAATAGTTAGTTTGACCAAGTTTGACCAGTTTGACTATTTTGACTTAGAAATAGCTTTTTGACCTAGATGTTGACTAGTTTAACTTATTTTTATTCCAAAATCTTGTATTGATGTAATATTCTATATTTTGGTCTTCGAGACACCGTATCAGGCATCTGTGATACTGTTTACTAGATTTCAGACAAGTACATTCTCTGATAGATTCTTATTTATGATATCCTCTATGTCCATTGTATCTAGTGTAGATATCCTTGATTTTTTGACACGATGGTTACACAAATTGGTATATTCGGATCTCGTCATGAGATGTTATTCCTTGGTCTTTACGGTGTATCTTGTGCAAGCCTTTTTTTTTCTTGTACATGTTCAGACATTAGTTCATGAGAAGAGTAGCGCCCTAATTATGAAAACCCGAATCAAACGTACCATGGTTGAATCCACTATACCAGTCGGGGGCGGGGAGTATTTAATATAGATATGTGATCATACCCTCCTTGTGCATGTCTTATTCCTTATGAGTGTTGATCATACACCGCACGTATGATTAACCAGGCCATAAATCTTGTGCAAGTTCCCAAGCCGATCACATGTTAAAGCTGGTACTCACTCACTTAGTCATTAGTATTCTTGTTCATTTCCATATTATTTATTCTTGTATTTATTTCTAGTATTTTGTTTATTATATATCTCTCGTATCTATATGTTGCATCTTGTATATTCACATCTATTTACTGTTATATAGTTTATATTATTTATTAGAACTCTGTTAGAGATATACTCTGCTCCTTTCTTGACTAGATATATTTTTTCCATATGACATTGAGGAGTGGTACCCCACTCACTACGGGCCTCAGGACGTAGTTGGCTTAGAGCCAGAGACCTTGGCTCAGGAGGGTCTCATCCCGACTGAGACAGACAACCCAGGACTCGTAGCTTTATAGCTTAGTTGATAGTTTTCTTTTGTACTGGATTTGTCTCCAGCATTATTATTAGTTTTCTCTGACTCATTTGATATTATTATTTGTCTCATGAGTTGTATTCGTGACTCTTCTATTATTTTATCATATTTGTGCTTATTTGCATCTTAGATCTGTGATTGAGTATATTTATATTGTTGGTGGCATATTTATATTGATAGATAGTTTACCCAAACAACGTTCTACCGCCAATGTTGCGACGTAGGCTGGGCATTGCTTACTACTTGCATCCCTACACCAGGTGAGGGTCGTGACAACCTGCCCCCGCTCTAGAATGTTTGGCATCGTAGTATTTTCCTCTGCCAGATTCCGAGGGCTGAGTAGTTCCGGTGCCAGCCGAAGATGTCGCATAGACGTGGACTTCCTCAGCAATAGATTGAGAGGAGGAGATCGCCTCTTCCAAAGTTGGGCGAGGCATGGTGGCCTTTACTATCCATATTCTGCAGGTCTTCTTAGGCTTGGCTTGCCTTGGTGAAGGATTTGCACTTCCTTCATAGAGCATTTCCTCAAACGCTTGCTGGTCAAAACAAACTACCAGCATCTTTTGTGTTGAGCCAAGTTTAGCCACATTGGATTACGTTACCATTTTCTCAACAGAGGAGAATTTGGTCCCCAGCAGAGTCGCCATCGTGTTTGCCATTTAAATTAAAAGGAAGAACTAAGATAACTTGATTTGATTAACAAACTAGAGAGTACAGAGAAGAGTCCTAAGAGACAATCTAAGTACAAATTTATTTTGATCTGGGGGGTGACAATGGAGGGTTAGGAGTATAGCCAGCCCTTTTGGTTCGGTCTCTCTCTAAAATAGAAAAATTGACCCTTAGAATGTTCAAGTTACTCCTATTTATAGCCATCGTGCAGATGGGCTATGGGTGTCGCATATGCCTCTATTTTGTGGCCAAATAAGGTTCTTCCAACAAAATATGGTTGCAAACTGTTGCCACATGGTGCGGGCAAGCCACCACATGGGCTTGGTTAGGATTTTTTGTTTGAAGTGATCTCGGGGCTGTTGTATGCATAACTCGAACAATTGGACACTTGGTCAACACTAACTGTGTGAGAAATCATCTTCGGCTGTAACAAAAAATCTTGTAAGTCGAGACCTACATACTGTTGTAGTCGCATAGAAGATATCGTTTGTCCTTGATCAAAATTACCCTCTAGCCGTATGTGGATGAGGCCGCATGGGTCTTGAAGCCGCATAGGTAGGACACGTGGCATGGCCCGTCTGTCGAGGCAATTAATGCACTGATGTGACTTATTATATTTCCCTGAGCTATCGTCTGCATGGATTCTGATGCATCTCAGGGTGATGAGTGAGGCGTCAGAGCTTCTGATAGACATCAAAATCTATGTCAGGGGGTTTTATACGACCGCCCTGCTCTGTGGTCGTTCAGGTCATATATGGGAATTGCATGGAGTCTGAAACGCATTAGGCCAGAGATGCATGGGACGCATGAAGTCTGGAATATATTGGGCCAGAGATGTATAGAATGCATAGAGACTGGAACGTAATGGGCCAGAGACGCATAAAATACATGGAGTCTGGAACGCATTGGGCTAGAGATGCATGGAACGTATGGAGTCTGGAACACATTGGGCCAGAGACGCATGGAACGCATGGAGTCTGGAACACATTGGGCCAAAGACGCATGGATTTTTGTCGTTTCTGCATTCGTGGCATTTGAACAGTTGTATACTGCCAAAAGTAATCATGTTGAAGCCGTCATCCCGGATTCCAATCCTCGGTGCAGGATTCAAGGCAGTCAGGATGACTGTCTATTTTTTCAGTTTTATAAATGCTTTGATGTGATTGTAAGGATGATACGTCAAAGAGCGGCATGCTTCTCAGGATGTTATGTATCTGAGGGGGTTATGCTTCCACCCCTGTTATGTGTCTCTTGCTTATTTGTTAACTATAAAGTGGAGCGCATGGAGGGATTTTTCATTCTTCTACATTAGCACATAGGAACAAGTACCACGTAGTGAGTGTATCATCACAAATACCAATAATTGAGTCGAGTTACCAATCATTGGTCATATTAGTTCTAGCATATTGCAACACATTGGTCATGCCAGGCACACAAATAGTCATAGTCATTTGGCATATGGTCTACTTCTACACATGGTCAGGTCAGGCACATAGTCGGATCCAACACATAGTCACTGAGATTACATACACTTACAATCATTAAAATCATGCATGGCACCACAAAATCAATAAAACATAAAACCAAGAAAATCAATAAATCATGCACATAGGACTACATAGGATCAGGAATGCATAGGGTCAGCTGCCGCATAGAGGTCAGTGTCACATAGGTCAAGTCCGCATAGGTCTCCATGCTGCTTGCTACGTACAAAAGTCCACTCCTCGGGTCAAGTACTGAAGTGATGGGCAATAAATGTGTGTCAGAGAAGTGACTAAAGTGATGGACGTGACAAGCCATAAAGTGTGTCAGGAAGAAAAATTAATTTATAAAAGTCATACAGAGACATGAAAGTCGTGTTGAGTTATGCGTCCAAGAGATGAGAGGCACATATGGTCACTATCGCCCCAAAATTGGCTTGGTTCCAAGACGTAGAATCCAGTTGCATAGATTCTTCTTGAACTTAGTAAAATTCTTATTCGTTCAGCAAATGAAACACGAGGAGTTCCGTTGTTAAGAATTTTCCAAGTACTTAGTTCCAGAATGCACGTGTAACAATTAGTCATGCATCCAACAAGATAGACGCATGTTGGAAGGCATATGCAACAAAGAGTCCAGGCCGCATGAAGATCAGGCCGCATAGGATTATTGGCCACATAGATGCTGGCCGCATGAGAACTTTGTCTTCTCCAGACAGTAAGTTCAGCAATGGCAGAAAAGCTCTAAAATTGAAATTTGTTCCCTTCATAAAAACTTTATTTTAACTCCAAATCAAGTGAACCAAAAGCCAAAATGCCTGAAATAGAATGCTCTATCACTTAAAAAAAACTGGTTATCTAAAATACCATGTTTTAATAGATCAAAATAAAGAAAAACTTATGGAACCCATGAAAATCCTTAACTAAAAATATAGATCTAGCCAATCCATCCATCAAAATCGAAAACACCAAGTATTAAAAGTGCTTAGAATTATAATGTACACATATTTGACAAACAAAATACAAGGAAAAAATAAGAATTAAAATATAAGGTTTTTTCATGTCATGCAAGGTGTGCTTGCCTAAATGAAAGGAGAAAAAATGAAAGAATGAGGGAAGAGAGACAAAGAAGTTGGCTTATATAGCTAGGGCTTAAGATTTAGATCATGGGTTCAACTCATGACCAAATCAACTCAACAAATAAACCATGAGCCATATTAAACCAAAGAATGGGTCTAGTCTTCATGACATGCAGCCTAATTATCATGCAAGCAAGAAATAATATATCCCAAATACGTATATCGGAAACGGGGAGTGACATCTCTACCCACCTTAGAAAAATTGTGTCCTCGGAATTCAACCCCAAGGCTAGCTAGAGAAATCAAAAAAAAGTACTATACTAACTACGAGCATCTCTACACATGCAATCAACAATCAATCATATAATAAAAAACATCACATAGCATGGGTGAACGAATCACAAAATTCAAGATATGAAGGCATAGAAACAATTATACCTTTTGAGTCGAAGAGGTACATATATCGAGGCCAAATATCGTCCTCGTACTCCAACGTTGACTCTCCTAAAGGGTGATGACCTCAAGCAACCCGGATAAGACGAATAGTCTGATTCTTGAGCACGTTCTCCCTTCGGTCCAAAATGGATATTGGTTGCTCCTCGTAAGACAAGTCGGTATTGGTACAACTAGCTCGGAATGGTCGAGGATATGGCTCAAATTTGGGACATACCTATGCAACTGAGACACATAAAATATATTATGCATCTCACGTAGCGCAGGAGGAAGGACAAGATGATAAGCAAAATTGCTTACCCGCTCAAGGATATCAAACAGACCAACATATCATAGACTAAGCTTCCCGCGGATCCCAAATCTAATGACTCCATGGGGCAGTAAAATCTGCAAGAATACGTGGTCGCCGATACGAAACTCTAAAGGCCTTCGATGTCGATCTGCCCAATGTCGGTGCCTATCTTGCGCAACCCAAAGTTGCTCTCAGATTTGCTTGACAACCTTTATTGTCTTCGTGATCATCTCTGGACCCTACATATTTCGCTCACCTATATCATCTCATGCCAAGGGTGACCTGCACTTTCTTTCATATAATACCTCAAAGGGTGCCATCTGAATGCTGGCATGATAACTATTATTGTACGAGAACTCGACGAGATGAAGGTGATCCTCCTAAGACCCTCCGAAATCCTAAGTACAAGCTCGCAACATGTCTTCTAATTTCTCGATGGTTCTTCTGATTGCCTATCTGTTTGAGGATGGTACGCGATACTGAATCTTAACTTGGTGCCCAAACTCTGGTGCAAGATCTTCCAAATATGTGAAGTAAACCGAGTGTCTTGTTCTGATACAATACATACTAGGACACTATATTATCTTATAATTTGTCGCATGTATATTTTTGCCAACTGTTCTGTAGATTGTCCTACTCAAAAAGGAAGAATAAGCTACTTTCGTGAGTCGATCAACTATTACCCAAACTGCAACACGACCAATCAGGAATCTAGATAAACTGATCACAAAGTCCATCGTGATATGCTTCCACTTTCACTCTGGAATAGGGAACGACTATAATAATTCTACTGGTCTTACTAGTTGGCCTTTACTTGCTGACATACCAAACATAAAGAAATGAATCATGTTATCTATCTCTTTATCTTGTTCTACCAGAAATATTGCTTGATATCTTGATACATCTTTGTACCTCTTGGATGAATTGAATACTAGAAACTGTATGCCTTAGTCACAACTTTCTGCCGGATATCTCCACTCGGTACATAGAGACGATTTCTAAATCTAAGTGTTCCATCATCGTAAATCTTTAATTTATTCCTGAGACCAAACTCGTATTCTGCTCGAAGCTTTTGAACTTTCGGATCCTCTGCCTGAGCTTCCTGAATCCTCTCAACCCAAGTAGACTGTATATGCAAGCTAGCCAAAATTCCTGCGTCCTGCAGAAGTACTATCTTGATACCCATCTTTTAAAGATCTTCTAAGATATGTTGTTGCGATGTCAATATATATGCACTATATCTCCTACTAAGAGCATCTGCTACCACATTTGCTTTGCCTGGATGGCACTGGAGTTCTACTTCATGATCCTTCAATAATTCTAGCCATCTTCTTTGCCTCATGTTCAGGTCCTTCTGGGTGAATACATACTTCAGGCTCTTATGATCTGTAAATATCTTCACCTAATCACTATATTAGTAGTGCCTCCATAACTTAAGTGCAAACACCACCGCCACCAACTCCAAGTCGTGAGTCGGGTAGTTCTTCTCATGATCTCAAAGTTGCCGAGATGCATAAGCTATCACTCTTCTATGTTGTATCATAACACACCCAAGTCCCTTTCCAGATGCATCACAATATACTGCAAACCCACTAGAACCTACTAGAAGTGTGAGAATCGGTACCGAAATTAGTCTCTTCTTCAATTCCTCGAAGGCTGCCTGATACTATGCTGACCAATCAAACTTAGCCTTCTTACGCGTCAAATGGGTCAATGGTGCTGAAATCCTTGCAAAATCTGCCATGAATCTCCTGTAATATCTCGCCAAGCCTAGGAAACTATTCACCTCTACTACTGTCTTAGGAACTGGCCAACTCTCTATGGCCTTAACCTTCTTCGGATATACTACTACTCCTACTCCAGAGATGATGTATCCCAAAAATGATACGTAATCTAACAAATACTTACACTTGCTGAGTTTCGCATACAACTAGTATTCCCTCAGAATCTGTAAGACGTTCCGAAGATGCTCTTTGTGCTCCTCTTCGCTACTGGAGTAGATGAGAATGGCATCAATAAAAAACAACTACAAACTGATCTAGGTAAGGCATAAAGATGTGTTTTATCAAATCCATAAATATTGCCAGTGTATTGGTCAGTTTGAATGGCATAACTAAGAATTCATAATGCCCATATCGTGACCTAAATATTGTCTTGGGTATGTCTTACTCCCGAACTCTTACTTGATGATATCCTGACCGAAGGTTGATCTTGGAGAAAACCTTAGCTTTACTCAACTGATTAAACAAGTCATCGATCCTTGGTAATGGGTACTTATTCCTCACTGTCACTACGTTCAGTTGCCTGTAATCGATACACAATCGTGATGACCCATCCTTCTTCTTCACTAGAACCACTGGCGCTCCCCAAGGTGATCTACTAGTCTGGATCTTCTTTGCCCTGAGCTCTTCTACATGTTGGTAAAACTTGTCCAATTCTGATGGTGCCATCTGGTGAACCTTACAAGATATTGGTCCTGCTCCAGGAATCAATTCTATACAAAACTCTACATCTCTCACTTGTGGTAATCCTGGAAGTTCTTCTAGAAATACGTCTAGGAATTCCTTGACTACCTCAAAAATTTGTTCTTCTGTCATTACTTCCGCTGCAATCACCTCTTCATGCTGATATCTCATGGATCTATCAAAGACGAAGTCCTTCATACCTGGGATACTAAACAATACCCTACCCTATGTCAATCTATTGTAGCATAATTGCCTCTCAGCTAGTCCATGCCTAAGATAACATCAAAGTTACCCATAGGGAACTCGATCAAATGCGCAGGTAATGAATGCCAGCACATTACGACTGGACACACTATACACACTCTACCAACTTCTACTAGCCTATTACCAGTGAGTATATTCAATCTCTCTGGCAATGTCGCGAACTCCAATCCAATACATGTCATAAATTACGCAGATATAAATAAATGAGATACACCCGAATAAAATAATGATACATCAGGAAAAGATGCGACAGAGATGTTACCTGCCACAACGTCGCTTGATGCCAAAGCTTCCTCCAAGAACAAAGTGAATGCTTACCCTTGGCCCTATTGCGCCCCTCGTTGTTGTGTCCCTTGGCAGCATTGTTGTGGCCTCTATTGGCTACACCGTTGATTCTGCTATTGTTCGTACATCTGAGCTTGCATCGATAATGGACAATGAGCTAATGAACGTACTGCTATCGCTAGCCCTCTGTACTGAACTGCCCTTGGTGCTGGCAGTGCTGCTAACTGTTAGACTAGCCCTCATAGCCTCTACATCATCGAACAATTGGTAATCCGGTGATCTGGACTACCGTAACTTATATATAGCCCATTGGCTGCCTACACATATCTCTGGTGTGGCCTCTCTTGCCATAGTAAGTGCAACCCACCGGTGCTTCCTGGCGTTGTTGTTGTTGCTGCTACCTCAGCTGCTTCCATGCTGATACTATCATTGTTTAGACTACCGTCCTCTACGACTCTGAATCATGAATACGAATGCTAGATGATAGTGCTGACGTTCGAGGTACACCTCCACCTCCTCCTCCACTATGAGCATGAGACCTCTTTTGGCCTCCTTCCCTCGCTGACAACCTCTGCATGGTAAGCTCGTACCTCCGAGCTGCTATCAGTACTTCCTCATAAGTCTGGTAGTCATGCCCCTCTACCAGTTTTAGAATCTCCAGATGAAGTCCTTGTTGGAACCTTATCGCTTTGTCCGACTCTGTAGCTACCATGGTCGGAGCGAATCTACTCAGCCTACAAAATTCTGTAGCATATCCGTCCACAGTCCTACCGGCCTGCTTGAGACCGATAAACCTCTGCTGAAGCTCATATTATACGACGAATCCAAAATACTTTTCCCAAAACCGAGTCCTAAAACTTTCCTAAGATATAGGATGCCTCAAGTCAACCTCTACTGACGTCCACCAGTCACGGGAAAGGTCTTGAAGCTATAGTCGGACCTGGTCAACTTGTTCATTAGTCGAAACCTTCTCTGCCGCCAAAATAACCTCAATATCTTACAACCATGCATTTTTCATGATGGCATACTCTATTATATCGAAGTACCTAGGGTTAAGTCAGCAAAATTTAACTGACGCCCCCGAATCAGTCTTCCCGCCTCTTTCCAGAGCCATTTGTAAACCCTGACTCAACAAGGCATTCTGCTCTAGTTATTGAAACTGCTGATGTTGTTGCACCAC
Organism: Iris macrosiphon; assembly: GCA_036927795.1. Classification (NCBI taxonomy): domain Eukaryota; kingdom Viridiplantae; phylum Streptophyta; class Magnoliopsida; order Asparagales; family Iridaceae; genus Iris; species Iris macrosiphon. The sequence goes on along the minus strand of JAYESA010000005.1, from coordinate 73,029,069 downwards.
CATCTAATATTGTTGCATAGCCATCATTCCCTGGAGGATCTCTAATAATGTCGGGGTGTCAAGTACCGCTGGCACTGGAGGTATGGGGATTTCAGGGGCCGGTTGCTCAAAATATCCAGATTCTGGTTCCACTGTGCCAACTTGTTCAACTACTAGACTTTGAACATGTACCACCTCCCGTTGTTGCCCAGGGGGACCATGTCCTGCAAGGCCTGCTGCTCTAAAAATTGAGGAAGCCCTAAAGGAAAGGACAAGAAACATCAAGAATATAACGGGAACTATCAAGTAGGCAAGCAGTTTTGAGAGTTCAAGCATTGGTATTGAGAAAGACGAAGTAAGATATCAAAGGGGACATGTTTGATTGAGACTCCTAGGACTATAATACCCCAAAAGTCTAAAAACAAAGACTTTCATGGGCTACCACTAAAACCTTGTCATACCCCAGTACCGGAATCCGGAGATGGACATGGCCAGCTCCCTGTACAAGGTATAGAACGTCGTACGATGGTCATGGCTATAGAAAGACAAGGGGGTGCTTGTTATAAGCAAGTCACTTAGGGTCACATAGAATATCTATTGTCTCAATAAGTCAAGTAAGGACAGTAAACATAGAACATATTTCATAAAGCATAAAGGCGTCCCAAATGCGCTGTCAAAATATTCTAGAAACTAATTATACAAAATAAGAAGCTGGCAGAGTAGCAAAAGTACATGACCGTGATCAGCAGTAATTTTATTAATTATAATCATGTATAGGAAACTAAATGTACATATTTATGGCTAACAATTATCGGTGGCTAAACGCCCAAAAGAGTAAAATATACAATGACGAGCAGTGATCAAGAAATCCACTTGTGTCCCTCAACGGTGCACGCCATTGTTCAGGAAAAATTAAGCTGGATCCTCGGGTGTTGGCTCTAAATTTGGTCATGCAAAACCAATGGGGTTAGACCCTAAATAGCAAATACCACAAAGGAAGCACGAATGAAGAAACAAAACCAGTAAGAATAAATATAGATATATATAGTTTTGTCTCATAGTTTTAGTTCATAGCCTATCGTGATACAATAATAGAACTCTACAACCAAACAAGAACAAGGATTAGAACATCACACCATGATAGCTGTCACTCCCCATTCCCGATATACGTATTTGGAACATATTAGTTTCCCTGCTTAGATTATTTTTTGCTTACATGATTAATTAGGTTGCATGCATGGAGACTAGACCCATTCTTTAGTTCAATTAGACCCAGGATTTAATTGTTGGGTTGGTTTATTCATGAGTTGAACCAATGGTCTAAACCGCAAACCCTAACTATAAAATCAAACATTTTTCTCTCTCTTCCCTTATTCTCTCCATTTCTTCATCTTCCATTATTTAGGCAAGTGCACCTTGCACCATATGAAGAAATCTTTTAATATTTTATTTTTTTTCTTGTATTTTATTAGTCTATTATGTGATCATGATGATTCTAAACACATTTAGTACTTGAGGTTTTTGGTTTTAATGGATAAATTTGAGTAGATCTACATTCTAAGTTTACAATTTTTATGGGTTTCTTGAGTTTTTGGTGGTTTTGATACACTAAAACATAGTATTTTGGGAAAATAGTTTTTGGGATGGATGGAGCACTTTATTTTGAGCATTTTGGTTTTGGTTCACTCAATTCGGAGTTAAAATTAAGTTTTTATGAAAAAAATAAATTTTTGGCTTTGGAGTTCTTGCCATGGCTGAACTTGATGCCTGTAGAAGACGAAGACCATGCGGACCCGAGATCCATACAGCCTTGACCCATATGCGAAAAGTGAGCGTATACGGCCTTGAGCTCATGCGACCTCTGCGGTCAGCGACCATACAGCCATGCGTCCTAAAATTATGCGGCCATGCAGTCTAAACTTATACGGCCAAACGGCTTGAACTCATGCGACCATGCGGTCTGAACTCATGCGGTCATGAGGTCTTGATCTCATACGAACTCTGCGGTCAGAGACCATGCGACCATGTGACCCATGCGGCTATGTGGCCTGACTTCCTATGCAGCAACTGATTCTATACGACAGCTGATCCCCATACAGCCTTGTTCCTTATGCGTTCATGCGGCCCCTTGTACACGCTTTATTAGACTAGTTTTGTTTGAATGTTCCTTTAGAATTTATGGGATGTATATGTGACTTTGATGACCACAAGAGTATTAGACCCATCTATGTGCCATGACCCGACCACTTGTATGCGTGCTGATATACTTACTATGTGATATGTGTTCCTACGTGCTAAGTATTCCTACGCGATTATATTACAAGTTTATACTGTGGTGTACCTATGCACTACGTGACAAATGATATAACTTAATCTCAACCATGGACATAAGGGTTAGTCAATTGCAAGCGTGGCTAGGATATGTTGATTGTTGTATCACGCTGGGGTGAATCCAAACTGAACTATCAAGTGACAAAGTAGATTCGTATCTAGCATGGCTGTACTATGGTACATCATATAAGGGGAATACCATATGAACACGCTATGTGATTCCGATTAACAATAGGGTTAACTAGGCAACTTAATCTGTTGAGCATTGGAAAGGAATAGAATCTCAAGATCGTGCCTAACTAGCCACCTCCACTCATCTGAATTGGGGTGTGCAGGCTAGTCCCTATAAATACTGTTTAAATTCTCATTAGTGGATGGAAATATTGGACTATTATACTATACTATGTGTCCTATGCGATCTTTAGCACGGTGCCCTTACGAGGGACCGGTGCCTATGTGCAATTTATGGCTCTGCTAACCCTGCTAGAACCTAGTTCGATCTGAGGATTCCTATATGCATAATATCTCTGGGATAACCTGGACTCCATCTAGTAAGCCGTATAAATGATTGGCTGATTATGTAACTGAGCTTATTTGTGTATTGTACAGTTGTCAAATAGTCTAACCTATGCCCTTGTTTAGTTGTCGGGTTAGATTATTGTGTAACGATAGTCTATAAACCAAAACTATACGACATAACTATATATATATATATATATTTCATAACCTGGTTTTATTTCTTCATTCGTGCTTCCTTGTGGTACTTGCTATTTGGGGTCTAACCCCACTGGTTTTGCCTGGCCAGGTTTAGAGCCAGCACCCGAGGATCAAGCGTACTTCCCCAAAATAATGGCGCATATCAGGTGGATGGTCGTTAAAGAGAACGAGTGGGTTTCTTCTTCCCTGCCCGTTATTGCTCACTTTACTTATTTTGGACGTTTAGCCACCGGCACCTGTTAGCCGTAAGATCTGGATATTTAGTTTTCTTTACATGATTGTAATTAATCAAACTACAGCTGATCATGGTCATGTACTTTTGATACTCTGCCAGCTTTCTTATTTTGGATAGCTGGTTTCCAGATTATCATGGTAGGGCATTTGGCATGTCTTACTTATTTGTCATATATGTTCTATGTTTACTAAGCTTACTTGAGTGATTGAGACAATAGATGCGTTGTAAGACCCTAAATGACTTACTTGTAGTATGCACCCCCTTGTCTAGTTACAGCCGTGACCGTCGTACGATATTATATACCTTGTACAGGGGAGCTGGCCATGTTCGTCTCCGTATTCTGGTACTGCGGCATGACAAGGTTTTAGTGGTGGCCCATGCAGGTCTGTATTTTTAGACTTGTGGGGTGTTATGATCATAGGAGTCTCAATAAAACAAATGCCTTAAAATCCAGAATTCGTTATTCTTAAAGCCTTGCTTGACTATCGAATCAATTATTACCTTGATCCTTCCCATTTTGTTCTTGATATTTCTTGTCATTTTCTTTAGGGCTTCTTCAGTTGCTGGAGCAGCAGGCATGGCAGGACAAGGTTCTACTGGGCAACAACGGGAGGTAGCACATGTTCAGAGTCAAATTCAAGTAGATCCAGTAGTTGGACAAGCTGGCACAGTGGGACCAGAAGCAGGACATATTGAGCAACCATCCCCTGAGATCCCCGTACCCCCAGTAGTACCAATAGTACCAGTGGTACTTGACACCCTGGCATTACTGGAGATCCTCCATGGAATGATGGCTACACAGAAGCATCAGATAGCAGTGCAACAGCATCAGCAGTTTCAATAATAAGAGCAGAATATCATGTTGAGTCAGGGTTTGTAGAAGGCCCTAGAAAGAGGAGGAAGGACTTATTCGGGGGCATCAATTAGATTTTGTCGACTTAACCCGATATACTTTGATGGCACGGAGGACGCCATCATGGCAGATGCATGGTTCTAATACATCAAAGTTATTCTGGCGGCAGTAAAGGTTCCGGCTGAGGAACAAGTTGACCAGGTCCGATTACAGCTTTAGGACCTTGCCCGTGACTAGTGGGTGTCAGTAGAGGTTGGCTTGAGGCATCATATCTCCTGGGATAGTTTCAGGGCATCATATCTTATCATGTAGAGGATACCGGCAAGGACAGGAGGCCAGAAGAGGTCTCATGTTTAGAGTGGAGGAGGAGGTGAAGGAGTACCTCGGTCGTCAGCACCATCACCGGGCGTTTGTATCCATGATTCAGTGCCAAGGAGGGTGAAATTTTTGACGATGATAGAACTGGCTCGACAACAGCCAAGGCAACAACAACAACAACAACGCCAGGGAGCATCAACGAGATATACTTATTGTGACAAGAGAGGCCACACTAGAGATGTATGTAGGGTAACCAATGGGTTGTGTATGAGGTGTGGCAATCCAGATCATCGGATTGTCAATTGTCCAATAATGTAGAGGCCAGGAGGTCCAATTCAGCAATTTCCAGCACTGCCAGCACCAGGAGCAGTGCAACAAAGAGGGCCAGCGACAACATTGCGGCCATTAGCTCAGCGTCCATTACTAACGCAAGCTGAGTTGTACCAACAGCAGCAGAGCCAGCAGAGGCCACAACAGTGTCACCAAATAAGACAACAGCGAGGGGCACAACAGGGCCAAGGGCAGGCATTCACCTTATCTTTGGAGGAGGCCTTAGCATCGGGCGACGTGGTGACAGGTAATATTTCTGTCGCATCTTTTCCTGCTGTAGCATTGTTTAATTTAGGCAAATCTAATTCATTTGTATATGCACAATTTATGACACATATTGGATTGGAGTTCGAGGCGTTGCCAGAGAGGTTGAATATACTCACTAGTAATAGGCTCGTAGAAGTTAGTAGGATATGCATAGTGTGTCTGATCGTAGTATGCGGACGTTCACTACCAGCACGGTTGATCGAGTTTTCTATGGGAAATTTAACGTTATCTTAGGCATAGACTAGCTGAGAGACAGTCATGCTACGTTAGATTGCCATAAGGGTAGTGTATTATTTAGTATTCCGGGCACGGAAGGTTTCACCTTTGACAGATCTGTGGGAGACCAACATGAAGAGAGGGTCGTAGCGATAGTGTTAGCAGAAGAACAACTTCTCGAGGTAGTTAAGGAGTACTTAGACGTCTTCTCAGAAGAACTACCAGTGTTACCCCCAGTAAGACATATTAAGTTTTGTATAGAATTGGTTCCTGGAGCAAGACCAATATCTTGTAAAGTTTACCAAATAACACCATCAGAGTTAGACATATTGTACCAACATATAGAGGATCTAAAGTCTAAGAAGTTTATTTGAGCTAGTGGATCACCTTTGGGAGCGCCAGTGGTTCTAGTGAAGAAAAAGGATGGGTTGTCACAGTTATGTATCGGCTACAGACAGTTGAACGCTGTAACGATGAAGACCAAGTATCCATTACCAAGGATCGATGATTTGTTTGATCAGTTGAGTAAAGTCAAGGTTTTCTCTAAGATCGATCTTCGATCAGGGTATCATCAAGTAAGAGTTTGGGAGCAAAATATACCCAAGATAGTATTTAGGTCATGATATGGGCATTACAAATTCTTAGTTATGCCATTTGGACTGACTAATGCTCCAGCGATATTTATGGATTTAATGAACCGTATGTTTATGCCATATCTAGATCAGTTCGTGGTGGTTTTCATAGACGATATTCTAGTCTATTCCAGTAGCGAAGAGGAGCACGAAGAGCATCTTTGGAAGGTCTTGCATATTTTGAGGGAACACCAGTTATACGCAAAGCTCAGCAAGTATGAGTTTTGGTTAGATCACGTGTCATTTTTGGGTCACATCATCTCTGGACAGGAGTAGCAGTAGATCCGAAGAAGGTTGAGGCCGTAGAGAGTTGGCCAGTTCCTAAGACAGTAGCTGAAGTATGTAGTTTCCTGGGATTGACAGGATACTACAGAAGGTTCATAGCAAACTTTACAAGAATTTTAGCACCGCTGACTCGATGGCTAAGTTCAACTGGTCAGCAGAGTACCAGACATTATTTGAAGAATTGAAGAAGAGATTGATTTTAGCTCTGATTCTCACGCTTCTAGTAGGTTCTGGAGGGTTTACAGTGTATTGCAACACGTCAGGCAAAGGACTTGGATGTATATTGATGCAACATGGAAGAGTAAAAGTTTATGCATTGCGGCAGCTTCGAGATCATGAGAAGAATTATCAGACTCACGATTTGGAGTTGGCGGCGGTAGTATTTGCACATAAGCTGTAGAGGCACTACTTGTATGGTGATCGGGTGGAGATATTTACGGATCACAAAAACTTAAAGTATGTATTCACTCAAAAGGACTTGAACATGAGGCAGAGGAGGTGGCTAGAATTGATAAAGGACTATGATGTGGAACTTCAGTACCATCCAGGCAAGGCAAATATGGTAGCAGATGCTCTTAGCATGAGAGGTAGTACATTTATGTTGACATCGCAGTGGCACATCTTAGAAGATCTTCGAAAAATAGGGATCGAGATAGTACTTTCATAAGATATAGGAGTATTTTTTAGTTTATAGGTATAATCTACCATTATAGAGAGGATTAAGGTGGCTCAGGCAGAGGATTTGAAAGTTCGAAAGCTTCGGACAAAATGTGAGTCTGGTCTCAGGAAAGAGTTGGCGATTTATGAAGATGGAACTCTTAGGTTTGGAAATCGTCTATGTATACCAAGTGAAGATATCTGGCAAGAAGTAATGACTGAGGCTCACAGTTCCCAGTATTTAATTTATCCAGGAGGTACCAAGATGTATCAAGATATCAAGCAATATTTTTGGCGAAACAGGATAAAGAGGGAGATAGTACGATTCGTTTCTCGGTGTTTGGTATGCCAGCAAGTGAAGGCCGACTAACAAAGACCAACAGGATTATTGCATCAGTTTCCTATTCTGGAGTGGAAGTAAGAACATATCACGATGGACTTTATGACCGGTTTACCTAGGTCCCCGACTGGTCATGATACAGTTTGGGTAATAGTGGATCGTCACATGAAAGTAGCTCATTTTTTTCCTTTTCGAGTAGGGCAATCCATAGAGCATTTAGTAGAGATATACATGCGACAGATAGTAAGACAGCACGGTATCCAAGTGAGTATCATATCAAATTGAGACACTTGGTTCACTTCATATTTTAGGAAGAGTTTACACCAGAGTTTGGGCACCAAGTTGAGATTCAGTACCGATTACCATCCACAAACAGATGGACAATCAGAGAGAACCATTCAGACTTTAGAAGATATGCTACGAGCTTGTACCTTGGATTTTGGAGGGTCTTGGAAAGATCACCTTCATCTCGTTGAGTTCTCATATAACAACATTTATCAAGAAAGTATTCAGATAGCACCCTTCAAAGCATTATATGGAAGAAAGTGTAGATCACCATTGGCATATGATGATATAGGTGAGCGGAAGATGTTAGGCCCAGAGATGATCATGCAGACAGTAGAAGTTTTTAAGCAGATCAGAGAGCAACTTTGGGTTGCGCAAGATAGGCATCAGCATTGGACAGATCAGCATCGTAGGACTTTAGAGTTTTGTGTCGGCGACCACGTGTTCTTTCATATTTCACCAACCCGTAGAGTCATTAGATTCGGGGTTGGCGGGAAGGTTAGTTTATAATACGTCAGTTCGTTCGATATTCTCAAGTGGGTGGGCGATGTTGCTTATAGTCTTGCCCTTCCACCTTCGCTATATGAGATGCACGATATATTTTATGTGTCTCAATTGCTTAGGTATGTCCTAGATTCGAGTCATATCCTCGACCATTCCGAGCTAGTCATTGGTATCGACTTGTCTTACGAGGAGCAACCCGTATCCAATTTAGACCGAAGGGAGAAGGTGCTCAAGAATCGGACCATTCATCTTGTCTGGGTTGCTTGGGGTCATCACCCTTTGGGAGAGTCAACGTGGGAGCGTGAGGTCGATATCAGGTCTCGATATCCGCACATGTTTGACACGAAAGGTATATTCGTTCTTATGCCTTCGTATCTCGAATCTTGCGATTCGTTTACCCATGCTATATGATACTATTTTTCTTCATTATATGCTTGGATTTAATTGCATGTGTATATTTGCTTGTAGTTAGCATAATGTTTGTTCTGATTTCTCTAGCTAGCCTTGAGTTTGAATTTCGAAGACAGAATTTTTTTAAGGTGGGTAGAGATGTCACTCTCCATTCCCGATATATGTATTTGGAACATATTAGTTTTCCTGCTTAGATTATTTCTTGTTTACATGACTAATTACATTGCATACAAGAAGACTAGATCCATTCTTGGTTCAATTAGACCCATGGTTTAATTGTTGGGTTGGTTTATTCATGAGTTGAACCCATGGTCTAAATCTCAAATCCTAACTATAAAACCCAACTTATTTCTTTATCTTCCCTCATTCTCTCCATTTTCTCTTCTTTCTTCATTTAGGCAAGTACACATTGCACCACATGGAGAAATCTCTTAATTTTTTATTATATTTTTTACATTTTATTAGTCTATTATATTCTTATGATAATTTTAAACACTTTTAGTACTTGGGATTTTAGGTTTTAATGGATGAATTTGAGTAGATCTACATTCTAAGTTTAGGGTTTTCATGGGTTCCTTAAGTTTTTGGTAGTTTTGATCTACTAAATATATTATTTTCAAAAAATAGTTTTTGGGATGGATGGAGCACTTCATTTTGAGCGTTTTGGCTTTTGGTTCACTCAATTCGGAGTTAAAATGAAGTTTTAATGAAGAAAACAAAATTTAAGTTTTTGGAGTTCTCGTCATGGCCGAACTGCTGCCTTGAGAAGATGAACTCATGTGGCCATGCGGTCTGAACTCTTGCGGTCATGCGGCCTTGAGCTCATGCGACCTCTACGTTCAGCGACCATACGGCCCATGCGGCTATGCGGCCCGACTTCTTATGCAGCAACTGATTCTATGCGGCCTAGACCTATGCAAAAACTGATTCTATACGGCAGCTGATCCCCATGCGGCCTTGATCTTTTTGCGCGCATGTGGCCCCTTGCACACGCTTTATTGGACTAGTTTTGTTTGAATGTTCCTTTGGACTTTATGGGATGTATGTGTGGCTTTGATGACCAGAAGTGTATTAGACCCATCTATGTGTCATGACCCGACCACTTGTATTCGTGCTGATACACTTACTACGTGATATGTGTTCCTACGTGCTAAGTGTTCCTACGCAATTATATTACAAGTTTACACTGCGGTGTACCTATGCGCTACGTGACATGTAATATGACTTAATCTCCAGCATGGACATAAGGGTTAGTAAATGACCAAGCGTGGCTAGGATCTGTTGGTTATTGCATCATGCTGGGGTGAATCCAAACTGAACTATCAAGTGACAAAGTGGATTCGTATCTAGCGTGTCCGTACTATGGTACATCATATAAGGGGAATACCATGTGACCACTTCATATGATTCCAGTTAACAATAGGGTTAACTAGGCAACTTAACCTGTAGAGCATTGGAAGAAAATGGAATCTTGAGATCATGCATAACTAGCTACCTTCAGTCATCTGAATTGGGGTGTGTAGGCTAGTCCTCATAGATATTGTTTAAATCCTCATTAGTGGATAGCAATATCCGACTATTATACTATACTATGTGTCCTATGCGATCTTAGCACGGTGGCCTTACGAGGGACCGGTGCGTAATACTATGTGCTATACGACGATTTATGGCTCGGCTAACCCTTCTAGTACATGGTTCGATATGAGGATTCCTATATGCATAATATCTCTGGGATAAACCGAACTCCATCTAGTAAGCCGTATAAATAATTGGCCGATTATGTAACTGAGATTTTTTATGTATTGTACCTGCTGTCAAATAGTCTAGGGACATAGACTATCATGGTGCGATGGTCTAACCCTTGTCCTTGTTTGGTTGTAAGGTTAGATTATTGTGTCACGATAGACTATGAACCGAAACCACGCGATAGAACCATATTATATATATATATATATATATATATATATATATATATATATATTACATAACCTGGTTTTATTTCTTCATTCGTGCTTCCTTGTGGTACTTGCTATTTAGGGTCTAACCCTACTGGTTTTGCATGGCCAGGTTTAGAGCCAGCACTCGAGGATCAAACATACTTTCCCTTGAACAATGGAGCACACCAGGCGGATGGCCGTTAAAGGGAACGAGTGAGTTCCTTCTTCCCTGCTCGTTATTGCACACTTTAATTATTTTGGACGTTTAGCCACCAACAGCTGTTAGCCGTAAGATTCGGACATTTAGTTTCCTTTACATGATTATAATTAATCAGACTGCAGCTGATTATGGTCATATACTTTTGATACTCTGTCAGCTTTCTTATTTTGCACAGCTGGTTTTCTGAATATCGTAGTAGGATATTTGGGACGTCTTACTTACTTGTCATATATGTTATATGTTTACTGTTCTTGCTTGACTGATTGAGACAATAGATGTGTTATGTGATACTAAGCGACTAGCTTGTAGTATGCACCCCCTTGTCAAGTTACAGCCATGACCGTCGTACGATATTATATACCTTATACGGGGGAGCTGGCCATGTCTGTCTCTGTATTTCGGTACTAGGACGTGATAATAGCCCGTGTCCCTAAACTATTTGACAGAGATACAATACACAATCAAGCTTAGTTACATAATCGATCAATCATTTGTACGACTTACTAGGTAGAGTTTGGGTTATCCTAGTATCACGCCCCAGTTCCAAAATACGTAGGACTAGGAATACGTAAGCATGCCAGTCGTATGTATATGGAGAGTCCAATATATGGAAACCACAACACATACATACGCTGTATTATGAACAATAATTCACAAGTGGTATATATTTGTCACAAGTCACAGGGCGTAACTAAATCTCATCCACAGAATCAAATATAAATGAATAATAATCAACTATATAACCAAATAAAGTGTAAGGTGCTTGATTAGAACGAGTAGTTGGGTGGAGACAAATCCACTACCAAACTAGAATATAAGAGAAATAAAATAAGTACATCATCTAATGAACAACGAGACTCGAAGAGAAGACCTCCTCGAAAGATAATAAAGTAGCAAGTCCCGATCCGTGCTTCTGCAAATAGCCATGATCGTCTACACCTGAAAAGGGACCAGGTTCTCAGAGGGACATTATAATATACATAGAAGCATGCCAATAAAGTACTGAAAATAAACATCCAATGGGTCGCCTAACCGTCTATGTAAATGCACTTTGAGAACAACTTTCCAACAAGTGGGCTATCTGGCTAAAATAGGATTGGCATGATTCTCTCGGAGAATCAGGGACCTACAAAGCATGTTGTCTTTTGAACGCCAGAGGCCGCCTGATAATATATAGGGATCATCATGACCGCGCATCTCCGGCAGAGCGTACGAGTTATACAAGGAAAGTGCAAAGGAGCCCAAATGCCTTACTTGTTGTTCTCCCCACCCTATGCTCTAAGCATGTCATATCCATGATACGATAATACCTCGAAATAACTGTCAGGTCTACTAGCATGCAACTCTATCAGCAGTTATCCCTATCCGTCGCACGTCCCATACGTACCGGTGATCAGCCAGATACGCAAGTTCGTGTCCTACATGAGACTCACACTCATGTAACAACTGTGTCACGGCTAAGGAAAAATAAAAATGCCTTATGATCATGTGGTGGTCTCGTAATAACTAGGTCGACATGCATAGTATATAATAAAGATAAAATACGATGCCACCGTCGTTGCACCCAAGTTACCCTTGGACGCGCAGTTTATATAGCAGTTAAAATATATGACTAAATGGACAGAAATAAAATACATGCATCATATGAAATGTAAATCACATTACAATGGCAAGGTATACTTGCCTGGCAAGCAATCTGTATAGTGCAAGCGTCCAGATGTCAAGTACACAGGATCAGAAACCAAGGCCTCTGAATAAACGTCTCTGGATGCTGAAATAAATATCACCAATGTTCCCGTAATCAGCAAGATAGATAAAAAAATACTACCCTTTCATCCAATTTGGACACAGGGGCAAAATGGTAAGTTTAGGTCAAAGCGGGGTCCATATGTGGTCCACTTTGCACCAAAAAGCGTGTCAGAGGTAAAGGTCTCTAAATGGGACAAATTATAGGTCGAACAAATTCTAAATGTCAATACGAACTCAACGGTATGTCTAATTTTGGATTTCGGTGAGCCAAACACAAATTCGTCCAAAAAGTCAACTATAGAGCCCGCAAATAGGCGGCTTGGTCAACTGTCTCAGAATCGCGTGAAACTTGGGTCACAGGACCAACGTGATACCAAGAATCCAATGATGCAAGTTTCATCACATTTTGATGAACGTACACTAAATAGTATGGTGTTTTATAAAAGTTGCGATAGGGGGACTTTTCACGGATACAGGTTGATTCCGACGCGCACACACGTCCAAATCAGTTTCTGCGAAAGCCTACACGTCAGGAGATACCATACGCGCCTTTCTAAGCAATTGATACGCGACAGGGGGCCCCATTTGGTGGGGCGCACTCTGTACCATAAATTCTAAGTTTTGGAAAATAAGTTTTTCCTGCTTTTTGATCTAGTTTATCTCTGCATACAACACCAAATAAAATAATCTAATTAATAGGAAATAATCTTGGTTATATGTTCTTAATAGTGCAAAAATAAATTTTAAGTTTGGATGTCTGTGGAGGAAGATATTAGTCCTTAAACATGGGTGGTCGCAACATTTTCTATAGTGTAAAGTCATGGTTTTTTCTCCAACTTGGCCTCGATTTCTACCTAGGATTTAACGTTGTTCGATAGAAACTAATATACAGAGTTGGAAGAGGGATAGGTCCGTAACATACCGGTGAAGACGGATTCGGATTCGATCGAGCGACAAGGCGAGAAACAACATGTGAAGTCGGGGTCGTCGCTGCGAATCTGCGTGGCCTGCTTGCGGTGACGCGGGCGTACAATCGGCCGGCGGGTTGTTCTTCGGCGATTGTGCGGCGCTGGGCAAGAGGTCGACGGCGGTCTGGGTCGGCGTTGGATCAGAGAAGGGTGTGAGTAGGTTTAGGGTTAGGGTTTTACAAGATATTATATATATATAGAGAGAGAGAGAGAGGAGAAGGAGGAGAGCGGGGGGACTTGGCCGCGGGAAGCTGCTGCTTGGGTTAGGCGGGTCTGGGGTATTAGGTTTTAAGGATAGTGGTTTAGGGTTTGATTAGTTAATGGCTTTAGGGATTGTTTAGAGTTTTGTTATTTATTTCTTTTTCTCTTTCTTTCTTTTCTTTTTATTTATTTGTATTCCTATTATTATTATTATTATTATCATTATTATTATTAACCATATATTTATTTATATATATATATAAGGCTAAAAAAATTCAAAAATAATATTTTCACCCAAAATAAATTCTAGAAAATTACTTTGTAAAGTTTTAACAAAATACCACACCAAAATATTTTATAAAAATATTTTATAATTAATAATTAGATATTTATTTGGTTATAATAAATTGAGTAATTGTATTATTTAATTAACTAAGTAATTAACTAAATGGTTACTCACAAAATAGGTTAATAGTAAATAATATGAAATCTTACAAAAGGGAATGTACCTAATTTGGCACGGGAAATTATGGGATGCTAATTGTAGGAAGTTAGGATAGAAAAATAACCACAAATAAATTATATATATTAAATATCTAAATATTTAATAATTAATCTATGGTCGTTACACTAATATCATACTAACACCAAGGGATTTAATTTATGTGTCACGAAAATATCCTACAGGTAGTGTCTTTTGTGTAGGCTACTTCTTATGAAGGACGATACAGATTTTAGGGCCATTCTATATTATTAATGTCCAAATCATGGTAAAGTGTCCTAATAAAATTATTGAGTTTTTATTGTTTTGAAAAAAAAAAATCTAAAACAAATACACGAAATACAAAATACACACAAAATACCTATTTTTGGGTAAGGGGGTTTACACCCAGAGATATTATGCATATAATAGGAATCCTCATATCGAACCGTGTGCTAGCAGGTCTAGCTGAGCCATGAATCGCCACATAACACATAGTATTATGCACCGGTTTCTTGTAAGGCCACCGTGCTAAGATCGCATAGAACACATAGTACAATATAATAATGCGATATTCCCATCCATTAATGAGGATTTAAACAATATCCATGGGGGCCGGCATGCACTCCCCAGATAAATATTGAGGGTGGCTAGTTAAGCACGATCTCGGGTTTTCGTCCCTTCCAATACTCTACATATTTTAATTGCCTAGTTAACCATATGATTATCTGGAATCACATGGCGTGGTCACATGTTACTCCCCTTATATGTCGTACCGTAGTATAGGCACGCTAGATGTGAATCCACTTTGTCTCTTGGCAGTTCAATTTGGATTCACCCAAGTGTGATACAACAATAAAAAAAATTCTAGCCACCCTTTGGTTATCGACCAACTATGATGTCCATGTTGGAGGAAATTGTATCATATCACATGTCGCATAGCACGTAGGTACACCTCGAGGTAAAATATGTCACATAATCGCGTAGAAACACTTAGCACATAGGAACACGTAGCACGTAGTGAGTGTATCATCATGGATACCAATATTCGAGTTAAGTTACCAATTATTGGTTATATTAGTTCTAGCATATTGCAACACATTGGTCATGCCAGGCACACAGGTAGTCATAGTCACTTGGCACATGGTCTACTTCTACACATGGTCGGGTCAGGCACGTAGTCGGGTTCAACACAGTTACTGAGATTACATACACTTACAATCATTAAAATCACACATGGCATCACAAAATCCAATAAAACATCAAACAAAGAAAATTATAAATTATATACATAGGGCCGCATAGGATCGGGGACACATTGGGTCAGCTGCCTCATAGAGGTCTGTGCCACATAGAGGTCGATGCCGCATAGTCAAGGCCGCATAGGTATCCATGCCGCATGCTACGAGAAAAATTCTACTCCTCGGGTCAAGTGTCGAAGCAATGGACAATAAATGCGTGTCAGAGAAGTGACTGAAGTGATGGATGTGATAAGCCATAAAGTGTATTAGGAAGAAAAAACAATTTATAAAAGTCGTCTAGAGCCATGAGAGTCGTGCTGAGTTATGCGTCCTAGAGATGAGAGGCGCATATGGTCACTGCCGCATGGATTCTTCTTTGACTAAGTGAAATTATCATTACCACATTTCTAGAAAAGGATATTTTAGTAATTTTATAATTAATTAAATAGTGTGCATGATAAATAATTATTTGTTGTATTAATTAATTGTTGTTAGATGTTAGTTATTTATTTTGGACTTGTATTAGTGGACATAACTAGTTTAGTTTAGACTCATGTACCAACATGTATTAATTGTTAGATTTGAGCCCAATTAGAAAGCCCATTGATTAGGAGATGTATTAAAATTAATTAAACCATTAGACTAGAAGCTTTCCTCATTAATTATTTCTTTATGAGAGGCCCTAAGGGGTATAATGGATATTACATAGTATATTGAGGAAGGGGTAGAGGGGGTCGGCATATTAAAGAGGGGGGAATTGATTTCTCTCTCCTCTTTTCATTTGGAAACTAGATCTAGAATTTTTCTCAACCAAATTCTTTCATTCCCACTTTATTTCTCTACCAAATTTCATCCCAATTCCTTCCCAAATCACCATTGGAGGCTAGTGGAGAAAGAATCTAGAAGGAGAAAGCAAGGATCTACAAAGAGGAGCAAGGATCTACAAGTTGGAGGCCAATTTCATCATATTTGGAGGTTCCATTGGGAATCCATCTTCCAATAGGTATAATTTAGTTTTCCCCCTAATGTAGGTTCTAAATCTGAGATTTAACCATGAGAAATCAACCCATACGTATAGGTTACCCATAGGATTTGGTTTTGTGTTCATACGAGGCCTATTGTGAAAGTTATGGTGCTTTTTTTGTCAATTTTGGGGAAATTCCGAGATTGACATTTGTTGTGTGTGTCAGTTGGTCCTATAGATTAAATTGGCATGTGCTTGTGTGTTTGGGTTTAGTGTAGTGTCCATAATTGGGTACATGTAGGTCGTATCCCAACAATTTGGTGATACGTGTTGATTTGGGAGTTTTTCCTCCGACACGAAACTTTAAGCATGTCACATTTTGACATGGACATGCAGAATTGTATTTGACTCTTCGTATTGTTCATAAATAATATATTAGACTTATTCGTGTACTTAGGAGAAAGTTTAGATGTGTGGTGGACTCGTGTCGCATGCGTATCCTAGATCTAGTGGGATACGGAGTGATAATGTGTGTGCAGTTAATTGTAGATCTAATTCTCTTGTATTTTATTCATGGAGAAGTATAATATATATATATATATATATATATATATATATATATATATATATATATATATATATATATATATATATATATATATATATATATATATATATATATACACCATATGTGTATATATTGTATGTAACTATTCTTCTACATGTATATATATTTATATATTGTAGTATATATATAGATATGTATATGTTAATAGATAATTATATGTGTTTATAATCATATAATGTATGTTTTATTGGTGTATATGTTTATATGTACGTATACGTACGTATGTTGTTATAAACATATTACTATGTATGTGTGTGTATGTTGCTATGTGGTATTTTGTACATATTATTATGCATGGGTGTATGTATAGTTATTAGTAGTATTATATGTATATGTATAGATATATTATGTGGGTTATATATATGTTATTATTATTATTATTATATATATATATATATATATATTAGTGACAGCGGACAGGGGCTTTGGCGACAGTAGGAGCGTCGCAACTGCAGCAACAGCACAGCAGCAGTCGCAAGAGCAACAGCGACAGCAAACGTCGCTGAAAAGCAGCAGCAGCAACAGCCCTATAGCGACAACAGCAACGACAAGTACATAAATCTGCCGCTGAATCGACGGAGTATCAGTAGCCGTATCATAGGCTTTAGCGGCGGCTTTAGCGACAGCAGCAGAAATCTGTCACTAAATCAGTAGAGTATCAGCAGAAACAACGGTTTTCAACGACAGCAGTCAGGGTTTTAGCGATAGTTTGACAGTTTATATATATATTAGATATATAAATATATAAAATAAATATATATATATATATGGTAATTAATATATACGTAAATATGTTCCTAATTGCTACTTGTATTAGTATACTATATGTATAATAATTAGTGTAGCATATATTATATTTAATGGTAGTTAGCATAAGTAAAGTAGTGGGTATTACCTTGAGATACCAAGGTAAGTACCAAGGTAATTGGGGATGCCAAGGTATTGGGTTTGGGTATCAATATTATAGTTTAGTGTTGAGATACCAAGTTGGTTCAAAACCAAGGTATCTATTTAATGTTTGTAATTAGGATTTATATAATAAATAAATTTTTGATATTAATACGTGATATTTTCCTTTTGATTTACGTATCCAGAGATACGGTATCCTAGTACCCTAAGATGTAGTTTGTGACCTAGACTTTAGTATTTGAACCCAATATCCTTGTGTTAGACTTTTGCAACCTAGAAATAGGTAGTTGACCATAGTTGACCAGAGTTGACGTTAGAATTGACTTAGTTTAACTTTTGACTTAGAATTGACTTAGTTTGACTTTTGACTTAGAGTTGACTTGTTGATCTAGAAGTTGACTAGTTTAACTTATTTTCTTTCTGAAATCTTATATTGATGTTGTATTCCATATCTAGGTCTCCGATGCACCGTATCAGACATCTGTGAGACTATACTTTGGACTTCAGGCGAGTACATTCTCTGATAGTTTCTTATTTATGATATCCTCTATGTTCATTGTATCTAGTGTAGATATCCATATTTTTTGACACGATGGTTACACGGATTGGTATATCCGAATCTCGTCATGAGATATATCTTGTGCAAGTCTTATTTTATTGATTATCTTATGAATGTACAGACAATGATTCTCGAGAAGACTTGCTACCTTCCTAGAGAATCCCGTGCCATAGCATACCATGGTTGGATCTATTATACCAATCGGGGTGGGAAGTATTTTAGTATAGATATGTGATTATACCCTCCTTGTGCATGTCTTGTTCCTTGTGAGTGTTGATCATACACCGCACGTATGATCAGCCAGGCCATTATACTCTTGTACAAGTTCCCAAGCCGATCACATGTTAAAGCTAGTACTCACACACTTAGACATTAGTATTCTTGTTCATTGACATATTGTTTATTATTGTGTTTATTCTAGTATTTTCTTATTGTATATCTCTTGTATCTATTGTTGTATCTTGTATATTCATATCTATTTACTGTTATATAGTTTTTATCAATGATTAGAACTGCTGTTAGAGATATACTCTGCTCCTTTCCTGACTGGATATATTTTTCCCAGATGATACTGAGGACTGGTACCCTACACATTATGGACCCCAAGATATTATGGGTTTAGAGTCAGAGACCCTGGCTCAGAAGGAACTTATCCCAACTGAGACAGATGACCCGAGTTTAGTAGCTTCTTAGTATTCTTGTACTGGATTTGTCTCCAGCTTATTTTGTTAGTATTCTTTCAGACTCATTGAGGTATTATTTTAGACTCATGAGTTGTATGTGACTATTCTATTCTTTATCATATTCGTGCTCGTTCCATCTTATATCTATGAATGAGTATATTGTTATTGTTGGTGGTTTATTATATTGCTAGATAGATTACCCAGACAGCGTTCTACCGCCGATTCTGCTGCGTAGGCTGGGCGTTGTTCCTGACTTGTACCCTTACACCGGGTGCGAGTCGTGACATATTTTTAGTGGTGGTCCATGTAGGTCAGGGTTCGCAAGTTGTGCGATGTCATGGTAGTTCAACGACTTAGTTGTACTACTGCGAGCCTGATTTAGGATATAGGATATAGGCTATAGGCTGAGAATACTCAATCACATCCAGGAAAAATTCTTTTGATTCGTTCAACTATTCTCCTTTGATATTGACATTTGATCTTAAACTATCCTTTTCTTGAGTGTCTTACATCATGTGCTATATTGATTCTTTTTTCGCTTTATCTCAGGATGCCACCTAAGACTATATCGCAGCATGGGAGAGCAGTTTCTGAGAGGTCTGCGATATCCCGAGGGCTTACACCAGTCACTTCTTCGGTGATTGGAGTGTCAGCTGCTTTCGGAGGTCCACCACCTACTCAGAGGACTGTGCCAGCTGTATTTGAGGGACTTCCACCTCCACCTCCTGTGCCAACTAAGGCAACACAGATGTTTACACTATTTCGTGAGATGCTCGAAGAACAGAGGGCTCAGTCAGAGGCACATCAGAGGCAGACCGACGTTTTACGGCAGGGCATCGAGAGTGCTCATCAGCTTGCTCGTGCCGTAGTCGAGAGAGAAGTTTCGGTCCAGCAGCAGGATGTTCCTCAGGTTGCTCAGCTTCGGCCAGGCAACATTTAGGACTTCAAGAAGCTGGAGCCTAGGGTCTTCAAGGGGACGGAGGGTATCGTCTATGCTGATGATTGGCTCGAGGACATTGAACGTCTTTTGAGGGTGTCTCGTCTTTCTGAGGATCTGAAGGTTGAGGCAGTAGGACTTCAACTATTCGACGTCGCTCGTACTTGGTTCAGGAATGAGCCAATTTTGGTTGACGCAGGACAGTCTTGGGAGGTATTCAAGGACCTCTTCAAGAAAAAGTTTTTTGCTCGGGCAGACAGGCTAGACTTGGGGAGGCAGTTTGAGAGTCTCATTCAGGGGAGCATGTCTGTGGAGGAGTACGCTGCGGAGTTCGGCAGGTTGAGCCAATTTGCAGAGTATTTGGTGAGAGAGCCGGAGGTTCGGGCTATTCGTTTCCGTGAGGGTCTAAACTGGGAAGTGAAGATCTTCATTTTGTCTTTTTATGAGACATACTCGGAGATACTTGCGGAGGCACACAAGGTTGAGCGAAAGTTGGGTTTGAGCCCAAGAGAGACCGTAATTCTTTTCTGGGGGCCAACAGCAGTACAGTATCTGCCAAACGTCCTCATTTCCAGTCCAGACCTTTCCAACAGCCTCAACAGCACCAAAATCCAGGTAGGGCACCATTTCACCAGGCACCACAGTAGCAGAGACAGTTACAGCAATCTTTCTGCTATTTATGCAAGAAGCCCAGCCATATCTGGGAAGTTTGTTGGAAGAGGTTGGGAGTATGTTTGTATTAGGGTACTAAAGGGCATCAGCTGAGGGAGTGTCCTTTCAATCCTCATCGTGCAGTTCAAGGAGCAATTTCAGCTCCGAAGGCACAGACAAGACCACCTGCAGTACAACCGAGGGGACCGCTTACGACACAGCAACAGCGTTATGTCCAGCATCAGCAGCAGGGAGGCACACGTCAGGGACGAGCATTTTCTATGACCGTCGAGGAGGACGAACCCACCGGAGATGTCATCGCAGGTTCTATTCTTCTTGATTCCATTCTAGCTTTAGCTTTGTTTAATAGTGGTGCTTCCCATAGTTTTGTATCTGTTTCTTTCGCTCTGAAGCATGGTTTGGTAGCTGAGTCTTTGCTTAGGACTTGCAAGATCATGACCAGGGGAGGCATTATCCTGGTTAATGATATTTACAAAGATTGGAGAGTTACTCTAGGAAGCCGGGAGTTGAGTGCGTGTCTACTTGTAATGCCACTTCTGAACTATGATATTGTACTTGGGATGGATTGGTTGAGTAGGCACCGTACTAGTATAGATTATCGAGGAGGTAGAGTTTTATTTGGTCCACCAGGAGAGCCAGAGTTTGAGTTTGCTAGAGGAGCTGCAGAGCAGGAAGAAGGCATTATTTGTGGAGCTATGGTGGAAGACAAGGAGTTGCCACATCCGTTGATAGCAGAATTCTTAGATGTGTTTCCTGAGGAATTGCCAGGGTTGCCGCCAGATCGAGATATTGAATTCTCTATAGACTTGTTGTCAGGTGCAGAACCAATTTCGCAACATATCTATAGAGTAAACAACAGCGAGATGGTCGAACTGAAGAAGCAGGTGGACGAATTATAGGATAAGGGGTTTATCAGATTGAGTTCTTCACCATGGGGAGCCCCGGTATTGTTTGTACCGAAGAAGGATGGATCGGTGTGCATGTGCATTAATTACAGGACTTTGAATAATCTTACTATCAAGAATAAGTACCATTTGCCATGGATTGATGATCTGTTCGATCAGTTGAGTAGTGCCAAGGTATTTTCTAAGATAGATTTGAGATTAGGTTACCACCAGGTGAAGGTGAAGTCAGAGGACATACTGAAGACTGCATTTAGAACTCGGTATGGTCAGTACGAGTTTATGGTGATGCCGTTTGGGTTGACTAATGCACCAGCGATATTTATGAACTTGATGAACAAGGTGTTCCATCAGTACCTTGACAAGTTCGTGGTGGTGTTCATCGGTGACATACTCATATACTCGAAGACACCGGAGGAGCATGAGGAGCATTTGAGGATTATATTGGATGTGCTGAGGAAGGAGAAGCTATATGGGAAGTTGTTCAAGTATGAGTTTTTCCTGGACAAGGTGGAATTCTTGGGACATGTTGTGACTGGTGATGGTATTTTAGTAGATCCGAAAAAGATCGCAGCAGTAGAATCTTGGAAGACCCCGAGTTCGGTAGCAGAGATCAGGAGTTTCTTGGGATTGGCAGGCTACTACAGGAAGTTTGTGCAAAATTTTTCGAGGATTGCCGAGCCGATGACCAGACTCACCAGGAAGGATGTAGAGTTTGTTTGGAAGGAGGATTTCCAGGTTGCTTTCTAGGAATTAAAGAAGAGGTTGACGTCTACTCCTATTTTGATGTTGCCATCAGGGTCTAGAGGTTTCACTGTTTATAGTGATGCATCGGGGAAAGATTTGGGTTGTGTTCTTCAACAGAATGGGAAAGTGATTGCCTATGCATCCAGGCAATTGCAGCCTCATAAAAAGAACTATCTTACCCATAATTTGGAGTTGGCAGCAGTCATCTTCGCCCTGAAGTTATAGAAATATTATTTGTACAGAGAGCATGTGGAGATCTTCACAGACCACAAGAGCTTGAAGTACATTTTCACGAAAAAGGAGTTGAACATGAGGCAGCATCGGTGGCTGGAACTGATGAAGGATTTTGATATATCTTTGCAGTATCATCCTGGGAAAGCTAATGCAGTTGCCGATATTTTGAGCAGGTATCGATAGCTATGTTCTTGACGCAGGATCGATATTTGTTGGAGGACTTGGAGAGCTTGGGCATTAAGGTGATAGTTCTTGGTTGTGCAATGCAGATATGGGGATTGCAGATACATTCAGATTTGATGGACAGGA
Organism: Iris macrosiphon; assembly: GCA_036927795.1. Classification (NCBI taxonomy): domain Eukaryota; kingdom Viridiplantae; phylum Streptophyta; class Magnoliopsida; order Asparagales; family Iridaceae; genus Iris; species Iris macrosiphon. The sequence goes on along the minus strand of JAYESA010000005.1, from coordinate 73,006,368 downwards.
TTAAGGCAGCCCAATATGAGGATGTATCTCTGAGGAGCATCAAAGCTCAAGTGAGAGCAGGATTGGAGGATGATTTCACCATTGCTGAGGATGGATCTTTGAGGCATGGAGTTAGATTGTATGTGCCTAGTGGGGAGCTGCGTGAATAGGTGTTGCAGGAAGCGCATAGCTCTCAGTATTCCATGTATCCAGGTGCCAACAAGATATATCAGGATATGCGAGAGAGTATGTGGTGGTATGGCATGAAGAGGGAAGTGGCACAGTTTGTATCCAGATGCTTAGTGTGCCAGCATGTGAAAGCCGAGAGGCAGAGGACAAGAGGTTTACTTCAGCCATTATCCATTCCAGAGTGGAAGTGGGAGCACATTACTATGGATTTTGTGTCTGAACTTCCACGATCTTCGGGAGGGAAAGACGCAATTTGGGTCATCGTTGATAGGTTGACCAAGTCAGCCCACTTTTTGCCTTTCAAGGTGGATTTGTCTACGGAGAAGCTGGCAGAGATGTATGTGAGGCAGATCGTTAGGATACATGGAGTTTCCGTCAGCATAGTCTCGGATCGGGATAGTCGTTTCACTTCTCATTTCTAGAGGAGTTTGCAGGAGAGTTTGGGCACTCAGCTCAAGTTCAGTACTTCATATCATCCCCAGACAGATGGACAGTCAGAGAGGACTATTCAGACTCTCGAGGATATGCTGCACACTTGTGTACTATATTTTGGGGGTTCTTGGGAGGACCATCTCCATTTGGTAGAGTTTGCTTATAACAACAGCTACCAGGCTAGTATAGAGATATCATATTTTGAAGCTCTGTACAGTCGGAGGTGTCGTACTCCCTTGTCATGGGGACAATGTTGGAGAGAGAGTTTTGCTTGGGCCAGAGATGGTTATAGATGCAGCGGAGAAGGTTCAGTTGATCAGAGACAGACTTCGAGTGGCGCAGGACAGACATCGGCATTGGGCCGATAGCCATCGGAGACCTTTGGAGTTCGAGGTATAGTTTAGATTTTGTTTTGCACTTGTTATTGGTTGTTTGTTATAGATTAAGTTCTTAAGGTTGTGTTTTGTTCTAGGTGGGTGGTTTGGTGTTTCTGAGGATTTCTTCGACACGAGGCATGATTCGCTTCGGTGGAGGCGGGAAGCTTAGTCCGTAATTTATCGGACCTTTCACTATTCTAGAGAGGATCGGTGAAGTTGCTTATAGACTAGACTTGCCACCTGCATTGGAGGGAGTGCACAACGTGTTTCATGTGTCGCAGTTGAGATGGTACATGACAGATCCTAGTCATGTATTGGATCACTCAGAGATAAAAGGTGGGCCCTACTCTTAGCTATCCAGAGCAGCTAGTTGAGATTCTGGATCGGAAAGAGAAGATGTTGAGGAACCAGACTATTTCTTTGATACGCGTCGCATGGAGGCATCACTCTCCGAGGGAGTCTACTTGGGAAAAGAGGATGAAATGCGAGAGCGTTATCCATATTTATTTGTGCCTTGAGGTATATTTTTTCTCATTATGTTATGTTCTTTCATAGTTAGTTATGTTCTTTAGTTTTGTTCTTTTGTTATGTTATGTTTTTTTTGGGGTAGTTTCGTCTTTGAATTTCGAGGACAAAATTATTTTAAGCAGGGTAGATTTGTCACTACCATATTTTCTAGAAAAGAGTATTTTAATAATTTTATAATTAATTAAATATTGTTCATGATAAATAATTATTTGTTGTATTAATTAATTGTTGTTAGATGTTGGTTATTTATTTTGGACTTGTGTTAGTGGACCTAACTAGTTTAGTTTAGACTCATGGACCAACATATATTAATTGTTAGATTTGAGCCCAATTAGAAAGCCCATTGATTAGGAGATGGAATAAAAGTAATTAAACCATTAGACTAGAAGCTTCCCTCCTTAATTATTTCTTCATGAGAGGCCCCAAGGGGTATAATGAACATTACATAGTAGCTTGAGGAAGGGGTAGAGGGATTCGGCCTATTAAAGAGGGGGAATTGATTTCTCTCTCCTCTTTTCATTTGGAAACTAGATCTAGAATTTTCCTCAACCAAATTTCTTCATTTTTATTTCATTTTCCTACCAAATTTTATCACAATTCCTTTCCAAATGACCATTGCAGGCTAGTGGAACAAGGATCTAGAAGAAGAAAGCAAGGATCTACAAAGAGGAGCAATGATCTACAAGTTGGAGGCCAATTTCATCATATTTGGAGGTTTTATTGGGAATCCATCTCCCAATTGGTACAATTCAGTTTTTTCTCTTAATTTAGGTTATAAATATGATATTTAACCATGAGAAATCAACCCATATGCATAGGCTACCCATAGGATTTGGTTATGGGTTCATAGGAGGCCTATTGTGAAAGTTATGGTATTTTTTATGTCAATTTTGGGGAAATTTCGAGATTGACATTTGTTGTGTGTGTCAATTGGTCCTATAGATCAAATTAGCATATGCTTGTGTGTTTAGGGCTAGTGTCATATCCACAATTGGGTACGTGTAGGTCGTATCCCAACAATTTGGTGATACATGTTGATTTGAGGGTTTTTCCTCCTACACGGGACTTTGAGCATGTCATATTTTGACACGGACACGTAGAATTGTATTTGACTCTTCGTATTGTTCATAAATAATACATTAGACTTGTTCGTGTCCTTCGATGTACGTTTGGATGTGTGGTGGACTCGTGTCGCATGCGTATCCTAGATCTAGTGGGATACGGAGTGATACGTTACATGTGTGTGCAGTTAATTGTAGATCTAATTCTCTTGTGTTCTTATTCATGGAGAAGTATAATTATATATATATATATATATATATATATATATATATATATATATATATATATATATATATATATAATATTGTGTATATATATTTATGTAATGTTGTGTCTTAGATCTATGTATCTATGTATATACCATATGTGTATATATTGTATGTAAACTATTCTTCTACATGTATATATATTTATATATTATAGTATATATATAGATATGTATATGTTAATAGATAATTATATGTGTTTATAATCATATAATATATGTTTTATTGGTGTCTATGTTTATATGTATGTATACGTACGTATGTTGTTATAAACATATTACTATGTATGTGTGTGTATGTTGCTATGTGGTATTTTGTACATATTTCTAAGTATGGGTGTATGTATAGTTATTAGTAGTATTATATGTATATGTATAGATATATTATGTGGGTTATATATATATGTTATTATATATATATTGTATATATATTGTATATATATATATTAGTGACAGCGGACAGGGGCTTTGGCGACAGCAGGAGCGTCGCAACTGCAGCAGCAATACCAACAACACAACAGCAGCCGCAAGAGCAATAACGACAGCAAGCGTCGCTGAAAAGCAACAGCAGCAGCAATAACAGCAGAAGCAGCCCTATAGCGACAGCAGCAGCGACAACTGTAGGAATCTGTCGCTGAATCGACAGAGTATCAACAGCCGTATCATAGGCTTTAGCGACGGCTTTGGCGACAGCAGCAGGAATCTGTTACTAAATCAGCAGAGTATCAGCAGAAACAAAGTTGTTCAGCGACAACAGTCAGGGTTTTAGCGACAGTTTGACAATTTATATATTTTATATATATATATATATATATATATATATATATATATATATATATATATATATATATATAGATAGATAGATAAATATATATATGGTAATTAATATATACGTAAATATGTTCCTAATTGCTACTTGTATTATAGTATACTATATGTATAATAATTAGTGTAGCATATATTATATTTAAGGGTAGTTAGCATAAGTAAAGTAGTGGGTATTACCTTGAGATACCAAGATAAGTACCAAGGTAATTGGGGATGCCAAGGTATTGGGTTTGGGTATCAATATTATAGTTTAGTGTTGAGATACCAAGTTGGTTCAAAACCAAGGTATCTATTTAATGTTTGTAATTATGATTTATATAATAAATAAATTGTTTGATATTAATACGTGATATTTTTCTTTTGATTTACGTATCCAGAGATACGGTATCCTAGTACCCTAAGATGTAGTTTATGACCTAGACTTTAGTATTTGAACCCAATATCCTTGTGTTAGACTTTTGCAACCTAGAAATAGGTAGTTGACTATAGTTGACCAGAGTTGACCTTAGAGTTGACTTAGCTTGACTTTTGACTTAGAGTTGACTTGTTGACCTAGAAGTTGACTAGTTTAACTTATTTTCTTTCCGAAACCTTGTATTGATGTTGTATTCCATATCTAGGTATCCGAGGCACCGTATCAGACATCTGTGAGACTATTCTTTGGACTTCAGACGAATACATTCTTTAATAGTTTCAAATTTATGATATCCTCTATGTTCATTGTATCTAGTATAGATATCCATGTTTCTTGACACGATGGTTACACAAATTGGTATATCTGGATCTCGTCATGAGATGTTATTCCTTGTATATGGTGTATCTTGTGCAAGTCTTGTTTCATTGATTATCTTGTGCATGTACAGACACTGATTCTCGGGGAGACTTGCTACCTTCTTAGAGAATTTCGTGCCATAGCATACCATGGTTGGATCTATTATACCAGTCGAGGTGGGGAGTATTTTAGTGTAGATATGTGATTATACCCTCCTTGTGCATGTCTTGTTCCTTGTGAGTGTTGATCATACACCGCACGTATGATCAGCCAGGCCATTATACTCTTGTGCAAGTTCCCAAGTCGATCACGTGTTAAAGCTAGTACTCACACACTTAGACATTATTATTCTTGTTCATTGACATATTGTTCATTATTATGTTTATTCCAATATTTCCTTATTATATATCTCTTGTATCTATTGTTGCATCTTGTATATTCACATCTATTTACTGTCACATAGTTTTTATCATTGATTAGAACTGCTGTTAGAGATGTACTCTGCTCCTTTCCTGACTGGATATATTTTTTCCAAATGACACTGAGGATTGGTACCCTACACATTATGGACCCCAGGATGTTGTGGGTTTAGAGTCAGAGACCCTGGCTCAGGAGGAACTTATCCCAACTGAGACAGATGACCCGGGTTTAGTAGCTTCTTAGTATTCTTATACTGGATTTGTCTCCATCTTATTTTATTAGTATTGTTTCAGACTCATTGATGTATTATTTTAGACTCATGAGTTGTATGTGACTATTCTATTCTTTATCATATTCGTGCTCGTTCCATCTTAGATCTGTGATTGAGTATATTGTTATTGTTGGTGGTTTATTATATTTATTAGATAAATTACCCAGACAGCGTTCTACCGCCGATTCTGTGGCGTAGGCTGGACGTTGTTCCCGACTTGTACCCTCACACCGGGTGCGTGTCGTGACAGAAATTCTCATTCTTTCAACAAGTGAAACACGAGGAGTTCCGTTGTTAATACTTTTCCATGTACTTAGCTCCAGAACGCATGTGTAACAATCAGTCATGCATCCAACAAGATGGAAGCATGCTGGAAGGCATATGCGGCAAATAGTCCAGGCCGCATGAAGATCAGGCCTCATAGGACTCTCGGCTGCATAGATGTTGGCCACATGAGAACTTCGTCTTCTCCAGACAGCAAGTTCAGCCATGGTGAAAAAGCTCTAAAATTGAAAGTTTGTTCCCTTCATAAAAACTTTATTTTAACTCCAAATCAAGTGAACCAAAAGCCAAAACACCTAAAATGGAAATCACCTAGAAAAACTGGTTATCTAAAAAACTATATTTTAATAGATTAAAACCAAAAAAAACTTATGAAAACCATGAAAATCCTTATCTAAAAATGTAGATCTAGCCAAATCCATCCATCAAAACCGAAAACTCCAAGTATTAAAAGTGCTTAGAATCATAATATACACATATTAGACAAATAAAATGCAAGGTAAAAGCAAAAAATTAAAATCTAAGTTTTCTCCATGTCAAGCAAGGTGTACTTGCATAAATTAAAGAAGGAGGAGAAATGAAAAAATGAGGGGAGAGAGAGAAAAAAGTTGGCTTATATAGCTAGGACTTGAGGTTTAGACCATGGGTTCAACTCATGACCAAACCAACTCAACAAATAAACTATAAGCCCCATTAAACCGAAGAATGTGTCTAGTCTTCATGACATGCAACCTAATTATAATGCAAGCAAGAAATAATATGTCCCAAATACGTATATCGGGAATGGAAAGTGACAACGTCACCTGGAAAAATTTTAACCTTTATAACTCAGATAAAATTATAAGATTGTAAAAGACTAATGTTAAAACCCTTTTCCCTTATAGGTTCAACCCCCTCACCATACTCAAGAAGGAACGAAAAATATTATAATTGAAATCACTCACCAACCCGAAGTTGACAACTCCTCGATTAGATCACTTCTTCCTTCTGTCTTGGATGGCGAAGAACCCTAAGAGCAAAGCACGGACTTTTCTTAGATTTTCTATGGATGAGCACCCCGAATCTCCACTCTGTGCATACTTTATGCCTCCACTCTCATATATTTATAGGATAAAAAAATCATATTTTAGGTCATAATAGGATTTCCTTATTAGGAAACCTAAAATAACAATCCTATTACACCTAAAATAGCCCAACACCAATTATGGACGTCCAAATATGGTCAGATTAAATATTTGATACAAATTTGAAATATGATCCAATCTTAGATTTAATGTAGATTTCTAAACTATATCAAATCAAATATTTGACCATATTTGGGCTCCAAAATTTACCAAATCCAGACTGAACCCCAACAATCTCCCCCTCCAGTCTGATGAGAGTATATTGACCCCATGGGTTCTCAACTGGACTCTATGCATGTCGTCCCGTGACAGAGTTTCTGCTCTCCTATGCCATTGATCTCCAATCTCCCGAGTTGCTTTGAATCTTCCTTCGTCTCTAACTCCTCGACAGTCACATTGACGCTAGCTGCCATGCGTAGCACCTCCTATACCAATGGGATCCTACCGATATCGATGACACGGCCAAGACCGAAGTCCTTGACGATCAGCCTCACCGTAAGTCTTGGCTGCATGTCCCTAACTTTTATCTTCCACCGAACATATTAACGTTCCGACGAGCTTCCTCACCCTTGGCTAGCCCAACCAAGCGGACAATGCGATTCTCCTAAGATTCGAACTCCTGAATCTGCCCACCTTCGTGTTTGAACATGAAGCTCTCCCATATACATGCGTCCTCGAGTAGAATATTACGTATTGTGCAAGCCGTCGATGACCCACAGCTCCCTCTGGACTGTGTGAATGATGATGCTTCCGCCTCAGATTGAGTTTGCTGGAAACCTTGATCTCCTTCCTTGCTTCGAACTGCTAAAACCGATGTTGCTCCGTAAAGTTTTGGCAAACCACCAAGCGCCAAAATCGGATCCGTGGAACAACCCCCACATAGAGACCGACCAGCTGTCATAGAACGACAGACTGACCCTCAAATCTTTGACTCATCACCATTCGTTGCTTTGTCTCGACAAACCGAATCCTTCGTAATCCTCAAAGTATCTCGAAGCCCTTCCAAAACAAGTTTCCAATGATCTACCTCCTGTTTAATATCCCTCGAGCCTCTATCCGATGTCTGTAGCCTACCTGTACACCTCAGCGGCGTGAGCCTATATTTTCCACAACATAAATCTCCTCGAGCCAGCTGTTTGGAACCCTTCGTAAGCATCCAATTTTTGTCCTCATACATAGTGTGACAACCATCATCCTCCAGCCTTCCCACGGAAACCAAGTTGTAGTGCAAACTCGGTACATGTCGCACGCCCTTGAGAACGAGCTTCTCACCAAGCTCTGTTGTCAAGTGCACATTACTGATACCTATAACTGCAGTTGTCCCCTTGATGCCCATCTTTACACGTCCAAACCTGCCGTCGCGGTATGACATAAAGATCCTCCTATGTGGAGTGGCATGATACGACGCCCACGTGTCCACGATCCAATCGCTATCATGGCACATGCCACAAGGTTCCTCTGCGTCGGTTGTTGCGATGATGAGATCTCACATAGCCATGAGATCCTCCTAATCTTCCTTGTCTTTGGCCTCCTCAACTTTGAGCTTCAGGCAGTTTCTCTTGATATGACCCATTTTACCACAGTGATAGCATCCCTCATTACGGTTCACAGTAGCAAGATCCCGAGAACTCCCTTTTGTCCTCGTTTGTGACTTGGGTCTTCCCTTCCCATAGGAAGCCACCAGAACGGACTTCTATGACGATTCCACTTGCTTACGTTGTACCTCCTCATTCAACAAGCTTCTTTTGACTGCCTCCATCGTGATAACTCTATCCGGAGCGGAGTTGTTCACCAACACTACCAATGTCTCCTAACTTTCTGGCAGAGAACTCAAAAAGCAGAAGGGCCTGAAGCTCCTCCTCAATCACCATCTTTATCGCAGACAGTTGATTGATGATGCCCTGAACCTCATTCAAATGTTGTGCCACCGATGCACCCTCCGTGTACTTCGAGTTGATGAGTTGGTGAATAAGAAATGCATTATTGCCAGCCGTCTTTCTTTCGTACAATGAATGCAGCTTCTCCCACAATGCTTTTGCAGAACTCTCCATGGACACGTGGTGAAATACCGAGTTGTCCAGCCATTGGCAGATGAATCAAATAGCCTTCTCATCCATTCATTTCCAATCATCAACACATTTGTCCGTCGGCTTGGCGTTGTCGACCTCCAACGGACCATGCAAGTCCTTACACCAGAGCAGATCCTCCATCATTGGCTTCCAAATCACCCATTTTCTCCTGTGAGGGTGATCATACGAGTGTTCATCTACTTCGGAGACATAGTTGGACCTTCCCTCTCGAGAAGAACCTAGCTCTGATACCACTTGTTGGGCGCGTTACAGAAGCATTTACCAACCCACCTGAGACAACCAACCAATCTACGAACACCAAGCACAAACGAAAATAATTATATGATGGTGACTACATCAGCTGGACAAATTCCAATATTTATAACTCAGATGAAATTATAAGATTGCAAAAAACTAATGTTGAAACCATTTGCCCTAATTGGTTCAACCCCTTCACGACACTCAAGAAGGAACGAAAAAGATTACAATTGAAATCACTCACCAACTAGAAGCAATTTCCCTAACCGAAGTTGATGACTCATCGATTAGATCCCTTCTTCCTTCTGTCTTGGATGGCGAAGAACCCTAAGAGCAAAGCACGGACTTTTTCTTAGATTTCCTGTGGACGAGCACCCTGAAACTCCACTTTATCCATACTTTGTACCTCTACCCTCCTCTTATATTTATAGGATGAGAAATCCTATTTTAGGTCATAATAGGATTTTCTAAATTGGAAACCCTAAAATAAGAATCATATTACACCTAAAATAGGCCAACACCAATTATGGACATCCAAATATAGTTAGATTAAATATTTGATACAAATTTAAAATCTAATCAAATCTTACATTTAATGTAGATTTTCAAATTACATCAAATCAAATATTTGACCATATTTGGGTTCCAAAATTTACCAAATCCAGATTGGACCCCCAACATAAGATATATATGAAATATTTTGAAGGATTTAAATTACCAGAAACCAAGTCTAGGGATACACAGTGTATTAGATTACAACGAGCCATATATGGACTATAACAATCAGCAAGAATTGGCACAATATGCTCAATGAGTATCTATCTAAGATATAATGATGATTCCAAATGTTCATGCATTTTCATTAAAAAAATCACCTAAAGAGATCTCCTAAAGAGAAATTTTTTTGAAAAGATCTCCTGAAGAGAAAATCCACTAAAGAGATCCCTTGAAGAGAAGATCTCATAAAAATATTTAATATGAGTAGTTGTCATTCACTTAGTACATCTACAATGGTCAGGTTGATAGAATTTATTTCGGCCGAATTAAAAAATGAACATATCATGTGTCCTGGAGTACTATATTTACATGAAATAAGTGCAATTATTTATTTAGCATAATGTATTTCATGATATACCTTTTTTTGTGAACCTGCTAGCTAAATATAGATCTGCACCTACACAGACACTAAAATGACATAAAGTACATTTTATATATAGAAACATTTTAGCAAATGCCTCCATTCTAAATATAGAAACTAGAATATACTTTCCACTTTGTTTTTAAAACTAACAAATGTTCCCATTTACTGTACGGGATAGTAAAATATTTAAGATATAACCAACTATTTTAACCAAAATCTTTACTGTTTTACACAAAACGGAGGTAATTGTTAGATTTTAAAAAAAGTTGCGTTATATACTAGTTTCTATATTTAGAATGTGAACATTTGCTAAATTATTCCTTATATATCAATGTAACCAATGTTCTTGACTTAAAACTCATATGAATGTACTGATCATGTTAGATATGCAGACCCAGATTATTTATCTGATCTCCATAAGGAGGATCACAAACAAGATATGTTTTTCTTAACATTATAGCAGCTATTTTAGAGATCAATCAAATAAAAAACTTCGACACTATCGACCAATCATCCTAGCACTTCATGAAGCAAACAAAGAATGCATATGGCAGTTTAACATATCAGGAAAATTGAGAGCTTTTAGAAGTCACAAATAAGTCTAAAACCCTTTATGAGGATAATGTTGCATGTATAGAGAAATTTCAAGAAAGCTTCATCAAATAGACATATAAACATATAGGCCAATAAAATATTTGTGTTATGTAATAATCAAATGTATTTATTAGGGGTTGACTCTTCATTTAAGTTGATGTAAGAACTAAATATTATATTTTAAGTAGTTTTCTACAGGAGCATTATTCAAATGCAAGCATCATAAAGATGCTAAATGTAGACATCCTGAAAAATATATGTGCTCATTGTACTCTTTTCCTTCGTTAGGATATTTTTCACTGAATTTTTTTTCTTCAAAAGGTTTTTAACGATGCAATGTAAGTCATACCCACTTGAATTCCTGAATAATCACATTCATGTAGAAATTTATTGTACTATTTTCTTCTACTATAATTTTTTTTTCAAATGTGGATTTTTTTTTTTTTTTTTTTATTGAGACGGTAATTAAAATGGATATCCAAGAGGGGGTGGTATAAACCATATATTTGAATATCCACAAATAAGTGAATGCCGATATACACCCTCGTGTGTGTGTGTGTGTATATATATATATATATATATATATATATATATATATATATATATATATATATAAGACTTGAAAACGGTTCAAAATTGAACCGTATAAGTCGTACGTAAATACTCCACTAACTATTTTTTTTAAATAACTAATTAGTTAACTACCTAATATTATTTATTTACAACTAAACAATTCTAACTTAATTGGTTAAGGTGGAAGATACTTTTCTTGGTTGTTTGAGTTCAATTCTTAGAAACGATAGTATTTAAAATAACTTTATATTTTTAAAATTTTAACAATATTTTTTACTCACATGAAATGCACGTTACTAGTGATTAATAAGAGAAGTGCCATACTGATTCTATTTGTCTAAAAACTATTTTCTTCCTGTTCTTTATTTTCATAGCACAATAGAAACTGTTGCAAGAATACAAAGATATGGATACGATAAAAGTTGTTGATAGAGGTGGCTTCAATAAATTTTCAAGTTCGTTTCATACGCTCCCCTCAATTGGAACTTGAGCTCTTGTATATTAAACTTGTTTTGATAAATATTGAAATGTTTAGAACCAAAAGGCTTCATCATGATGTCAACTAGTTTATCAATAGTGGAGCTCTTCCACGAACGAAATGATGAAGCCTTTTGATAATCAATCCTCCTTTCCTTAGTTCGAACACGAAAGAATGAAATCGAAATAGAACTCAACTGTCTCTTATCGTCAGTGAGAAGATATAAAACTTTTTTGACTAGATGGATGATCTTGGAATCAAACCGCAGAAAAGATATAGAACAGTGAACCAAAATGACATACAACGCAACGTACACAAAATCTCGTATGTATTCGACGGATATCACAAAAAAAAAAAAAAAAAAATCGAAGAAAGGTAATTAGCCCCAATATTATGACACCATAAAATGCAAGGGGATAGCCACCTGTAGAGCGTCTGGTTCTTTGTACTCCAAGCCTCGAGAAGATACAATTTACATTTGTCATCAGGATAGCCGGCCAGTCTGCAAATTATATATATATATATATATATATATATATATATATATATATATATATATATGTGGAAATTGAAGAAGAAGAAGAAGAAGAACACAGTTCGATTGTGTTTTGAGATTAACAAAGTACAGTCCAATTCTCGTCTACAGGTTGCAAAAATTGACAAACTTCGTTCGCATAAATAGACGACTTCAAGTCGCGTCAAAGTCGGAGAACGTTGCAATCCTTCATAGTTGCAGATGCAGCCCAATGCTTTCACAACCGCAACATGCCTTATTCATCTTCAGCAACAACCTGCAGATTATTTCACTACATTTCCTCTAGATGGATTTCTTGTGCCATTTCTTACATGTTTGATCCTCCAGTGATGCAATAGTCTCATCAATAGTTTTTTCGATCATGTCTTGGTTTCTAATACATCTCGACAACCATTTTCGTTGAAAAAGTCTCTTTTGTGGTGCAAATTCTACTCTACTCCTCGAGTGAAGAGAGTTCAATATTTAGTTACAAAAGTAGGTTTACAAAAGGCTTAACCGATGGGTCATACCAAACAATTCGAACCATACCAAACAACTCCCCTTTTACAAGTTTATATCTGCAATAGTAGAATGACAAGAAAGTTATGTTGGAATATCAATTGTCAATGAGCTCAAGCCCATAACCTGTGTTCTCCCTTAAGAACCTACGCCATATTTGTAACATATGAAATCCGTATGCTGTAGATTCTTACAGAATCCATCACTAAAAATACAGGGTTTAAATGAGGAGATCAGTCCTTCTGTTGGTCTAAAATAACAAAGCTGACAGGTCACAAATTTTGCAACACAGTAACACTGCAGTGTCCTATTGAAATCTTATTCTTCAGACGATAAGAATGATAAGAAATACCTGATGTTGAAAAAAGATTTAAACCAAAAAGATTTTTTTTTTTTTTTAAAAGCAAGGCAGAAAATAATCAAACTGGCATAAACCTACTACTGATATGCAGTTATAGCTACAGCTAGAAAGAATATGTGCATATGTTTGGGCTATACAACCACAATTACATTAAAAGTAACAACAGTCCCCAGACCAATCGCTCGCAACACAGAAGAAACAAGTTTTAACAAAGGAAGATCCTTCAATGTCATAAAGGGAAAGGATGAAGCAGATATCACTACCTTCGTCACCAAAAGACAATCCTTGATACATCACCATACTTGAGAGAAGCAGCAGCAACAACGGCGGCAGAAGCAGCATAGAACGAAAACCGAGTAATGAGAAAGTTGTATAGGATCAGTGGCATTTGAAACCATGGCAGACAGACAAGACTATAATAAGGATAAGCGCAATGATGATCCCCAGCACAATCAGCTTTATCTTCATGTTCTGCAGCCACATCTTTCTCCTCATCTGCGTCCCCTGCTGCCTAAAATCTTGTGCCTGTAACCGTTACGGATAAAATATTTAGTTATTTCATAACTTATTAAAAATTAGCCAGGTAAGTAAATGGACACAAATATATCTTGTGAACACGAACGTGCGCGCGCACACACCACAAACCTGGGAGCGAAGGTTCTCTGTTTTGTCAACCAGAAGTTCAATTTTCTCCCCACGATCAAGAACCTGAAAGAATGACGAGAGAACTGATAGTAAAGAACTTTGTCCAAGGACAACTACATGATAGCATAATTTCCATCACAGAGCAACCAACTAGTCCAGGATTAAGTAAATCCTACCTTCTCAATATTTTCCATCATAACCCCTTTCACTTCTGAGACTTGAGCCTTAACTTTGGCAAGCTTGCTAATCTCTTCAGGGTGATCCACACAATACTGCATGTGCTCTTTCAATTTTGATCTACATTGTCACAAGCAGAAACATGAGTAAAGAGCAGTACCCATGGATCTAATTGATTAGGGGAAATATTAACCCAAATTCCCGGCTAAGGCTGTTCGCCCCAGCAGTCGCAGCTTTCCCTCCACCATATCTTTTGGTAAAATCCTCCTTAACCCTCTCAAGAAATGCAATGGGAACTTGTCTGCCAGCAGATTCCACTGCAACCACACAATATGCTGCGAATTCGAGAAGATGAAATAGATTAGCTATGACCTCTGTTCGGGATATTTCCCGATATAACCAGTATAAAGGTTTCAAAGGCAAACAGTAACAGTTTGCCTAGCTAGTTTGAAAAACCGGTATTTGAACCATAGAAGCAAGTATACCAGCCAATATATGGAAGTACAGGGCATATCGAGGAATGTTGTATTAAGCAATTTTCATTATCACACGATCCATGGTTGGTTACATATTAATAGCAATACTTGGCCGATTAAGCACAACTACATGATCACTTGAACTTTTTGATAAATAGGCTAGTCCGTAATCAAATTAAGTGGTGCATTACTTGGCCAATTAATTGATGTAACCCCGGCCTCACCAGACCAAGAACCACCCCTGACTACCAGCAGGCCATTGTCACTCTGTCGTATGACCCTTTTTCTAGAGCAGAGAAGATATGGTTTTAGTGGTGGCACATGCAAGTCTTGTTTTGAGATTCTGTTGGGTGTCTATGAATAGGGATCTGAATCGACAATTCATTGTAATTCCAACTTGATTGTTTATGTCCTTCAGTCCTTTAAACTCCTTAGTTATTACTCTCTTCTATTTGAACTATCTTGCTTGAATCCCTTATCCAACCTTGGGGTGGGGGTGTGGAGGAGATATTATTGAAGTTGGGATGGGTTTGTCAATAGGGTTACATTAGGATTGAATTGGATTGAGTTTAGGTTAGAGTCTATCTAGATCAAGTCTAGCAACGGGTCATGCTTGTGTTCGGGTCCCCACAAAAACAGCAACACATATCGCACACATTATAATAACCAAAATTTTAAAATATTAATTTTCGAAAATACTATAATACAATAATATACATATTCTTGATAGACAT
Organism: Iris macrosiphon; assembly: GCA_036927795.1. Classification (NCBI taxonomy): domain Eukaryota; kingdom Viridiplantae; phylum Streptophyta; class Magnoliopsida; order Asparagales; family Iridaceae; genus Iris; species Iris macrosiphon. Next base: position 72,991,300 of record JAYESA010000005.1, on the reverse strand, counting down.
GAAATTACAACAAAGCCTCTTCGTCTCCTGTAACCCAACTTGTCTTTATATGTTTCTTTTACTTTACTCGTGTGAAGCCATACATATATATAGTTCTTCCTACAAAACAAATCAAATTTCTTGTTTTTCTATCAATATGATTATTAAATTGAACTCCAAGACGTCCACTTTCAATATCTATTTCGAATAGTCATATATGATTTATAAATATTAGGGTCAATTGATATTACCCCCGTTAGATATAGGATATTGAGATTACCCCCTATTAGATCAAAAGTCGAGAAGACCCCCCGAAAGTGTCGCTAATGAGTTTTGAAAGTGTCGTTAATGAGTTTTGAACGACACTTTAAGGGGGGTCTTCTCGACTTTTGATCTAAAGGGGGGTAATCTCAATATCCTACATCTATAATATCAATTGACCCTAAATATTATTTATTTTATTTTTTAATAAATGTGTGTCGCCTTCATGAGGCTCTCGTCTTCGCTTGTGCCTAGACGAGGTGGTCCGCTACAACGAAACTCTCTTCACTAAAAATTGTATTTTAACAATATTCAAGTAAGTTATATCTCAATGCTAGATAGGCAACATTAGCGTCGTTCCAACAACCGACGGGGAGTACCTCCATATAATGATCATAAAACCTGGGAATAACCAAGTTTTCTAACTTATAGATAGCAACCTAAACTAATAAACTGATATAAGAATCCTACAAATGGACATGGACATCATGTATAGTATTACTATCAAACAAACACAAAAGCACCCAACAGTATAACTTGCAACTGATTGTTTCTACTTAATATCATCGACTAAATATCCAAATGGCTCAAATCCTTCAATTGTTTCCCTGACATAAACAAATCTTGAACTATTATATGTTCTTGATGCTAAGAAATTAGAAAATATTTATACTAAGGTTTTCACTTTCCCAACACGCACAATCCATGGTGCGCTGATAGTAATTGTCAAATCATTTACGCATATTAAATCCAAAGTGACTTGGTCAATCTGATTAGTATCGCAACTGTAATATATTAGGAAACTAAGCCATTCAGCTCTAAAGCTTGAATCTCTTATTGGCTATGAGGCAATGAAAGAACAATAGCAAAACATCATGTATACATAAAGGGCAATAGTGTGATGGTTGTAAATCATTCATAATATTCTTCAGGCTTATTGACCTATTTGATCATTATTTCATAAAAAGTATATATAAATTTTAGACGAATAATCATAAAATTAAAAAATAGATAACAGAGAAGGATACAATAATAAACGTCAGAAGAAGAATTATAACCAGGACTCAGTAAAAAAGTCAATCAAAACTCAAAAGCATAGTAATATAAAGACCAAAAACGAGTCAAGAAAATATCAGAAAAGGAAAGATTCACAACCAAACAAACACAATACTAAGAGACTGATTAATCAATTGTCAGTATTGCATATAGTTATATAAGAAGGGCTAATTTGCATTAAATACCCTCAAATACTGGCTTTTGGCACTTTAATACCCTAAACTAGTTTTTTGGCACATAAATACCCTGAACTTTGTATCTGTAAGTTTTGGCAAATCACCCCCTTCGTTAGAAACCATCCAAGTTAACGACATATAATCGTATTTGACTTTATTGCCCCTATACTAGAGAGAGATTTTTTTTCCTTTTTATTTATTTCTCTTATTGTTTATTTTCCTTCGAAAAACTAGTAAAGGGACATCGTCTTTTGGTCTTGTCAACTTGCAAAAAATCGATAATTCATGGTATTTAAATGCATGTTATTTAAGTGCCAGAAGAAAGTTACGGGTATTAAAGTGCCCAGAAAATAGTTTGGTATAAAGTGCCCAAAGCCAATAGCTAAGGGTATTTAAGTTCAAATTGGCCTTCAAGAAGAGACATCATAAAACGATCTCAAGGTAGTTCAAACTGCGCCATTAATTCTATAAGGTAAACATTAAATTTTCTTAGAATAAAAAATCCCAAAAGTTCTAAATCTAATTATGATTGTTAGAGTTATTTTATTTTGTTATTTATCATATGAGGGTATAATAGTAATTGTGGGTGTATTGCATATCAATATAAATAGACATGAGATGCAATCTAGGGTTTAAGGCCCTTGCAATCTCCTTTCTCATATTCTCTCTTCTCCTACTTTCCCTTCTCCTCTCCATCTCCAAACTTAACTTGGTATCAGAGCATATTTTGTAAGTATTGTACATCCCATCCACGACAGAGCCGATCGAACTGTTTTTCGTCTACTTTTCATAATTCGCCGTTCGTTGTTCGTGGTTCGTTTATGAGATCTAGGGTTTCTACAGATCTTCGTTGGTTATTCGTCGTCGGTTGAGGTTCGTTGTGAGATCTAGGGTTTCAAAGATCTCGTCTTTTTGTTGCATCTGTAAGTATAGTGGGGATCGAATCTTCTAGCAAGATTAATAGTGGTGATGGTAGCGGAGGTGGTTCTCCTTTTACTGTTATTCATAATGATGAATTGGAAAAGTCGATTACAACGGTGAAACTCAATGGTGCGAACTACCTTGCCTGGTCCAAGTCTATCAAAGTGGTGTTAAGGGCGAAGAAGAAGTTAAAGTTTTTGACGGAAGAACCCCTGCCTGAAACTTCCGCTGAGTATGAAGATTGGATGAGTGCAGATGCATACGTTATGTCGTGGTTGTGGCATAGTATGGAACCACATATCGCTGCTAATGTTCAGTGGTGTGAATCAAGCAAACAGATTTGGGCATCTCTAGAAGAATCATATTCGCAGAAGCGAAACGTTGCCCGTATCTATGAGTTGTACTAGTTATTGTTCAATACAAAGCAAAATGGGAGGCCTGTGAATGAATATCTGGCTTCAAAGAAGGCTTTGTGGGAGGAACAGCTTCAATATCATCATGTTACTACTGATTTGAAGGAAGCTCGCAGACAGAAGGAAGAGTTTCATGTTTCACTTATCCTAGCCGACTTGGATCCTGCGCTCGAACCTTATAAAGCTCAAATCCTTGCTGGAGAGCAGTTACCTACGGTGGCAGATATTTTCTCCCGTCTCAATCGTTCCTTTCTGGGACAGTTCTGTGGTGCCGAGTACTGACTCTTCTGTCCTAGTTTCTAGTGTTGTTGGTCGTGGTGGTGGACGTGGTGGTGGACGTGGCGGTAGAGATGGTGGTCGTAGTTTTGGTCGAGGAGGAGGTCGTGGTGGTAGAGACAATGGTCGTGGTGGTGGCCGCGGTGGTGGTGGTGGCCGTGGTCAACCACGGAAGTGTAACTATTGTGGAATGCTCGGTCATGTAGAAGACTACTGTTGGGACAAGTGGGGCAAACCAGAATATGCACATCAAGTGCATGCTGAAAATATGCAGTCCTAGGTCACCACTTCTGCTCCCAGAGATGAAACTTCGGGTTTCAATCAGACTTCAACGTCTGATACCTCATCTCCATTTCAACAGATCCTCCAGAAGTTGAACGCGCTTGCTAGTACCACCTCCCAACCTACTGCAACCATGGCACATATAGGTAATCCTGCTTTTGTGGCAACCCAGTCACCATCCACCTCTTGGATCATCGACTCAGGAGCAAGCTCTCACATGTCTGGTATAACATCTATCTTTCATAATCGTAGTTCCATGAAACATAATATTATCTTGGCTGATAGGTCTACTCGTCCTGTGCTTGGGAAAGGTGTCATTCACCCTACTCAATCACTATCACTATTTGATTCATTATATATGCCTAATTTTCCATTTAATTTGTTATCTGTGAGCTAGTTAACCAAATCTCTTCAATGTTCTGTGACATTTTCTCTCAATTCATGTGTTTTTCAGGACCTCAAGACGAAGATGATTGGTTCGAGGCATGAAAAAAATGGATTGTACTACTTGAATCTACCTGGAAAAGCCTTCACTTCTGTTTCTACTTCTCCGTTGCAGTGGCATTATCGTTTGGGACATCCGTCTTTGGCTAAGTTGCGTCAAGTTGTTCCTAGTTTGAGTCATGTTTCTAGTCTTGAATGTGAGGCTTGTCAGTTAGGCAAACATCACCGTAGTTCCTTTCCTCGTCGTAGTGAGAGTCGTCAATTAGAGTCTTTTGATCTTGTTCGTTCTGATATTTGGGGTCCGTTTAAAGTCAAAAGTCCGAAAGGATTTCAGTATTTTGTTATTTTTATTGATGATTATTCCAGAATGACTTGGTGTTATTTAATGAAAGAAAGATCTGAGTTTCCAAATGTGTTATCTGTCTTTTATAATGAAGTCTATGTTCAGTTTAATAAACGTATCAAAATTCTGCGTTCTAATAATGCTTTGGAGTATACTCAATCTTCTGTGAACAGTTTCTGTGTTGATCGTGGTATGATTCATCAAACCAGTTGTGTCCACACCTCTCAACAAAATGGTATAGCCGAACGCAAACATCGACACATTTTAGCTGTGGCTTGAACTCTCATGTTCAATATGCATGTCCCTAAACAGTATTGGGCAGATGTCGTTCTTACTGTATGTTATCTTATTAATCGCATGCCATCATCTGTATTAAATAACAAAGTTCCATTTACCATATTACATACAGATGTCGCACCCTTTTCCTTATCTCCTCGAGTGTTTGGCTGTGTCGCTTTTATTCATAACTTGGAACCTAATCGAGATAAGTTGGCTCCTAGATCTCTGAAGTGTCTTTCTTGGTTATCCCCGTACTCAAAAAGGTTATCGTTGTTAAAGTCCACAGTCACGCAAATATTATGTCAGTGCGGATGTTACATTCTTTGAGTCTACACATTTCTTTCCTTCAGGAAACCGTTGTATTCCTTTTACAACAGATTTGATATTTTCCATACCACTTCCGGTCATTCCTGAAGCAATTTCTGTCTCCATTCCCCATTTACAGGTTTATCAGAGATCCAAGGGCAGGCCAGTTGTTCTGCAAAATTCAGCCTTCAACTAATCATCTTCCATGCCTGAGGTTTCTGTTCCCATCACCACAGATCCAGATGATCTTCCTATTGCTCTCAGAAAAAGACAACGCCTTTGTACCACAAAGAATAAGCATCACATTTCTAACTATGTTTCATTACACCGTGCTTCATCATATTTTCATGCATTTGTTGTTTCATTGTCTTCTACTTTTATTCCCAAAACTTACAAGCAGGCTATGTCATCTTCTGGTTGGAAAAGTGCAATGGATGAGGAGATATATGCTTTACATCAAAATCAGACTTGGGAGCTTACATCACTTCATGTTGGAAAACAAACAGTGGGTTGTAGATGGGTGTACACTGTTAAGTATCACCCTGATGGTTCTGTTGAGCGCCTCAAGGCACGATTGGTTGCCAAAGGGTATACTCAGACATATGGCGTGGATTATATGGAGACTTTCTCTCCAGTGGCTCGGCTGAATTCAGTTCGGATTCTTATTTCTGTGGCGGTTAATCACCAATGGCCTATATATCAGCTGGACATAAAGAATACTTTCTTGCATGGTGACTTACAGGAGGAGGTTTATATGGATCAACCACCGGGATATGTTGTAGCAGAAAATAAAAGACTCGTATGTCGATTGAAGAAAGCATTATATGGACTGAAACAGTCACCTCGTACTTGATTTGACAAGTTCAGTTCAGTTCTCATTCAGTATGGCTTTCGGCGTACCACATCAGATCATTCAGTATTTTGCCATTCTTCCTCAGCAGGTATTATCGTGTTGATTGTTTATGTTGATGATATCATTATATCTGGGAGTGATCATGCTGGAATTGTGGACTTGAAGGCCTACCTTAGTCGTTCGTTTCATACTAAGGATTTGGTTCTTCTTCGATATTTTCTTGGAATCAAGGTTGCTCGATCTAAGAAAGGTGTGTATCTGTCACAACGCAAGTATGTTCTAGACTTGCTCTCCGAGACTGGGATGTTAGTGTCGGCCAGTTGAGACTCCTATGGATTATCATGACAAGCTTGATGCTGACAGGGGAGAGTTATTTGAGGATGTTGGATATTATAGACGTTTGGTTGGCAAACTTATATATCTTACTGTTACTCGACCAGACATCACATATGCAGTTGAAGTAGTTAGTCAGTTTATGCATGCCCCTCGGCAACCACATTGGGAGGCTATCTCTCGCATTATTCGATACTTGAATGGTGCACCTGGAAAGGGTGTGTTGTACAAACCTTCCCAGTTGCTTACGGTGACTGGATTCAGTGATGCTGATTGGACAGGCAGTCGCAGTGATAGGAGGTCTACTTCTGGCTATTGTACGTTTGTGGGTGGCAACCTTGTCACGTGGCGTAGTAAGAAGAAGAATGTTGTGGCTCGTTCTAGTGTAGAGGCCGAGTACCGTGCGATGGCTCATACAGCTTCTGAGATGATGTGGGTGCAGTCTCTTCTTCATGAAATAGGAATCATGATTCCTATTCCGATGGAGATGTATTGTGATAATTAGTCGGCAATGTTTATCGCAAGTAATCCGGTGTTTCATGAGCGCACGAAGCATATCGAGGTGGATTGTCATTTTGTTCGTGATTTGTTGCTGAAAAAACAGATTGTCACTCCTTATGTTCGGTCAGAGGATCAATTAGGAAATATCCTCACCAAACCACTTGCTCGTGGTCAATTTTTTGATTTATGTAGCCAGCTGGACATGTCTGATCTATATGCTCCTGCTTGAGGGAGAGTGTTAGAGTTATTTTATTTTGTTATTTATCATATGAGGGTATAATAGTAATTGTGGGTGTATTGTATATCAATATAAATAGACATGAGATGCAACCTAGGGTTTAAGGCCCTTGCAATCTCCTTTCTCATATTCTCTCTTCTCCTACTTTCCCTTCTCCTCTCCATCTCCAAACTTAACTATGATCAATGATATACAACTAAAACAATTCAATTGAAAAAGTAAGGATAACAAAATAGAAAGAAAAAAAATCCTAATCACAAATGATCCTAAATACGCTTAATCAGGCAACTAAAACAACTCTTATGAAAAGCTAAAACAAGAAGAATTCATGCAAGGAACTTTCCCCAAAGAGAGTAAAATGCTATTAGCAACAATCATTAAAATGGCACATTCTAAATGAAGACTCACTATGTACCCTCCAAATGCATTAAGAAGCTATATGATGAACCCTCTCCTCATTACTGCAGTTAAGGGAAAATGCAACCGCTGTGGACCAAGTTCCTTATGATGTTTCGAGCCCAGCATAATTGTCATACTACTGCAAAAACTTGTCAAATAAATAACCATTACAAAAGTATTGTTCGCTAGTGAAGGGAGCCTTGCAGATGCAAGTAGTTGCAATTAACTTTTTGCATGTTGTAATCAAGAAGGAAATGTCACTTGATTTGCAGGTCTACCAAATAGGCTATTCATGTCTGCTTTTGAATCTACTTCAACTTTGCTGATAAAGCATATACCTGTGAGCCATCAGCATCCAGAAAATCAAACAAATCAATTCGATTTGAACAAGCATGGACAGTCCAATATCAGTAGTGTGTTCATTGTCATATATAATCCAGAATACTACACGCAAAATATGTGCCATTTGGCGATATCATGACTGTATCACATTGTATTCGTGTGCAATGCAACATAGTATGAAGCATATATATATATATATATATATATATATATATATATATATATTACGAAAAGATACCAGTATAACAACAAATATATGATCACAAACGATAATTTGGTTTGGATAAAAATAATTGGCAAGAAATATTTGTGGTAACATATATTTCATTGAACCACTGGGGAAGTCGCTTGGGTTTGAGTCGTAAACTTCTTGACCCGTCCCAAATGCATGAGCGGGAGCCTGTGGCACCAAGATATCCTTTATTCTATTCCAATCGCTAATTAGTCTAGCTATAATAGAGATTTAATTATTTACTCAGAACAAATATAGAAAAAATATAAGTAACTCACATCCATATTGTTTTAACTGAAGCAAATAAACAATCAAACTTTCTTCTCCACGAGATCAATTCTAGCAAATACTCTGCTACTACATAAATCTTATTCTATGATTTCAGCAACTAAATATACCAATTTCAAGCAGATTCCAAATCTCTCCTAGCTCAACTAAAGAACACAAGATCTACAAGAAAGAATCAAAATTCTAGCCTCGTCAAATTCAAATTCCTCATAGATCAAGCATAGATCCTAACGAATCCATCCAATCCAGATTAAAAAAAAAAAAAAACTTTCTTCCAGATCAAGCAAACAGCACCACGAATCCAATCAATCCTGACTAGAAACATCTGGATCATTAGCCAAAAACTAAATTTTTCTCGCGGATCAAGAAAATAACACTACAAACTACCAGATCGACATAAAAAAAACAGCTAAATCAGGAATTTATTCTACGAAATTAAGATCAAGGGAGTGGACTGACAGTATCCATCATCGACGAGGTAGTTGAAGGTGTGTCCGTCGCAGTTGTACGTGAACTTGTTGTTAGAGGCGGGGAGCTTCTGGAGGCACTGGGAGGCGATGCTGGTGAAGTTGCCACTGAAGTCGGTGTACTCAGCGAGGACCACGGTCCCGCGAGCCACGAAGCTGTAGATTAGCGTCTGCTGCCCCATCGAAACCTAACCCTAGACTTCTGGAGGAGGAGGAGGAGGAGGAGGAGGAGGAAAGGGAAAGAGAGGGGGGTTTCTTTTCTGCTTCTCTCCCCACTTAGGGAAATGAAATTATGATGATGTTGAAATCTAAAGAGACCGAGGCTTGCTTGTAATGGTCAAAATGTGGAATTTCTGGCAGATTTCAAGGAGAAATTAGTCAAACCCAACTTTCCTTGATACCCCAGCAATGTATTTTTCTTTTATTCTATTTTCTTGTATGTTTACTTGGCTTTTGTTGGATTTATAAAAAATTTCACTTAGGACAAAAAATTAAGTTAAAATTGCAAGTAAAGAAAAAAGTTTGAAAAATTAGCAGTTGAGGGGATGAGTCGCCAAGTCATTTGGTGAGGAGAAACAAGTCGCCAAATTACTTTGCGAGTTTGTGATGACCAAAAATGAATCGCTAACTGAGTTGGCGAGTTGGCAGATGAACTTAAAAAAAATCTAGCAATAATGATTAAATGTATCATGTAGCTCCTCTCTCCTCTTTGAAAGTCAATATTAGACCATTTCTTCTCAAAGCAATCAGTGAGTGAGTCTGCTATAGTTGAATTTCTCTTTTTTTCTCTACCTTTCTTTTCCATTTATATAGCTCCCTACTACGCATTTCATGTGAATATCAATAACTCTTTAATTCTCTACTCCCAACTAGAGAATTTACGAATATTAATTGTAGCTTGGTTCCTCCGGATGAAATGAACAGGAACATGCCTGGCGACTCCAACAACAAAATCGGTCTAACCATCGAGACGTCCATGCCATCGGAGTCGGGCCACAATGATGACGACATCAGCCCGCGGCCATCAAGGTTAGTACGATTCGCAAAGTGGTTGTAGAACCCCATTAACCTAGCCATCTTCCTTTGGCTGATCCCTGTCGTCGGTGGCCTGGTCCTGATGGTGCTCCTGATGGCCAAAGCAGTGGTCGAGGGGAGCGAGCGCAGGAATAATTGGATGGAAGCATTGAACCAAATCCTCAACGCATTGTTCACTGTAGGGTACTTGTTCAGGCACCCAGAGGTGTTTTACCACCTGCTGCATGTAGTCTGATGGCATCCCGAGGACCAAGAGAAGGTGAGGAGCATGTACTATAACGACAAGACCCCTGAGCCCCTTAATAGCATGCACCTCTTCGTCGTCTCCCTTATCAACCTCACCTGGATCGGCCAGTACGTAATATGCAGCCTCTACTGGGACTACAACCGCCACAACCGCCCGAGCGGCATGCTCGAGCTTCTAGCAACTCGCCAACTCAGTTGGCGAGTCCTTCTTGGTCATTACAAACTCATCAAGTAATTTGGCGACTTGTTTCTCCTTGCCAAATGACTTGGTGACTCATCTCCTCAACTGTTAATTCCCCAAAGTTTTTCTTTCACATGCAATTTTAACTAAATTTCTTCTCATAGATGATTTTTTTTGTATTTAGTTATATTTAGCTAGCTATGTTTGTACCAGCTAAATAAAAACATTTCTCTCTTAAACATCAAATGATTATCTATTATAAGTTATTTTTTAACTCTCATCATAATTGCAAGAAATAATCCACTTTTTCTTAGGATCAAACACATCCAGTCAGGATGTGTTATGTCTCCACCTGCTGACCACTAGAGTCGTGATGCACTACGTTACTGCCTAAGCCGTCTCATATCCGCCTATGTTATTAAACCTCTGACGATGGCCTACTTGTCACGACCCGCACCCAAAAAATCGGACATGAGTCGTGGGTACGTCCAGCCTACGCCGCAGCATCAGCGGTAGAACTCTGTCTAGGTCTAGTATCTAGCTAACAATCTCACACAATAATATAAGTACCTGCCAAGATCTCAACTCCAAACGGAGGAACAATATGATAAAGATAATACAAATACTCAATCACGATCTAAGCACGATAAGATAACAAGGAAGTCTAACAACTACAAAGTCTAAACAACTACTACTCCTAAAGACAACAACAACAATAATAATAACAACAATATCCTGAATCAAATACAATACAAAGTTTCAAACCAAAAGCCGGGGACAAATTCGGTACCAAAAGCTAATAAATACAACTGAGGTCCTAGTGATCCCGGCTACCTACCCGGAAATCACTCATGAACTAGGGGGTCCCTGTTTGCACCATCGACAGGCTGAGGTCCATAAAACGTCGGACACCAATCTTCCGGATCCTCTGAAAAATATATCCAGTCAAGATTAGAGCAAGTACACCTCTAACAACAGTTCCAGTTAAATGTTAAAATTATAAAGCAGTTGTAGCAAGTAGCACAAGATGAAGGAAATAAAGTATGAACAAGAATATATATATATATATATATATATATATATATATATATATATATATATATATATATATATATATATATATATATATATATATATATATATCTGTCAACTGGTGCATAAAGGTAAAGATGCATAAAAATCAGAAGCAAGATAATAATGATTGCAGGATACAAGAAATCTAAACTAAGAGCAAGTGTGTGCACAATAACGTGAAGTGAGTCCAGCAAGAGTAAATATAATGAGTTTAGTCCATAAAGTATAAGTGAGACCAGTCAAGAAATGTAAGTGAGTCCAGATTAGAAAGAATGAACTAGTGTCTCTGAAATACCTGTTTTAACATGTAAACGGCTAGGGGTAAGTACGGCTCACCGCACACTGGATGTGCGGCTGCTATCATTCCAGATTAGACCAGAGGGAGTGATTCCAGATTTGGAAATGTTTACATGTCTACTCGAGTATTTTCTCGCCCCGACTAGTACAAGTGAATCCAAGACCCGACACGTAAAATAAATATGAGTCCAGCCAGAAACATGAGTGATGACTGTATTGAGTCCTGATGTGATGCCAGTAGGTGATTCCAGAAATAGAGGCCAGACATGAAATATACGTGTTGCAAGTAAATGAATCCAGAAATACTAGTCAGTGTCATGCCAGAAAATCAGATAATACTATACTAGAAGCTGAATCATAATAATTATCAGATAATAAAAACTATCAGAGAATGTACTCGCCTGACGTCCTGAGCAACCGGCAAGGATCGAGATCTGAACTGGCGTCGCGAAGACCTAATATGGAAATCCAAGATTACTTAGTGCTCTAGAGAGATAAACACATTTAAATAAACTAAAAACAAGCTTCTAGGCCTTTTCTAGGTCAAACGGGTCAAACCGGTCCATTCTAGGTCAAAAAGTCAACTCGGAGTCCAAAAAGTCAACTCTAGGTCAAAACTAGGTCAAAGGTTGACTTTGGCGGTCAACCGGGTCAACTACGGTCAACTCTAGGCCAAACTAGGGTGCCCCTAAAATTCTAGGTCAAAACTAGTTCATTAAGCTACCAAACCCACAAACTCGTCTCTTTGAGATACCGGGATACCCTCGGTATCCGATATCTCAACCTACGCTATATACCCCATCTAAATCCACTAATATATATCCTAACACACACACACACACACACACACACACACACACACATATATATATATATATATATATATATATATATATATATAAGCATCACTTATCCCATACACGGGCAAAAATCCAATAGCTCGCCCCGATACCCAATACCTTAAGTATCTCAAGGTATTGAGATATCTGCCATGCCCTAGTCCCAAAAATACGTAGGACTAGGACACGTAAGCATGCCAGCCGCATGGATATGGCAACTCCAATATATGAAAACCATAACCCATACGTACGCTGTAATATGAATATCAAATCCACAAGTGGTATAAATCTATCACAAGTCACAGGGTATAATCTAAATCTCATCCACAGAAAATCAAATATAAATAAATATCCAGTATATATGAAACTAGATCTCAATAAGAAGTATCTAAGGATGATAGTTGGGTGGAAACAAATCCACTACCAACTCGAATATAAGAGCAAATACAATATAAGGATAACACAATAAACACCATATAAGTATACCAGCTAGCAATCACGGCTCGAAGAGAAGACATCCTCGAAACATAAGTAATCATCCGAATATGCGCTCCTGCGAACACTCAAGAACAGATACACCAGAAAGGGCCAGGTCCTCAGAGGAACATAACAAGATACATAAAAGTATGCCAATAAAGTACTGAAATAAATATCCAATGGGTCGCCTAACCGTCTAAGTGAATGCAATTAAGAACAAATTTCCCCACAAGTGAGCTATCTGCCTGAAATCTGGAATTTGGCATGGTTCTCTATTGGAGATCCAGGGGCCTAAAAGGCACGTCGTCTTTTGAACGGCGGAGGCCCGCCTGATAATACATAATATATAGTGGTCATCACCACCCGTATCTCCAGCGGAGAATCCGGGCGCACAATAGAAAAAGTGCAAAGGAGCTCAAATGCGGTACTTGTTGTTCTCCCTACCCCATACTCTAAGCATGTCACATCCATGACACAATTTGGTTCATAGCCTATTCTTAGTACCCTAGCCCAATCCTGCAACCAAACAAGGACAAGGATGGGACCACCGTACTATAATAGGCTATGTCCATAGACCTCTAATAACTGCTAAGTCTTCTAGCATACAAAGTTTCTATTAGCAGTTATCCCTAACGCACGGCCCATACGTACAGGAGGCCAGACCTGTCATGTAGTCTGTGATCTATATGAGACTCACACTCGTGTAACAACTGTGTCACGGCCAATGAACCTAATGATGCTATATGATAATGGGGTAGTCTCATAAACAAGGTCAATGCAAATATATAAATAAAAATATGTTGCGACGACACCGTCGCGCGCATTTTATATAACAGTTAAAATATATGAACTAAAGACAGAAAATAAAGATGCATGCAACATGTGAAATATAAATAACAGTACAATGGCAAGGTATACTTGCCTGGCAAAAAAGCTGCGATGTACCAATAACCTGCTCCAGAAGTCGCGCAGAACAAATCTAATATCCTATGTACATATAATATAATATAATAAAATCATTAGTCATTACACTAGCACATACACAACCATATTTACACTGGACTCAGGGTGTACACTAGGGGTGGCACTAGTCATCTAACACAGTCAATTGCACGACTACTTACGCGGGTGTCCTATATTAAATATTGTATCACAGTCAGTCAGTCAGTCAAAATAACATGTGTCTAGGCCAGTACATAAATGTACACAAGACAGTCATCTAGCATGTTCTTAGGGTCAACATGGTCAAGGTAACCATGGGATAATCCACAGTGTCCTAGGGTCGTACAATATAAATACATCTATAGTCATAAGCATATAATTACTTATATAATATAGTCATATATATATATATATATATATATATATATATATATATATATATATATATATATATATCACTTAATTTCTAATACGCGTATGTGTACGCGTACAAGTTATTGGGTTCACCGACTCAAGGTTTGCAGTCAGCTAACAGTCATAGAGAAATGCTAATATCCTACTGGAGCGCACACAAACACACATTAATAGGAGAAGACGGGCAGGTTCGTACCTCGGGGTACGTGCACGGAGACGACGGTGAGGTTGACGATGATGATGACGATGGTGACGACTATAACGACGATGACGGTAATGACGACAATGATGATAATGATAATTACGACTACGACGATGATGATGATGAGGACAACAAATAAGTGATTAGGGTTGGTATTGGTAGTGATGATGAGATATTCCTGTTGAGAATGATGATGGGGTTGATGGCTGCTGATACGATGATGATGATAGAATGATGGTGAGATGACGACAACGACGATAATGAGATATCGATGATGCGATGACGATGAAGTGATAATGATGATAATGGTGGTGGAATAATGATGATGAATTGAGATGAGATGACGACAACGACGATAATGAGATGTCGATGATGCGAAGACGATGAAGTGATGATGATGATAATGGTAGTGGAATGATGATGATGAATTGAGATGATGGTGATGATGGTGGTGGTAAGTGGTAGACTGCCGTAGTCCGGCCAGGGGAGCTTCTCCGGCGAGTCATGGTGATGGTGAAGATGATGATGATGATGATGGGGAGTTGTGGTAATGGTGAAGATGATAGATGATGATTGCGACGATGATGAAATGACGATGAGGCGATAATTACGACGATGATGAGATGACGATGATGCGATGATGATGATAGGATGATGGTGCGATGGTGATGATGAGTTATGGGCTGTCGAAGTCCGGCCAGGGGAGCTTCTCTGGCGAGTCGGAGGCCGTGGTCGAGGAGGAGCCCAGGAAGGGGAGGACAGGGAAGAGGACTCAGGTGCTGCTCCGGCCAGGGGGATGGGAGACTGGCCGGGTGGCTGCTGGAGTTTTAATGGTGGTGATGATGTTGGCAATGGTGGGTGGCCGGAGACTGCTGAAGTCTCGGTGCTGCTCCGGCCAGGCCCAGGTGGTCGAGGAGGAGAGGATAGGGAAGAGGGGAGACGAAGGAGGTAGTGGTCGTGCTGGTGGTGTGGTGGCGTGGCCTGGTGGCTCAGTGAGGAAGAGGAAGTAGGGAGCAGGGTGGTGGTGCTCGTGGTGTGGGGTGCTGCCGGCGGAGGTCATGGCATCGAGGAGGACGGAGGAGATGGGGAGAAGCTGGGTTCGATGTTGGCCGGGAAGGTGACGGGGGACGGCGGGGAGTCGATGTCGGGAGAGGGACATCAATGGTGATGGTGCAGTGGTCGGGGATGATGACCGGGGTCCGGTTCGTCGAGGGGGAGTCGGCAGCGGCTCGGCGAGGATGGCGACCTGATGGCGTGCTCGTCGAGTTGGTCGGCGGAGGACGTGGCATCGAGGAGGGATGTTGCTGAGGAGCGGTGCACCGGCGGGGTTGGGTGACCGGGCTCCGGCAGCGGGGGAAAGCGGAGGAAGAAGATAAAGTGGGAGATGGCCATGGTGGCGGTGGTGTTTGGGAGTCCGATGAGGGGCAGTTGAAGGGGAGGAGATGAGGAAGAGAGAAGGGTGGAGGTCATGGGTTGCTTGTCGGGCTCCGGCGGTGGCAGAGGCGGAGGGTGGCGGCGTAAACAGGAGATGGGAGAGGGGATGGTCGGCTGGGAAATAGGGTTGGGTGATGGTGTTGAATTTAGGTAAAAATTTAGGAAAAAGGTATTTATATATAAAGAGGTGAAATTTTAAGGTTGACCTAGGGTTGATGTTTGACCTAGGTTTTGGACTTGGTCAACATTCCTTGGGGTGGGCCTTGGGCTTACATGGGGATGTTGGGAGGCTACAATTTGCATTGTTTAAATACAAGGATTGGATCAAAATAAAAGGGACGATGTTACGCGTTTGCACATCCAGAAAATTATGGAACAAATTCCTATGAAGGGAAAAATTGGATTTCTTCATGAATTGTCCAATGCTGGGGATACCTCAATGCGCTTTTGCATTAAAATGCCCAACAATTGGAAAATTGCACAAATGCGGTAATTATATTTAATTAATCAAAATACCGCGCATGGTGTTCTGGAATTAATTTGGAGTACATGGGATTAAAATTAGGTGGGACACAAGTGTCAGGGACGTAGAGGGTACAATATAGAATATTAATAAAATTCTGGTTGCACAAAACGGTCAAGATTATGTTTCCAATTTTGATTGGAACGCACAAGGGTACATAGTCATATTTATTTAGAATTATAATAATAATGCCCGCTACGTTTATAGTGCGACTAAAATATAGCACAAGAAAGCAATATTATAAGTTACACAAGGGTCAAAATAGTAGGCGGGCATGTCTAGGATGAGGTTGTGAAATTTGTAGATAGGCAATGGCTAGTGGGGTGCTCCAATTATCGAAGCAATGGTAAGGTACGCTACATGATATAAATTATTGCATAATTAAATAAATAGAATAATCTATTTCTATTTGGGTTCAAACCAGCCCTAATTTTACTATATAAGCAAAGTAGACCTAATTTTGGGTGAGGGGGTTTACAATATCTCTAGCCTTATCCTTCTCTAACTCTAACTAACTAGCTAACTATCTATATATATACTTATATATACTACTATATGTAAACATTAATATATATAACTTAGTATATAGGCAATACCTCAATACCTCATCTCCGATACATAAACTTACCTTTAATACCTCAAGGTATTGAAATCCAATACCTTACCTCACCCTTCTATCTTATCTCACTATCTAACCTATATATATACTTATCTATACTAGTATACATATATCTACATATATATATATATATATATATATATATATATATATATATATATATATATATATATATATATATATATATATATATATATATATATATATATATATATATATATATATACTAATCCGTTACCTATTTACCTATTAACTATCTCAACCTATCTATCTAAATACCTTTCCATCTATCTATACTAACTATATATCTATATATATAACTATATACACTTATAAATCTCTCTCCCTCTTTCTCATCTCATTGCTATTAGGGGGGGTGTTATTGTTGTTGTTGGTGTTGGTGTTGCATGCTACTACCTGCTGCTGCTGCTGCTGCTGCTACTACTACTACCTGCTGCTGCTGCTACTACCTACTGTTGCTGCTGCTACTACCTACTGCTACTGCTGCTGCTACTACTACCTACTGCTGCTGCTGCTTCCTTGGCTCCCTCTCCCTCTCCCTCTCCCTATCTCTTTATTTGCCTCACTCTCTCAATCTCTCTTAGCTCACTCTCTCTTCCTCTCTTCCAATCTCACCCACTCACTCCCATCCTCAACACTCACACACACTACACACATACATATATATATAAACGCACACACACACACACTATATATATATATATATATATATATATATATATATATATATATATATATATATATATATATATATATATATATAAACCCTCACACTCTTATACATACACTCACACACTCAAACCTCCAGACACTACTCACACACATACATATGAATACCTATATATATATATATATATATATATAGGCATACACTTACACACAAATACACACACAACCACACCTATACACACTCAAACACACTCACCCCAAACACACCAATACACACATACTCACCCATATACATATAAATACATATATATATATATATACAAATATAAACTCAAAAATCCTAATACACACTCTACAAGTCTAAACCAATCCGCGCATAAACCAGAAACCTAGAAACCAAGTCGAAATGGCCAATTGGTCATTTTGACGAACACTTGGAGTGCGGCTCGTGATACCTCGTGAAACGTACGCCAAAACTAATCAGAATTGACTCAAAATTTATCCATGAGTTATAATAGATGTTTAAAATCTTACAAAAATGCTAACTCTCCGATTCTAGGTAAATGGTAAAATTTTACATGTGTGTGAAACCCATATCGAAGGAAAAACTCCCAAATCTCCCGAAACGTCCAAAACTCTGTGATACGATCTTGCATGTCCGAATGGGGATACGAACCTACCCTTAAGACACCCAAGCACATCTAACTAGGTCCGTCTAACCTAGGTCAACTCCTAAAATGGGCCAATCTCAAATTTTACCCGAAATTGACACAAAACCCTAGGTCAAAGTCTCCAAACACCCCAAATAAGCTCCAACTTTCTCCCATGGGTAGCCTAAGGTCTATGAAGGTTCTAAACAACTAATTACACTATATTAGAGTAATCTCAAAGGGAAAAATTAGGGTTTACCTCTTGGGAGTTGGAATCCTAAGGCCAAGTCCTCAAAAAGTCCTAAAAGCTCCAAACTAGCTTCCAAGCTCTCAAATCCAAGCTCTACTCCCAAAGTAACTCCTACACAACTAGGTTAGAGGAAAATGAAAGGTTAGGATTATATATGGATGAAGATTGGAGGTGGAAAGAGAAATGGGGAAGAAAACTTACTTGAAATTGGTTGGAGGAGTAAAGGAAGAAGAAATGAAGAAATAGAGTGGAAAGGGAGAAGTGAATGAATGGAATAAAGGGGAAAGAGGGGGCCGGCTATGTCATGGAGAGTAGGGTTAGGGTTAGATATGGGTACAAAGTCTAAAATCCTACAAGTCATGCTAATTAGGGTTTGGGGTTCCAAATGCATTCTAACTAAACCCTAATCACTCCAACTAACTAATTAGAATATAAATAACTACTCTAAACCAATAAATAAGTCAGACATGGGTGTTGGTTGGGTCTGACAAGGGTCCACTAGGGCCTGACATGGGTCCAGACTAGCCAAAATCCTAAAATAACTAAAAATAAATAAATGCATGCATCTAATTAAATATTAATATAAATATTTATGATCAATAAATAATTTACCAAATTAAAATAAAAAATATCCTGTCCTGGAAATGGGGTAGTGACAAGCCTATCCTCCTTAAAAAAATTGTCCTCAAAATTTAAAGTCGATCGCACTTCTTCTAGGTCAAACCCCCAACAATCACAGTTAAAAAATTCTACCTAAACAACATGCAAGATCATGGTCCTACTAGTCGTGTTATCACAGTCATAATCAGGGTCACTATACTATCTACCATAGTACAAAAGAAAATTCTAACAGATACTAATAAAGCATACCACAAGAAATGGAAAAGGACAAGAAGAAGAACAAAAAAGAGACAGACCTGCTAACCCGACACCCGTAGCATCGGCTTCCTCGACCGTCAACGCAAAAGTCCTGCCCTGTTGGGGTATCTCCCTCTGCTGGTGCGGGGCATGATGCTGTGCCACAGGTGGCCTAGCTCCAACTCTCCGATCCTGTGCTCCACCAATTGGAGGTGCAGTGGAGCAATCTTGCATCTGGTGAGCAGCAAATCCACAAAACAGACACACCTTCAGCCTCCTCCTACAAACATTCCAAGTGTGTCCTGCCTTCCTGCAGTAGGCACAAGTGGGCACTCTCTGATCCTGACCCTGCTGCCCCTGCTGAAAAGGAGCCCTAGCTGGTGCAATCCACTAATGCGGCTGCTGTGCTGTCTTCTGCACATAGGAACGCTTAGCCGATCCCGCACTACCACTCACACTACCTGAATCATCCCTGCCTCTCTTGGACTTGAGATTCAAGTCATCCTTTGCCCTTTGAGCGTCCCCTACGATCTGCTCGAAAATCGTCTCGCGGTTACTCCTAGTCAAAGACTTGACCGCCATGACCAAGCCCTTGCGAAACTTTTTCGCCTTTGCTGCCTCACTCAAGCCCTCCACAAATCTGCCCAGACGGCAGAACTCCGCTGCGTACTCGTTCACTAGCATGCTCCCCTGGACGAGGGCCTCGAACTGGCTCTCCAAAATACTGAGCGCCACATCTGGAAAAAACTTTTCCTTAAAAAGCCTCTTGAAAGCCTCCCAAGTAAGCCTTGGTGCCGCGATCCTCGTATCAGTGCGATACCACGTCAAAGCGAGGTCGAACATCTGACTGCTCGCTGCCTCTATCTACATACTGTCTGGAATCTGTGCCAGCCAGAAAATCCCCTCAATCTGCTCTATCCAGTCATTTGCGTACGGGATCCCCTCTGTACCCCGGAACTCCTTGGGCCGCATCCTCTGGAAGTCAATGATGTTGCCCGACCTAGGATGCTGTGCCTGCTCTGCCTGTGGCTGGATCTGAGCCACTATGTCTACTACCGTCATAGCCACCTGGTGGGCATTCTCAATGCCCAGCCTCATCACATCCACCTGGCGGTACTGCGCGTCTATCATCTCCCTAAAGAACGTAAACAACTGCGCGATATCTACTGGTGCAGGAGGTGGTAGAGGCACCACCGGAATGACTGAGGTAGTCCTCGGATTGACAGGTGGAGGAGAATCTCTGAAAGAAGCAGATGCTCCCTCAACCGTAGGAATAGTTTGTGGAGCGGTAGCAGCTGCCTGAAGTCGAGCAGGACGAGAGGTAGCAGACCTCTCGGTGGCAGCTGCTGGAATGGTACGATGGGATCATGTCTTCGGAGGCATCCTGAACACAGATCAAAAGAAGTCAATATGGCGCAAGATACGATATCATCAAAGAAGGACAGTAATATTTCAAAAGAAAGCAATTTCAGAATATTTAGAAATAGCAAATATTAGTATGAAATTGTTCCTAGTTGTGATTGAGTACACTCTCATCCTAGATCCTATATCCTAGAGCAGGCTCGCAGCAGTACAACTAAATCATTGTACTACCACGATATCGCACTAATTTTGAAGCTCGAGACCTACATGGGCTGCCTCATGCCTAGGCAAAAGCGGGTATAGAGAGTGACTTCCTCATGCCTAGGCGGCTGCCTCGATCACCATTTTAAGATAAGAATACTGACATCTGATGTATCCTGGTATCCTCCGTGAGGCACTCCAGTCTCATAACTCAGTACTACTTTATTCCAATATTATAACAAATAGTTACACTTGTAAGCTTGATCTGAATGTCTCACCGACTTCTTACACATGATCTTTGATTCGAAGGGCTCATCGACTTTTACATAAGCTATGATGTAAAGGAAAAGCATTCAACCTCTTACAAGAAGTGGTTTGATCTTCTCACAATAATTTGAAGATATCAATTTGTAACTCAATAAAATTCTATCTCAAATATATTTGGCAAATAAAAGCCCTTGTATATGTTGAGAGTTTATATATAGTAGAAAATTTGAGGCCCTCAAGAAGTATGTAACAAATGGGGTAAATGGGTTTATATATTGCATACACACAAGCTCTCAAAATTTAAGTCCCTGCTATGATTAGTGCATTAAAGACTAAAGTAGTTACAAGATGGATATGTTGTGTATACGACTTGGTCAATATTGGGGATTGATGGGGAGGACAATCACTAAATTTATGGGCTACCCAAATCGATGAACCATAGTGTCCAATAAAACTATGGGAGTGATGACCCTTATTTATAGATGGACTCTGACATTCGTTGAATGTTATACAAGTTTATAGATTACTAGTTGATAGTATATGTATACTACTAGCATTGAGTTACGTAGATTTTCTATTTCAGCCTACACCTGCCCATCCGTGTGGAAGTTGTCCTCCAATTATACACTTAGGTGGTTAGAAACATCCTTGTATATGTATGTATATTTAAGTTTATATAGCATGTTGTTTGTATTTTGCTACGTTCCTCTGAGGACCTGGTTTCCTTCTAGGTTTGGTTGGGTTTATTTTGAATAATTCTTCTGATGGATTATTGTCGTTTATTGTCCCGTTACAGGTACTTATTCCTCCATAGTATATATTTTTCTATTATTTGTTCCTGCTTGATAGCCTACTATTTATAGACTCATATTGTTTCTTTTGAGTTTATTCGGGCAAGTATGTTTATTGGGTTGCAGATTGGTATTCATATTATATTCTTTATGATTGTGATTATGTGGATTGAGTTATAAAGAAGTTATGATTTAGATATAGTTATACCAATCTTAGACAACATATACGTATTCAGGTTGGGCTGGAGTCCACTTTATATATAGTTGGCCATTGCTACGCATCCTAGTCTTATGTATTTTGGGACTGGGGTGTGACATTTTAATGGATAAATTTTATTATTTGCCTTCATTGATTTTCTCATTCATATCAAATTCTAAGAGAAAGAGAGAAGAATAGTATTGAATTATCACGACCCATACCCGGATGATCGGACACGAGTACGTGGGTACGCCCAGCCTACGCCGTAGCATCGATGGTAGAACGTTGTCTAGGTCAACAATATTATCTATCTATCTATCTCACACAATAATATAATCTTAATCTATTAATGATATCTCAACTACATAAGGAGGATAATGTGACAATATAATAATAATACTCGATCACAAAAATTTATAAGGAAGAAATGACACGATATCAAATAGAAGAAATAGAATCACAAAGTCACAACTACAACCAATATCCAAGTCTAAGTGTCTATCAACAAATCATAATAAGTCTCAAATATAAATAACATGCCAAAAGTCTAAGCTGGAGACATATCTAGTATATTAAGGA
The DNA here is from genome assembly GCA_036927795.1 of Iris macrosiphon. NCBI lineage: Eukaryota > Viridiplantae > Streptophyta > Magnoliopsida > Asparagales > Iridaceae > Iris > Iris macrosiphon. The sequence continues at coordinate 72,968,781 of JAYESA010000005.1, read as the reverse complement.
AAACTAGCTATGTGTCTGCTATAACTAGTTGAGCCTCCCCATCAGCTGGTACTGGATCCTCTTGTACTATGGTGCTTTCTCAGCTAGCTCTCCAACATGAGTCCATAATACGTAGGACACCAGTCCTCTAAATAATCATCTAAAAAAATCTAGTCAGTATTGGAGCGAAGTACAAAAATTTGAAAGCAATTCCAAATACATGGTAGAGCATATATAAAAAGTAATAGAAAAGAATACAAGATACATAAGTAACTAGGAAATAAAAATATAACAGAAATAAGGAGATAAATATGATAGGTGACTGGAAAGATAAATACAGACAATATGGTATGAACTGTAAGTAAGAGAACTAGTGATACTGTCTATGTAATTTAGAGCACAAGTTCGTTATGTGATCAGCTTGGGTTGCACACGAATACACTAAGATAACTCAACTGTACGTGAGTTGTATAATTGACATACATACGAATACATTAAAGATTTGAACACATAACCAACTCCTACTCCTACTATCCGACTAATATTCATGGATCCAATAATGACACGTTATGCACATGAATATAATATGAGCACACAGAGCACACGAATATGACATGAGCACACGGGGCCCACGAATATATAATATGAGTACACGGAGCACACGAATATGGCATGAGAACATTGGGCCTACGAATATATAATATGAGAACATGGAGCACACAATATACATGATAAGATATAAGTACAAGGAATGCCAGATGCATACGTCAATCGTCAATAAATAATATCTCCTGATTTGATCCATATAATACCAGTCTGTATAACATCATATTAGAATCAAGTAATACAGATCTAGAATATATGATATATACACTATTAAGTACTAAAAACTAACAGAGAGATGCACTCATCTGTGGTCCTCAGCAAATGGTACAACTCAGTGTCTGAACTGGTGTCACACAGCCCTATATATGAAATTCCATGTCATTTGGTATTTTGGAATCATAAATAAGTTTAAATAGGTTTTAAACCATGTTCTAGGTCAAACTGGTCAAACTAGGTCAATACATATTTCCTAGACTCACACTACTTATTTAGTGGGTTTATGAAGTCATACTATGCTATATTGGCTAATACTAGGTTTATCTTAAGTATTCTAGTCATACTAAGTTATAACCTAAGGATATGGTATACTAGGTACCATGTATAGGCTAACTACTAAGAGTATTATATTCACCTTAGACTATACCCAATGTCCTATAATACTTAGTGTGTATCCTAACCAAAGCCTGAACTTATCACCATAAGTAATATATATGCACCTCCTATATCTACACTTAATATAACTTATGTGAACTTAGTACCCATAACCTATACCTTAACACCAGTAGGTTACCTATACTCTTCTCATTTGAACTCTAATATTTCACCACTAACTAGCTACCCAATATGTATTATGATACCAACCCTCACTATTAGGATACATACTCAACTACTGATACCAACTTGGGTGTCAAATACCCCATATCCAAATACTGGCACTTGACACCATCTCTAACAACTGACACTAGGTTTCCATAAGGTGCAACACTTTAACCTTGCCATACCCTTGAACACATACTAATCCCTACCCCACTAACTAATCCCTCACTCAAATACTACCCTCGACACTTAACTCTTCATGCATATCTAAGACATTAACCCCATTCATTATCCCTCTTACATATCCAGCCTCTACTTATTAACTTGAACACACACATTCACTCAAACACCTTCACCGTGCACACTTAAGAACACTCCTTGAATCTGTACACACTTCCCTGGCAGACACAACCTAGAGCCTCATCACCCTTTAATCACACTACTAAGCAGTGTTCAACCCACTGCTGCAAATACCCTATGCTGTAATGCACTCTATTTAAAACACCCCTTCCTGCTTGATGCAATCCAGATTATCCTCCCTCTCCTTGCTGCCACCTTGCTGCTCTACAAAGTGCAGGGTGATGCACTGTTGTTACCTTAAATAGGGAAACCCCCCACTTCTCTGTTGCAAATCAGCCACTCTTCCTATCCTCCTTGTGTTCATGCAGACAAACACCCCCAAACCTATACATAATACACACCAAGATCTATACTACGATACTGACTGTCAAATATAGGATACACACACATACTGAACATATATCATATACAGACACACGTGCACTACTGATACACTGGTATACTAAGTGCACATATACAACAACACACTATACACTAATACACATATATACCTATCCTTAAACTATACTGAAACCTCTATGCACTGTTGTACACTCTATTTCTTCCCATAGACACACTCACACATAACTGAACATAGCACCCACAAAAATTCCCTTATATCAATATATGTATGCCTATATATAGATATATACCTGGACTTACCTGATACTTTGATATCCGGCCTACCCTACTTCCCATACTTAGACACTCAACTCACTGATTCAATACTTAACATAAATTAGTCTAAACTTGTCCTAATACAACTGAAAACCCAACTCTCCTTACCTCAACTCCTCACTACACTCGTACTCATGACAGTCCTTACCTTCACATACATACCTTAATATCCTAACTCAATGATACTTAGAGTATCACATTGATACATATCTAGTGTATCATACTAAACATTAACTACCCTCACATATCTTTCACAATACCTACCCTGACACACGAGTAGACACCTATTGACACTCCCTTCACTCTTACATACTCAAATCACCCTGGTACCTCACATCCCCCTGCAACATTGTTGCTCTCGAGCTTACTGCAGACCATAAGCCCATTTCCCCTACTACTGAATGCCCAAGTGTACCTGAGTACTGTCAGGTATCACTTCTCCTTCCTACTATAGTTTCAATTGCACTGCCACCTGCATACATTACTGATACCACATTTGAACAAAGCATGACCTCACTGGTACACTACCTAGTGACTCACATTGACATGTTCTAGCACTGACACTCAATCACTGATACACTGTACTTGCTATGCTCATAATGAAACCCCAACTCCCTGTCACAACCACTGTCTGTGCACCCACTGTTGTCAGACAAACCATCATCTCCCCCTTCTCCTGTAGCAAATACCCAAACACCCGAGTCCTCTTTACTGCTGCTACCACCTATATAACCCCCTTACCCACACTGTTGATCAATCCACCTCTTCTATACCTTTAGATGCAACCCCCTCTTTCCTAAACCCGATTGCACACTCCATCCATCTAATGCAAACTCTAAAATGCACACACATATACCTTATCTCCATGTCTCACACTAAAGCATAAAACTTCCTTATATCCTCTTATACATCTACCCACACATGCACACCACTAAACCTGTTATCCCCCTTATACTGCACTCCACTGCTCTATCCCGACACCAATACTACACATAAGCCTGTCACAGCTAGGCACAATACCTTGTGGTCACACATATATCACAGTACATACACAGCTCTCCCTCTCACACACTTCAACACACCAGTAATTATCACTCACTATAATCCACCCTTTAAAACACACCAAGCATCAAACACTTGGTGTGCACCATAGCTTTCCAATTCTAAGTGTCAAGATACACCACCAATACTCCGTGATACACTCTCAACACTACACACCACCATGAACAAACCACCAATTCACAAGTAATACATTATATAATATAAACTATGATATATAAGTATCTATAATAACTATTTACCATACAAGTAGTAAATAATGACACACTAGGACACGAATCCAAAGAGATACCCAATTCTGTCGACACGTACCATTCTGTATCATGATACACACTATCCATACCCAATTGTGGATACGTAACTAGCCATACACAACAAAATTAGTATCAATATAGACTAATTGACCTAATGACAAACACTTGGTGCACCAATATTGGATTTTCTCCAAATTGGGCACATAACTCAATATAACTATCAAAATAAAGCCTATTAGGACCTAATTCATCTTCATATTGGTAGTCTTTAGCCATGAGAGGGTCCATATAGGTTTAATACATCAATTAGACTAGAATTTATAGGAAAATAAAAATTATACCTATTGGGAGATGGATTCCCAATGAATAACACCAATGGACACAAATGAGAAGTTTGACACAATCCTCAAGCCAATACTTGCCTCCTCAAGTGCTCCTTGCAATCCAAGCTCCTAGCCTCCTTTGGAATAAAAATGAAAGAAATGAGATTTGGGAATGTGCGGATTAGGGTTTGCTTCTAATTTGGGGATGAATTGACTAGAAAAGCAAATTGGGGCTATTAATGAATAAATAGTCTTATATAGCCTCCTAATAGGGTTAGGGTTAAATTTATGAATAGATAATAAGACTTAAAATCTCTCTCCATGTCATGAATATAATCTATTTTATTAAATAAGACATCTCTACAACTAGTAAAAATATTCTATTCATTTAAATAAGGGAATGACTAATTAACTAGTCTAATCATGACTACTCTAATTAATTTAACCAATGGGTCAAGTCAAGTCTAGTTGGGTCCATTTGGGCTCACTATCACTAAGTCATACTAATGAGCTAACACACTAACCAATAACTATATTTACAATATAAAACATATATATTATTATTAACAATACCAATAATATAAAATAACAAAAATACCTCTCTCGAAAAAAGTGATGGTTACAATTCTACCCCCCTTAGAAAATTCCCTTCTCATAAAGATGGTTGTACCCCATCTAGGTCAAACCTCTATTCCATTCTAAAATCATACAAGCATGCAATATAAAGAAGTCACTAATTATTGTCGTATGCATGGTTATGGTCTCTGTCTGTTATGATATTGTAGTCTCTATCAGGAGTATACTGCTACTAGACTAACTATATAACACAAAACAACTATAAGGTACTAAGGAATCAATAAAATCAATAAATAGAAAAAGGATAAGAAGAAAGAATAGAACAGAACATAACATAACTTGTTAACCCATCACCTGTAGCATTGGCCTCCTCGGTCGTCATTGCAAATGCCCTGCCCCATTGGGGTGTATCCCTCTGCTGGTACGGGATAATTTGTTGTTCCACAGGTGGCCTAGCTGGACCCCTACTGCACCGTTTGATATACCTGCACTCCTACTCCACATGATACTCTCTTATATACCCTACCTTAATGTCATACTAATACACTCAGCTAATACTATCACCGACAATAATACTCACTGATACCAGACTGACACACTCTACCTATCACATACCACTCATCCTAGTCTTGATAAACCTTAATTACTTGCTCTCTCTAGGCACTCTTGGTACACAAATACTAACTCTATACTATACATGCTTAGTACTCCAATATACCAACTACTAACTATGTTCTGACACCTATCTTAGAACTATTGTTACAAATGATACTATACTATGGGTTACTTCTAGGCTTATATACTGATATCTGATGCCCATCTACCAAACTAGAACCACTCTCAAACTCACTAGCTACGCTCCTAACAATCAACACTAATACTCAACTTAGCAAAATATAATTGCAAGTTACCAAACTACTACACTATCCAAAGAAGCTTCCTAAAGAACTAATAAAGGTAAAGCCCTATAAAACCAACTAAAGAAGCTAAAGATATCTATCCTGGGCTAATAAGATGATGGAACAGAACTCAATTATAACAAGACTGAATGATAGAGACGATATGTTAAGACACAATTTAAGATACAATCTGATAACCATACACGTCTAACTGAAATTATGTTACCCAGAATCCTCGCCATGATAGTAAGCATAGCTGCGATAAACTATAGAGTCCGTAACTAAGGTACATACCTCTAGAATATTGGTATCTAAATATTTTGCCCTACCACATGCTTGGCCGCAAAAACTATAAATTCTATAACCAAGAGAAATATATCCAAAATCAGGCTCTATATCCTCGCCATGCCAGTTAATATGGCTGCGATAAACTCTAGACTCCATAACTAAGGTAGACGGTTACCTTTCTTATAATTCTTATCTAAATAAGTTATCAGAATACACCTCGATATAGTCCATAAAATTTATCTTGATACAAGAATCAAAGTCAACAACAAACATCAAGAATTAAATTCAACAATAATCAAGTGAGTGTAAACAGAAAAAAGTGGAAACAGATTTTGAATTAGAGTTTATAGTAAGATTTTCAAGGGTCATCCCAGAAATATCTTAAGAAATCTTAGTTTATGATTGAGTATCCTCTCATCCTATATCCTATTGTCACGACCCGCACCCGGTTTAGGGGCACGAGTGCGTGGGTACGTCCAGCCTACGCTGCAGCATCGGCGGTAGAACGCTGTCAAGGTCTTGATACTATCTAACTAATGTCACGCAAGCATCCAATCTCCATTAGGAGGCACGGATGTCACAAATAAGATGAATATATACTCAATCACAGGATTACAGCACGATAAGATTTCGAATAATAAAAACTAAAATTAAACACAACACAAGTCAACAAGTAATATTCTAACTCAACAATATCCAAGAATCATCAAAATGCCGGAGACAAATCCGGTACCAAATAGTCTACTTAAAGAACTAACAATAAATAGTGATTTCCGGCTAGACCCCCCTGGAATCACAACTACTATCAAGTCTGCAGCTACTCACCATATGGTCCATAAAGTGTCGGACAGCGGTCCTCTAAGGCATAGTCTGGAAAAATATTTCTAGTCAGGAAGGAGCAAAGCAACACTCTCAAATAACAGTTCCATTAATTGATAATGTCTATAATACAATAAAACATGTCATGCTAGCTACTGAGAAGACAGTAAAATAAATGCAATGGCAGTTTAAGAGAGACAGGCAATGTAAAGAGACAGGCAATAGGCAATATGATACAGTCAGTGCATGTATGAAAATAAAAAGAATAAGGAACAGTATCATATACGGGTGATGTAGTATATGATTTAAAATAGGGAACTGTAATCTATTCTAAGTGTTTGAAATAGTAGTTTCAAAATGTGATCGGCTTGGGAACATGTACGAGAGCTACAGGGCCTGGCTAATCATGGGTGAAGAGCATGATTAACACTTACAATTTTCTATACTACAATAAGAGGTTATGATAACATTTCTTACTAACTACTTCTCCGCCCCCAACTAGTACTGTGGATCCAACCATGACATGTCACGATACACGAGCCAGTCAAGTCTATCATGTACGATGTCTAAATATACAGGTCGTGTATAATGTCAATACAATAATCAAGATAACATCTCATGACTGCAGATCCAAGCTATACTAGTCCGTGTAGCACAGTGTCAAAGATTCAGTTGTAACATTTCAAGATCATTGAACTTATCGCAATTATCAAGAATTGGAAATTATCAGAGAATGTACTTGCCTGTGGTCCTGAGCAATGTGTGAGGATCGATGCCCAAAATGAAGTAATAATAACCTAAATATAGAATAATAATGTCAATGAGTGATATGAGATGATATACATGGTTAACTAGCTTGTTGTGATGTTTTCAGGCCACTTCTAGGTCTTTACTAGGTTAAATAGGTCAATCAAGTCATTAATAGTTCTACACTAACTAATATTAGACTATAAGGACCAATACTACTGATACTGGCTAATATTTATTATACTAGATACTATCTTATACTATTTATCATATTATTTATAGACTCTATATAATTAGTATCATAGATAAATTACCTTAGTGAAATAATTAACTGATATCTTACCTCATACTAACTTATTATTACAATATATATTCATATTTTATCCATTAACTCCTTTGGTATTAATTAGGTATCACTACCTATCTTAACTATAACTCCTATATTATAGTACCTCGCTAACATCTAGACTTAACTTGTTCATTAACTAGGGTACTAAGTTTCTACCTTAACTACCCAATACTTTAAATACTCACACACAGGACCTTGATACTCTACCTGAGCCACCTACTGCTGATACTTAAGCCTGCAGTCAACATAGAGACATTCACTAATACATGTATCAGATATCAATACTCAGGTATCACTGTTATCTCTTTATAATTCTAATTATTTATATATGAACTCATAACCTTTCAGACACAACTTACCTTAGACTTATACTTACCTTATCACTCAACTTAACTGGTTCCCTAAGGTATCAGTCACTCCTCTAATTTACCGTACACCTGATATGCTAATAGTTCTACCAGATCTTGACCTGATCATCAACATCAATTGCCACTTGAATTGGCTCCAAATGTCCTCAGAAGTACTACACAACTTACCAGTTAGAACCCCAACTCTGGTGCTTTAATGCACCCTTGCTCGAGCATCTGGCAAGTGCATATATGCACTGCAGTTGAACACCTAAGCCTCTAAGAGTCCATATGTGCTGCAACACAGCACTACTAATACTCTATTTCAGACCCCAAATCGACTTCCCTTGCTAAAGGTACACCTGAACATCCAAGTTCCTACTTACTTAACTGAAATTAGAATTGCTACTAACCCACTTGCTCGAGCACTCAACTGGAGACCTTAAGTCCTACTTGTTGCTGTGACTAACCCCCCCCTCTGCATACTGCTACCTCACTGCACTCACTCTCACACACACACAGGTATCACTCATGTATCTCACAGGCATTTACACACACAGTCACATACCTGGGAATTCCTAACTGATACACACAATGCTGAAAACATAACCCTACTCTACACAGAATACTACACATTTAGATACACTAAACACATCTACACAAACTCAGCTAACACTGAATACTGATACACCAATTTCCACCCAAGAACACCCCTAACACATCTACACAGAACTCTCTGATACATAATACTCTATTCACTGATACCAGTGCCCCACCTCCTTAAACTATCACCTAGATACTGAACCACAGTGTCATCGAGACACTCGAAATCCAGACACTCTCACTGGGAATTTCTCAGACACCAACCACAACCCGAACTGCTGAACCCAATGCCCATTGCACCCTAAAATACCTGATACTCTGATACCAATCTGCACCTCACTCACATACACTCACTGCTACACACCCAGCATTCTAACACACATAATTCTCATAGGTCTATACTCAGGTATTGGTCTACCTATACTCACTGTTCACTGACACATGGACACAGTTTCACTACACAGAACTGTACAAAACTCCACCCGATTGCACAGGAAAACCCCAAACTCGCTGCACAGTGCCAACCCGACTGTGCACAGCTTCCCAATGTATCGACTGATCAGAAAACCCAACACACAGCACAACGTAAATATATATATATATGTATTCTTAAAAAAATGTAAGGTTAGAATAGATCCAAAAGCTAAACACCCTACTAAACATATCATCAAGCACAAGAAGTGCAGAAACGAATCCATACTAAGAACTTCCTGAAAACCCAAAATGAAACCCTAAAACGAGATATAAATCTTCACGTTGGAGGTGAAATCAGTCTACAATCAAACCCCTAGGGTTAGGGTTCCTGAAATTGGGGGGGGGGGGGAAACACCCGAATGTACACCAAGCCCTAATTTCTCCTAGGTCTTCACGTAGAAACTCCAAAAACGAAATCCAAACAATTTGGTGGGTTCCTAATGGCTAAACACAACAGAAAAATAGAATTTAAATGGGTTAAAATCAGATTCTCACCTATTGGGAGATGGTTTCCCAATGTAGGTTCCTTTTCTCCAAGTCTTCTTGGCCCAAGCTCCTTGATTCCCTTTGATGGAGGAAAAAGTGAATTCCTAGGGTTTGAGATTCTGAAATTTGGGGAAGGGAATGGTTTTTCTCTAATGGAGGCTAGGTTTAAGTTTCTTCATGAAGGAAATGGTTGAGGGAGGCTCCCCTTCATTATATAGGGTTAGGGTTAGGGTTTAAATGCAAGGGATTAGCTAACCCTTCATGTTTAGTCATGTAGAGCTAATTTAATTAGGGTTTTTAAATTCTAAAACTAAAATGTAGATTTAGGGTTTCACTAAAACTAGAATGCCAACTAGGGTTTTGTCACTAGGGTTGATCCTATTGGAATTTTAGGGTTTAGCCTAAACCTAACTTTTAGAACATCACCTAATTATTTAATAAACTTATCATATTAAAATATTTACATAACTTTAAAAAACAGGGGAAATTACACTAATGCCCTAAACTGGAAGGTGGTAGTGACACCTATATCCTATCGCAGACTCGTAGCAGTACAACTAAACCGTTGCACTACCACGATATCGCACAAGTTGCGAAGACGGATCTGCATGGGCTACCACAAAAATATGTTACGACCCATACCCGGATGATCGAGTATGAATACGTGGGTACGCCCAGCCTATGCCGCAACATCGGTGGTAGAATGTTGTCTAGGTCAACAATACTATCTATCTATCTTATACAATAATATAATCTCAATCTGTTAATGATATCTCAACTCCATAAGAAGGACAATGTGACAATATAATGATAATACTCAATCACAAAAATCTATAGGAAAGAAATGACATGATATCAAATAGAAGAAATAGAAACATAAAGTTACAACTACAAGCAATATCTAAGTCTAAGAGTCTATCAACAAATCACAATAAGTCTCAAATAAAAATAACATGACAAATATCTAAGCTGGAGACATATACAGTATAATAAGAAAAACTAGATAAGTGTCTGCTATAACTAGTTGAGCCTCCCACAACAGCTGGTACTGGATCCTCATATACTATGGTGCTATCTCAGCTTGCTCTCCAATATGGGTCCATAATACGTAGAACACCAGTCAGGATTAGAGCGAAGTACAAAACTTTAAAAGTAGTTCCAAATACATGACAGAGCATAAATGACAAGTAATAGAAAAGAATACAAGATGCACAAGTAACTAGAAAATGGAAATATTACTGAAATAAGCAGATAAACACGATAGGTAACTGGAAAGATAAATATATGCAATATGGTATGAACTTTAAGTAAGAGCACTAGTGATACTATCTATGTGATTTAGAGAACAAGTTTGTTATGTGATCAGCTTGGGTTGCACACGAATACACTAAGATAACTTAATTATACATGAGTTTTATAATTTACATGCACACGAATATACTAAAGGTTTGATCACATAACCAACTCCTACTCCCCCTCTCTGACTAATATTTATGGATCCAATCATGATATTTTATGCACACAAATATTGTCATGCCCCGATCTTCCGTAGGAATTGGCCATCCCCGCTAGTCGCGAATTACCGCGCCAGCGCTCCCGCGGAATGATCGTTCCCATCTGGATGTGATATCGTACGAGCATAAGTTGCGCCCGTGCAAGGACATGATCCGAACAGACGATAAAATAACTAAGCCACAGAGTCACACAGATAGTCCGAATATAGCGAAATAAGAAATGAATAAGCGATTGGTAACAAGTTAACAAAGTCATCCATAGAGGAAGCATTGAATAACATAAGTATAGAAGTAAAACAAGCACTTTATTGATATTGAACCAGTATTACAAGCGGCGCTAGGCCGATATTATAAGTCACTCAAGCCCTTTCTCTGACATCCTGCAAGCAATCTGGTGGATTATTATTACAAGGGCGCTAGGCCTATGTATCATTCCATAATTTTTTCGAGAGAGAGGGGATAACATAAGTATAGAATTAAAACAAGCACTTTTAGATTTGTCGTGCTAGGCCGAACGAGGTTCTCCCATACCCTGCAAGAAATCTGGTGGATTATCAGTACATGAATGAACTGGTGGGGAGGCTTCTCGCCCGCTCAACAAATCTAAATACCTTATATAGGTTCTGTGCACCGACTATTAAGTTGTCTTTCTAGTCTTGCCTAAGGATTAGTTTCATGGCATAATGAAAATTATAAAATGTGTGGTTGTGTGCCGTACGCTATATGAGTAACACGACGATTTTTACCAACTTACCATCCATCCTTCCCTGTCAAAGGCAACCAATTTAAACCAAGTACGCATATATATGAAATCCAAGTCAAATTGCATAAGCAAACATGAATGTTATGAGCGGGGTTCTATTTCAGGTGCACGAGTTACACGGATTATCCAGAAGTGTTGCAAAAGATAGTTCAAGTGTTCAAATGTCTAATACTCATATCCGTTCAGGTGTTTCAGATATGCGATGCAATGACTCGCACGCGGATTGCCGCTAAGCTAGGTGACTTATCTATATAAACAGGAGATCATTGGCACGATGACATATAGTATGGGGTAGTCTCAAGATAGAATAGTGTGCAAGCAGGAACATGGGGCTTTGCACACATCCCGCCCCACGCAGGCGACTATAGTAAGGAGGTTCCAACCGGTCGGATCGACCCCGGTGCCCCAAAGACCGTCTGCGGAACGAGATTTGAAAATATCCCTTGTGCACCAAGTTGTCTGTGACCATGCAAGTCTCTAATCTTTCAGGCCTCTGGTCAGGTACATGTACAACTACAAGTCAGGATATATCAGACGCTAGTTCAAGTTCAAGGCAAGATTATTCACAAATATAAGTCGACTCCCTGAGCCATTAAAATTCAGTACTGATCGAGTATTTCTTCACGAGCTATGATTCTTGGTTTATTGACATGATGCAATCCCCTGGTTCAGGAACTGCCTTGGCGACCTAACGGTTCTGAATACTTTCAGGTTCATACTTGCACGGAATGTCTATTCGATAGTCTGCCGAAAAACTTAGATGAATGCAAGGCAAGATAATGTTACCGGGGTCGTGGCATGAATTCATGTGACGAGCAAGCATTAAAACACTATTAAAACATAAGCCTAAGGAAACTTGTGGCATAGTCTACTTTAGAACATAAGTCTAGCCTTTATGTTTGCACGGGTCTAAGGAGTAGTGCGATGAGTGAAACTATACAAGGAAATATCGAGCGACATAATCTATGGGATGAGCAGTGTAAACATGTGAAGCAGTGCACTACAAAGAGTATATAATGATCTACTTGAGGCATAGTGGGGTTTACTTGTACGAAGCTAAGGTAGCATGCGAGGGTCCTTGTTATAAGCCAAGTTTTATTTCCATGTTCTAACACAAGCAATATAAGATGGAACAATTTCCTTAGCTAGTTGCGTTGTATTCTTTATTAGCATACAAGGGGTGATTTACCTAGTGACTAGCATGTATCATCCATATTTTTAAGTATTCAGGCTAAGCAAAGACAAGTTTATCGTAGCCACCCATCTTAGCAATGTTTTGCCTCGGTCGAGCGATAGTCCGAGCGAGCCTTTGAAAGTCTAAGTCTGAACTCCTGAAGGGCCAAGTCTAAAATCTTTTACCTCAAATAAGTCTTCTCGCTAAGCAAAGCGGGTCGGTTCGTTGCACTTGCGCCATTTGAATCTGTAAGCACCCCAACTTTTATAGGGTTAATTTGGTAATTAATTATTTTATTTATTTTACTAATTTAAGTATGACATTAAGTAGAGATATATATACTTTCCAATAATTGTATGAATATTATTTAAGTTAGCAATTAAATTAAGTTGCAAAAATATTTGGAGTGTAAAAATATATTTAAAAGTATTATAATATTTTTCTATAACTTATTCCCTGTGCAGACCTATTTTGTATAAATATATATAGGAAGAGGAAAATAAAAGAAAATAAAAATAAAATAAAATCCCCACCATACCCAACCTGTTGCCAGGCCCATGCATACACAAAAGACACCCCTCATCTATTGAGCAGGCGATCCCCCCTCCTTATCTCAAATATATATATATATATATATATATATATATATATATATATATATATATATATATATATATATATATATATATCAAATTCTAAACCCTAACCCTAAGATCGACCTACCACAACCATCACACCTTTCCTCCACCCTCCAGTCGACCATCACCCGCCACCAACACGACCGCCGTCGACGTCCGCAGCGTCGCCGCAACTCGGCCGAACACGACCTCAACCGTGTGCAGGTGCGACAGCCACGACCCCATACTTCCCCAATGATTTCTCCCTCCTCGACGATCTGTTTTACGTGCCATCTTCTCTGTTATGCTTACAATATAATCCCTTCCATGTCTCTTCAAGTAGAATAATTATTACTTCTAAATATCGTATGATAAATCGAATCAAAGTTGGAGAAAAACTTGATTTTGAAAGAGTCCCTAAACTGTTCTAAACGTCCATGTTAACGTCATATTTTCTCCCAGAATAATTAGTAGATTAAAAATCGAATTGAACAGGTTCAATCAACATATCAAAGATGAAACCCCTTCTTTTATTTAATTTTTAACTATTTTTAATTTTTATAAAAAATTATTTCCAAAATCGAGAAAAAATCTTGATTTCGGGAAACTCAAATTTGTCGATACGGGGTGTATCCCGCCAAACTAGGCTACGTTGTCACATACGGATTGTATAGAATGGTGCGTAACATGAATGCAAATGTGTAGGAATTTACGGAATTCAATTTGGATGTGTGTGCACGACGGAATCAACGTGTATCCGCCAAAAAATACCGTGTCGACCTATTACGACACCTCATTATAACTTCATGTGTACTTGTCAGATTGTAACAAAACTTATGACATTGGATTCGCAGTGTTATGATGGTCATATGACCCAAGTTTGGTTCGATTCTGAGAATGTTGACGAAATATCATTTCGTGGGCTCTACGATTTCACATGACGGACGATTTCGTGATCGGCTCATCGAAATCCAGTTCTGGATGTTCCATTTGGTTCATATCATTATTCTAGACTTATAGATACTAAGTTTGATAAATTTAGAGAACTTTGTCTTTGACATATTTTTTGGTGCGAAGTAGGTCATATATGGACCCTGCTTTGACTCAAAACTGTCAATTTTGCCCCTGTGTTCAAATTGGACTTATGGGTAGTCAATCCTAGCAATTTCATGTATTTTGAAAATATTGGTGATGTTTTTTCCAGCATCCAAAGGTGTATGTACAAATTCTACTTTTCCAGGAGCAGTTGACGGAGTTCAGGACCCAAGCAAGTGTACCTTGCCAAACTTGCAGTAGATCCTGTTATATTATCTGCTTATATATATATATATATATATATATATATATATATATATATATATATATATATATATATATATATATATATTCTTATGATGTGCCTGCTTAACCTAGGACCGTGAGACGTTGCTTAACGTCCGAACAAGATTTGGGTGTCGATGCCGTAAGCGGAGTCGTGTAACGTCACTTAGAGAGTTGATTCCACGGTCTTATTTTTACGTGCTTGCTTTACCAAATATGTTAGACCATATAACACTTGACACTATTTCATGTGACAGAATCATTCTTGAGGTATTCATGGTAATTTTGTATAGGCTTACAGGATTCGTGATATGAGACTTGCATATTATATAGATAACATTATGACTCGTTGTACTAGCTAGAGGTCATGATCTTGCATGTTATGGACATGAGATGTGAGATTACATTGGGTGGGGAGAGACACACATGCTACAGGCTGATTATGTTTATATATATATACTATATTACTAGAGGTTCTTTAGTCTCTGTACTAGAGCTTGGCACATTTACTGGCCCATATGAGAACTACTTGCTGCTATGGGCTCCCCGACACAGAGCCTGTAGTGGTCTCAGCTTGAGTACTAGTGATGCTCTCATTTGTATTTTATTTAGCTGGTTACATAGCTTTCCATAAGGACCTGGATCCGAAATATGTCTCCAGGTGTATACGAGGAGAGCAATCCCGAGGTTTACGGGACAGGTGTTGCTATTAGAGACGTACATATTGCAGAGGACGAGGTTGTTCCGGAGGACTTTTCTTGAGCACACAGTATTCTCACCATTCATTTATTATGCTTAGTGTTCTTAGATATTTGATCTTGTAGTGACATCTAGATATTGTACTTGGAGTTATTTTCCTTTCCATTTTGATGATGGGTTATTCCCGTGATATTATTTATATTACTTTTGTTGGACAGATCATTTTATATTATTGTAGCTGGACTTGTCTCTTTGTGATTTCGTTACTTATTGTGGATGAGATTATATATATATAAACTGTGACAGGTATTTATAGACCATTTTATATGTATTACAGCTTAAGTTCACTCTAATGGGTATATTAAATTAGGTTTGCCCATTTGAGTTGTGCTGCTGGCCATTGCTACGTGGCTAGTCCCTTGGTATTTTGGGACTGTGACGTGATATGATTTTTGTGGTGGCCCATGCAGATCTACGAAAAATTATCTCAGTTCCGTTATTGAACCGAGCAAGCCTGCAAATAGGATAGGATAAACTTCTAGGATCTCATCCACATGTTGACACATTCTTGACCTCTATATCGGATTCGAATTAATTTCTTGACTTGCATCATGGTTGATTCAACTGTTCGACCCTACACTGATCCCGACAGAAGAAGAGAAGGAGGAAAAATTCTTTGACAGACTGAGCTTTGAGTTAAAGAGACAGATTAGCTTCATTGCACCTACTTCTTATACGTACGTCCTTACTGTAGCTCGACACGTGTAATGCATCATCAGGAGTGAGTCCAGCCAGAAGCGGCCGCATGCACTAGTACCAGACCAAGCACAGCAGGGAGGAGCTGTAAAGAGACCTCAAATGTAGCAGCCACAAAGAGCAGCCCCACCACCAGCACCAGCACCAGCACAAGGACTCCCTACTTGTCATTATTGTGGCAAGGTTGGCCATCTCGCCAAGGAATGCTGACACAGATTGGATTGTGTTTGCTTTGCGGTTCAGCCCAACATTCAGCCAGAGATTGTATAAAGTATCGAGAATGAGCACCGATGGTACACCGACAGGCTTTACCAGCACCGAGATCAGCCCAACAACTACAAAGGCTAGCTTATCCAGCCAAAGGAGCACCACAGGCAGGAGATAGAGGATTCAGACCACCAACTCCAAGAGGGTATCAGCCGAGGCCACCCTTGGCACCACAGGCAGCGCACTTCCAACAAGCACAGCAGCAGCAGAGGACACTAGATCATGGACATGGTCAGTCTTTTGCGATGAAAGTGGAGGAGGCACGGACTCAGAGAGTAGCGAATATGGGTAAGATTTAGTTTTATCATAGCTAGCTATAGTAACGAATATTCCTAGTAATGCTTTAGCATGTGCCTGTTAGTTCCATTCCCTAGTCTATACCTAGTATTATGTTAGCATAAACTTGTTAGTCTAGAGTAGTAATATGTAAGTGGTACCCAAGGTTTTAGAAGTTGTAGTTGATCCTCATTCTAATCGGACTCTTTTACTCTTGAGTTACTCATCTCTCATTGCCTAGAAAAAAGTTTTCATTACTTTCCTACGTGTTCTGCTTGAACAAAAACCCTCACCCTTCTTCTCGAATTTCTTACTCATGACGCCTTATCCTTCATTTTCGTAGTTCCACAAACATATCCTACAACCGTGCCATCTCTTTTGGAGCACACCCCTTCTTGACCTGTTACGTTTCGTTCATTTTAATTGCGAGGACGCAATTATTTTAAGGTAGGTAGATTGCGAGCACCCCGATTTCTATATAGGGTTAATTTGGTAATTAATTATTTTATTTATTTATTTTACTAATTTAAATATGACATTAAGTAGAGATATATTTATACTTTCTAATAATTGTATGAATATTATTTAAGTTAGCAATTAAATTAAGTTGCAAAACTATTTAGAGTGTAAAAATATTTTTAAAAGTATTATAATTTTTTTCTATAACTTATTCCTTGGGCAGACCTATTTTGTATAAATATATAAAGGAAGAGGAAAAGAAACAAAAAAGACAAGAAAATAAAAATAAAATAAAATAAAATCCCCACCACACCCAACCCGCTGCCAGGCCCATGCGTACACATAAGACCCCCCGCATCCATTGAACAGCCAATCCCCCCTCCTTATCTTGAATATATATATATATATATATAAATCAAATTCTAAACCCTAACCCTAAGATCGACCTACCTCAACCATCACACCTCGCCTCCATGCTCTAGTCAACCACCACCTACCACCAACACGACCGCCGCAGCCGCCGACATCCGCAGCGCCACCGCAACCCAGCCTAACTCGATCGCAACCGTGTGTAGGCACGACAGCCACGACCTCATACTTCCGCATTGATTTCTCCCTCCTCGATGATCCATTTCATGTGCCATTTTTTCCGGTATGCTCACAACATAACCCCTTCCATGTCCCTTCAAGTAGAATAATTATTACTTCTTTATATCGTGTGATAAATCGAATCAAAGTTGGAGAAAAACTTGATTTTCTAACAGTCCCTAAACTGTTCCAAATGTCCATGTTGACGTCATATTTTCTCCCAGAATAATTAGTAGATTAAAAATATAATTGAACAGGTTCATAATCAACATAACAAAGATGAAACCCCTTCTTTTATTTTATTTTAACTATTTTTAATTTCTGTAAAAAATAGTTCCCCAAAAAAAAAACTTGATTTGGGAAAACCCGAATTTTTTGATACAGGGTGCGTCCCACCAAACAAGGCCACGTCATCGCATGCGGATTGCACCGAATGGTGCATAACATGAACATGGATGTGTAGGCTTTCGCAAAATTTGATTTGGTCGTGTGTGCGTGCCAGAATCAACGCGTATTCGCCAAAAAATACTATATCGGCCTATTTTGACACCTCACCATAACTTCGTATGTACTCATCGGCTCGTAACAAAACTTGTGCCATTGGATTGGTAGCATTACGCTGGTCCTGTGACCCAAGTTTGGTTCGATTCTGAGAACATTAACGAAATATTGTTTCTTGGGCCCCACAGTTTTATATGACGGATGATTTTGCGTTTGGCTCATCGAAATCCAGTTCTTGATATTTCGTATCTTTTTTCTAGACTCGTAGACACTAAGTTTGACAAATTTGGAGAACTTTATCTCTGGCACATTTTTTGGTGTGAAGTGGGCCACGTATGGACCACTTTGACTCAAAATTGTCTATTTTATCCCTGTATCCAAATTGGACTTATGAGTAGTCAATCCTAGCTATTTCACATATTCTGAAAATATTGGTTTTATTTATTTCAGCATCCAGAGGTGTACGTGCAGATTCCACTTTTCCAGGAGCAGTTGACGGAGTTCAGGATCCAGGCAAATGTACCTTGCCAAACATGCAGTAGATCCTGTTATACTATCTGCTTGTGTTTATATATATATATATATATATATATATATATATATATATATATATATATATATATATATATTCTTGTGATGTGACTGGCTTAACCTAGGACCGTGAGACATTGCTTAGCGTCTGAACAAGATTCAGGTATCGACGTCGTACGCGGAGTCGTGTAACATCACTTAGAGAGTTGTTTCCACGATCCTATTTTTACGTGCTTGCTTTACCAAGTATATCAGACCGTAGGACACTTGACACTATTTTATGTGATAGAATCCTTCTTAAGGTATTTATGGTGATTTCATAAAGGCTTACAAGATTCGTGATATGAGACTTGCATATTATGTAGATATCATTATGACTCGTTGTACTAGCTAGAGGTTATGATCTTGCGTTTTATGGACATGAGACGTTGTGGACATGAGACATGAGGTTATATTGGGTGGAGAGAGACACACATGCTATAGGCTGATTATGTTTATATATATACTATGTTACTGGAGGTGTTTTAGTCTCTGTACCAGAGCTTGGCATATTTACTAGCCCTACGAATACTACTTGCTGCTATGGGCTCCCCGACACAGAGCCTGTAGTGGTCTCAGCCTGAGTACTAGTAATGCTCTTATTTAAATTTTACTTAGCTGATTATATAGCTTGCCCTGAGGACATGAATCCGAATTATGTCCCCAGGTGTACAAGAGGAGAGCTAACTCAAGATTTATAGGGCAGGTGTTTCTATTGGAGACGTACATGTTGCAGAGGACAAGGTTATTCCAGAGGACTTCTCTTGAGCACACAGTATTCTAACTATTAATTTATTATGCTTAGTGTTCTTAGATATTTGATCTTGTAGTTACTTCTGGATATTGTACTTGGAGTTAATTTTCTTTCCATTTTGATGACAGGTTGTTCCCTGTGATATTATTTATATTGCTTTGGTTGGACAGTTCATTTTATATTATTATGACTGTACTTGTCTCTTTATGATTTTGTTACTTATTGTGGATGAGATTAGATATATAAACTGTGACATGTATTTGTAGACCATTTTATATGTATTACAGCTTAAGTGCACTCTAACGGGTCCATTAAATTAGGTTTTTCCATTGGAGTTGTGCTGCTGGCCATTGCCACATGCCTAGTCCCTTGGTATTTTGGGACTGGGACATAACAGAATAGGCTGTCCGCTTGAGCGAAATGGGTCGTTAAATTATAAACCACTCAAAAAAAGTCTCATCCTCGAGACTTTCCGAGCGCAAACCATTCTATCACAAACTATCGAATCTATCTCAAGCATAACAATCAGTATTGCGTGTGCTGGGTCTGTCTCATTGAATGACTCTATCTTTCAATCCAAGCTATGACATGGTCTATAATGCGCCTTAGCGCGAAATATATCGCCTAACACGGGGTCATAATCCATCTTGAATGATAATCTAGGGCTTAGGCAAACTTATCCAAATTGTTATACTCGTCCAAGCGTATCTAGCACATTCACTTATAACAACATTTGATTTCAGCACATCATTGAGTTTGGATCATACACATATTCCAAGCGTCCCCGAAACACATGTATTTTAACTAAGCTTAGAGAGAGCAGAGTCGGACGAGTTACCCGGGAAAGTCTTAAGGGTTCTTTCGTCTTACAAATCATGATGATAACTTCAACATGGTCAATAAAATCTAAGTCATTTCCATTCCAACCAAATCAAGAATTACATTTTCGTCAAGCATGATCTATCCGATCTACCGACTAGCGTCCATGTCCTATTGTCCATTCCATTTGTGTCAAATACAGCACACACTTACCGTTCCAAGTCTAACTCTATGTATTGCTGCCCCAGTTCTATGACTTGCTTAAGCAATAATCTAAAGTGGGTTACACAAGTTCTTTCACTCGGCACAGGGTCGTCTGCCTAATTACTAGGTCAGCTCACAAGGTCATAGGTACAGTTTATATTTACGACTCATCGTACAATTTTTGTCGCATGATGCCCGCCATAATTCCTAAGGTCAAACTATTGTTCATTTGTGCAGGATATTCTACCTAAGCTTATTTTACTCAGATTTCTAAATATCGAGCACATATCATCCTACTCACATCAACATATTAGTTTGTACATGGTTCGAGTCCATTCAGTCAAATCCATGATATATCCATGTCGCATGTTAGTAATTCGCATAGGCTATCTCCTCAAACATGTTTGATAGAACCAATATATCCATTCAAAGTCTAGACCACCAAGCCATGATTCAATTCTAACTCTTCGATCTCAATCATAATCTCTAAGTCGTCCAACAATATTCATATATCTGTTCATAAAACTATCCAGCATGCCTTACTCCATGTTCTAGACTAACTCATTCTTGAAATACTTCTCATTCACTTGTATTCCCAAACTAGTCTTATCGAATCATAAGTCAAGACGATCCTTCAATTATCATGCTCCAACCTCCCGCAAGTTCGATCATCCTCGCTGGATGTGAGATCACTATACCAATGGTCTTGCTGGATAATCGTCATAATCCGGGTGTGACGCATGTACGGGTATGGAGTTACGCTTACACAAGACAAGAATGCCAAACATTATGGTTATCTTCGAAATGATCGAGATACCTTATCATTATACTTTCGCTCCATCCAAGTTATATATATATATATATATAAAAGCCTTCAAGTCATATCCGTTCATGTCATAATCATAATTTGTCTAGCCAAATTATCCAACTTCAGTGTTACCGTTCGATCAATCCGTTATCTACTTCTGACAATCCTCAAATAACTAAGTTTGAATACTCAAGCCAAAGTCTATCCACCTTCGTTACGTTCCATTCATCTAGTTTATTTGGAGTGATCACTGAACATGTTTCCGTGAGTTTGATCATCCCCGCTGGACATAAAATTACCACGCTAGTGCTCCCGCAGGATAATCGTTCTCATTCGGGCTGGATGTCGAGTATTTTCTTTTGGACTAGATTTAAGGTCGTTCTTCTAAACTCCAGATCGAATCTGTTATCGCTTATCTCTTTCATCGAACCACAATATTCCTTTACTTGTATCAATCTATGCTATCTTCCAATTATCGATACCATATCAAGTCTATTGATTTGAACCACAATATCTATTATAAAGTCCACTCCTGTTTTTGATTCAATTCAAAATTGCACGTACGTTCCACCAAGTTTCTTCGACCAAGATATTGATTTCCATTACCTTGAGTCCCTATTCGATATAAGCCTTATTACTTGTTCAACACATTTTCAATCGTTTGAACCAACTATCGCACGAGACTTATGAATTCGTTTAAACATTTCCAAAATAATTTATACATCACTCAGGAATCGAGTCATCCAATTAAATCCTCAATCATGTTTGCATCACTCGCTAGCATATTCACCAAGTCGTTTCTTAGAACTAATGTGCGATACCTAAGCAACACTACGATAAATCTTAGTCTCGTATATATCTTATTGATAGTTATCCAAGTAAACCATATTTAATTTGTATCTGCCAACACTTTTCATTCGATATAAGTAGGACGTTTCTTTAATCCCGGTGACCGACCTAATCATAGGCACCTTTGGGCGAGATCTACTTTGTTATCTTGGCTACCCTCTTCGAAATACTGTCCAAGCTATTTCTCAAAATCCAAGCATGATCCTCTATATTCTCCTTAGTAATAATCTGATAATGTTTCTATCGGTTGCCATTCTAAGTCTAACTTATTCTTATCTGAACGATATTCCAATCTCGCTTGCAAACTTGCTCGCACCAAAAAGGGTCTTACGGGCGATACTCAACACAACTTAGCCGAAAGGCTGTGTGCATAGCTAACCATCTGAATGATACTCTATTTTGCATACTAACCAGCTTGGTAATCACGTATAGGTATTCAGGTTCGCACATAACTTGTAAATTCTAGCACGAGTCTATTGCACAAAGTCTAACACAGGTCGGAATAAGGGTCTTCGCAAAACTATCCAGTTCAAGCAATCATACCATTCATATTCATAATTTTGAAATTATTTAGACTCATTGTATAGAACATCCCAATGGGTCAACGAGAGAGAGTGCATTTCGTACATAACCCAAAAACAAGCTTTCGAAACTGAAAAATTTGATAAGAAGTCCAAGGACGTAAAGTCATGCTTTGATACTAATATGTCATGCTCCGATCTCCCGCTGGTCACGAATCACCGCGCTAGCGCTATTGCAGAATGGTTATTCCCATCTGGACGTGATGTCGCATGAGCACAAGCTGCGCCCTTGCAAGGCCATGATCCGAACAGGCAGTAAAATGACTAAGCCACAGAGTCGCACAGATAGTCCGAATACAGCGAAATAAGAAACGAACTGGCAATTGGTAACAAGTTCACAGAGTTGTCAATAGAGGAAGCATTGAATAACACAAGTATAGAAGTAAAACAAGCACTTTATTGATATTGAATTAGTATTATAAGGGGTGCTAGGCCGAGATTATAAGTTGCTCAAGCCCTCTCTCTCGAAACAAAAATAGCGTGCCAAGTGGCTACAATTGTGGAATGATACATAAGCGATATTCCAATATTATGTCTTGTATATGTGCTTCAGCTTCGGACGCAATGCTCCACGGCTCCAGAGCAAACTTCCCGCTTTAGCTCGTAAAAAGGGGTTTTCACACCGAACGAGGTTCTCCCACACCCTGTGTCACTCTCCGTTCTCGATATACGAATTTGAAACATATTTTTGTTTTAGCATGGGTGCATGTGCATAGAGACTAGACCCATTCTTTAGTTTAACCTTGCTCATGGTTTATTTTGTGGGTTGGTTCAAGTCATGAGAACCTTTGGTTCAACCCTCAAACCCTACCATATTTAACCTAATATTTTTTCTCTCTCTCTCTCTTTACTTCTTCATTTCTTCCTCCTTCTTTAGTTTTCTCTCCCTATTTCCATAGGCAAGTACAATTTGTATGAGAAATAGAGAAACCCTCCATATTATTGTTCTATTATGTTTGTTATATGTTTCTAAGCACTTTTAGTACTTGGAGTTTTCTGTTTTGATGGATGGATTAGTGTAGATCTATATTTCTAACTTAGGATTTTTATGGGTTTCATGAGTTTTTATTATTTTTGATCTATTAAACTTGTGTCTTTGAAAACCAATTTTTCTATATGATAGAGCTTTCAATTTAGAGCATTTTGGCTTTTGGTTCACCCAGTTTGGACTTAAAATGAGAATTTTATGAACAAAACAATTTTTTCGGATTTTTGGAGTTTCCACCATGGCCGAACCTGCTGTTGGAGAAGACGAAGTTCCCATGCGGCCAGTGAGTCATGCGGCTGAGAGTGCTATGTGGCCTGAGAGGGTTATGCGACATAAACTTTTGTCGCATACTGACAGCATGCGTCCATCTTGTTGGACGCATGACTACCATCACACAAGTGTCCTTGAACACCTTATTCTTTCACTCGCTGAACGAATGAGAAATTTGCTAAGTCCCAGAGACCTTCATGCAGCATTAAACTTCATGCGGTATTGAACTCCATGCGGCACCGACACTCATGTGGCCTGGAGAGCATGCGACCACCATTTTCTTGGACGCATGACTATGAAATTATGGCACTTATTTAAATGGTTTTGTCTTTTCTTCCTGACACACTTTAAGGCTTGTCACTTCAGTCACATCAGTCACTTTATGTTACATCTCTGACACTTTATGTCATGCTCCAGTCCCAAAATACGTAGGACTAGGACACGTAAGCATGCCAGTCGCATGTATATGGCAACTCCAATATATGAAAACCATAACACATGCGTACGCTGTATCATGAATAATAATTCATAAGTGGTATATATTTATCACAAGTCACAGGACATAACAATATCTCATCAATAGAAATCAAATAGACATAAATAACCAATATCTATGAAACTAGATCTCAATATAAAGTATCTAATGATGGTAGTCGGATGGAAACAAATCTACTATCGAACTAGAATATAAATTAAACAAGATAAATACAATATAAGTACAACATCTAACAATCATGAAGCTCAAAGAGAAGACCTCCTCGAAATATACGTAGCAAGTCCGGATCTGCGCTCCTGCGAATACTCATAAACATCTACACCTGGAAAGGGACCAAGTCCTTAGAGGGACATAACAAGATACATAGAAGCATGCCATAAAGTAAATACTGTGAAAACTTAAGGGTGAACTAACCAGCTAATTGAAATATAATTTGAGGACAACTTTGAGTATATGGAAAAGTGTAGGCTAGACATATGCTGACGTAATTCACCAATCGTGACAACTGGCTAGTATATGCCACATATGCCCCCATACAAGGGCGCTATGTAATATAATAACGTCCATATCACTCTGAAGAGTGTGGCATCTGAATAATATAACGTCCATATCACTCCGAAGAGTGTGGCATTTGCATAGTATATATCGTCCATATCACTCCGAAGAGTGTCGCATATGTATAGTATATATCGTCCATATCGCTCTGTCGAGCGTGGCATCTGGATAAAAGAAGTGGGTGTCCCATACGCCTACTAGTCGTTCTCCCCGCCCAATGATCTATGCATGTTGTATCCACAGCACACTGTAGCTACTACACCGAGACGGAGTGCAAGTATCGGTGCCGTAACTCTGGCTCATAGTCTATCGTTAGAATAATAGTCCAACCTTACAACCAAACAAGGACAAGGATTGGACCTTCGTACTACAATAGCCTATGCTCCGACTACTAATAACTGCTAAGTCTTCTAACATGCATCACTATTAGCAGTTATACCCTATCCGTCGCATGACCTACACGTATAGGTGGCCAACCGCATACGCAAGTCCGTGCCCTACATGAGACTCACAACACGTGTAAGAAATATGTCAAGGCCTGGGGAGTCATACCGATAACTCCACAACTATAGGTGGGTCTACTAGACACTAGTTCAAACACAAGTCCTAACGTCAACGCCTTCGTTGACTGCACCCGAGTCTCTCTCGGATGCGCACAGTTATATAATATAAACATGCAACTAATAATACAGAATTTAAACAATACAACAAGACAAGGTATACTTGCCTAGCAAGAAGCTGCATAGTCCCGATATTCGACTCCAACAGTCGCACAGAACAATCTAATAGATCTTCGGGGTCAGCGTGCACAGGCACGGGAATCGGGGGTGACTGCTACAGGTCGTCTGGCAAGGGTGACGGGTCCAAAATGATGACGATGACAGTGATGATTACGAGGGTGATGATGATGATAATAATTATGATTAACATGGCGATTAGATCAATGATTTGGGTGATAGTAATAATGTGGATAATGATTGGGATGATGGTGATGACGAGGATGTTGTGGATGATGGTGATGACGAGGATGATGATGTGGATGATGGTGATGACGAGGACGATGATGTGGATGATGGTGATGACGAGGATGATGATGTGGATGACGGTGATGATGAGGACGATGATGATGATAACTAGGATGATAATATGTATGATGGTGATGACGAGGATGGTGACTGGGACGATGATGATGATGATGTGGATAGGGTGATGGTAATGGTGATTAGGGTTGGATATGATGATGAGGATGGTAATGATGTTGATGAGATAATAATAATTGGAATTGATGATGATAATGATGATGATGATGATGGGTTGATAGCTGACCGGAGTCCGACCAGGGGGAGCAAAAATCCGACAAGGTGAAGGGGCTGCGGTGATCGTCGAGGAAGGAAGAAGGCTCAGGGTCGTCCAGTGGTGGGGGGAGGAGGCTCGGGTGGCGGTGGTGTTGCTGGAGGTGTTGCTAGTGGTGTTGCTGGTAGTGTGGTGGTAACGGCTGAGGGAGGTATCCGGGGAGGAGAAGGAGTTAGGGAAGGAGAACGGAAGGAAGGAGCAGAGGTTGTGATCGTACTGGTGGTGTTGGTGATGGTGAGGGAAGTCGACGGTGGTTCTGGCGAGGATGGAAGCGTTGAGGTGAGGTGGTCGTGGTGTCTTGGTTCAGACGGAGGGGAACGGAGACAATGGTGGTGGCGGTTTGTGATATCGATGAGGGGGAGGTCAGGCCGGAGAAGAGGAGAATAGAGGGAGGAGGAGATGACTGCGGGGATGAGGTGGAGATAGGTCAGGAACGAGGCCAGTGATGGGCTATAGAGAAGACGACAATGGTGGTTCGGCTCAGGTTCGAGGTCGGCACAGCGGCTCAGGGAGACTGCTCAAAGCTCGGAGGAGGCTCGGCCGCGGCTGCTGGCGGAGGAGATCGGAGTCAAGTTGTGGAGAGGATGACAGGGAAGTGGTTGGCTGTGAGGGGTCAGGCGCTGGGTGGCCGGCGGCTTCGTCTCTGGCGGGGTTTGCTCCGGCGGGGAGATGATGAACAAGAGGGTGAAGGAGAGGGATGATGTCGGCTGGTGAAATAGTTTTAGTTTTTGGGGTTTTGGGAAAGTAAAGGAAAAATATGATATATATGTATATATATAATTTAGGTTTGGGGTTGACCTAGAATTAGGGCTTGGTCAACACTCCTTGGGATTGGGCCTTGGGCTCACATGGGGATGTTGGAGGGCTATAATTTACATTGTTTAAATGCGATAATAGGTTTAAAATAAAGGGGGCGATGTTGCGCGTTGCACATTCCGAAAATTATAAAAAAATTCCTATGAAGGAGAAAGTTGGCTTTCTTCATGTATTGTCCAATGGTGTGGACACCTCAATGGGCTTTTGCATAAAAGTGCCAAACAATTGGAAAATTGCATAAAGATGGAAATTGGGTTTAAATTTAATTAAAATTAACGTGTAAGGTGTTCTGGAATTAATTAGAAGTACATGAGGATAAAATTTGGTGGGACACAAGTGTCATGGACATAGAGGGCTCAGAGTAGAATATTATCATAAATTTGGGCTGCACAAAATGGTCAAGAATGTGTCTCCAATTTTGATTGGAAAGTACAAGGGTACAAAGTCGTATTTTTATTTAGAATTAAATAATAACGTCTGCGACGAATATTGTGCGACCAAAATGTAGCACAAGAAAGCATAATTATAAGTTACACCATGTTAGAATAGATGGCTGGCACATCTAGGGCAAGTGTGTAAAGTTTGTAGGAAGGCAATGGCTAGTATATTGTTCCAATTATCGAAGCAACGGTAAGGTGCACTAGGTGATATAAATATTGTATAATTAAATAAAATGCCGTGTCCTAATTTAAATTGGATACAAACTAGCCCTAATTTCTCTATCTATGCCAAGTAGACCTAATTTTGGGTGAGGGGGTTTACAATTTACCCAACTTAAAATAATTTCGTCCTCGAAATTAAACAAGGTGTGGTTTCTCTCTATTTAATCTCACTTGGTCACAATCTAAAAGAATTACCTCAAGTTTTAGCAATGGGGTTTCTACCCAACTTAGAATTTACCCATCTATCACCTAAGGCTATACATATAAGAAAATATCCCTCTAATGATTTAATCATGTTATTTAATCCTTAAAGTTTTAACACCGAACATATCATCTATGATATGCCCTTAATCAACTATAAAATGGAGTCACCAAGTCATATGATTAGCCTATGTGATATATCTAGTACTTATCAGTGTATCAAAATTATGCCAAGCACGAGGTTTCGTCTTTTTAAAATAAGGGAAGACGAAAAGCAATAATAAAAAGTTCAAGGAAAAGGTAATAGAATAGAAGTGTGGAAATCAAGGCGTTTAAAGAATTCAAGTGGGAATTGTCAAGGCAATTGTGGATTGAAATCCTATTTGGTAGTTTCTTATTCGCATACTCGTATTTGTACAGTTATGTAACTGATACGATATGCTCAGGCATATCTAGAGGGTAAGTACATTCGTCTACTAGTCAACTATATATCTCAATCCACGTAAAGTGGTTATGCGAAGAGCGAACCAAGTATACTAAGGTTGTTCAGACCGTAATACACTGATTCTGATTAGACATTTGTATCATTGTGTGGTTGATCAGGCCCCAATAATACATATGTTATGAACAAGCTCAATAAAAGAGTAAGCTTGCAAAACTAGGCTATAATAGCGACAAAAGTCAAGGTAGTTTAGAAAATATATATACGCTGGATTATGATGAAAGAATGGTAAAAATATAATTCAAATTCATAAGAAAATAAGACTCTATAGTCTCTACAGTTGTCATACTAACTCATTGTCTAAGTCGCTAGTCGACCAAATAGGGGTATGGACTTCTAAGTTCTACAGTTTGAATAAACCATAACTTCTTATGCTAGCATACAGTTAATGTCATTCAGTTACACTTCAATAATGAGTCAAGAGGACTATGTAACACTAGGTTATGAGGCATACTACCCAACTTAAAATAATTAAACTAATACTGTGACAGTCTCAAAAGAAATATATAAAATAACCTTGTTCTTGTAAATAAAGTATAAACTCTTATTGGGCTATACGAGGAATGGATCTTAGTACTGTTAGGGTCTCCTATTGAATCATATAGGTAATGGTCATCTTAAGTCTTAGTCGTAGTGCTCATATAACAAGTGTCAATGATACGAATAAAAAAGTTACTGGCCTTCAAGGGAAAGAGGATATAACTCGTATCGAGGTGGGGGTACAAATTACGTGATTCCAAACTAAAGGATAATCATCAAGTCACAATCTACAAGGATAACTCAAAACTATCATGCTCTAACTACCAAGCACAAAATTTTCAAAATTCAAGAGTAACAACTATAATCCTAGTAAGCTGTATATCCTAACATAAAATAAAATCACTTGACCTACAATCATAAGAGTTATGCGGCACGAGTTGAAATATGAAGAAAGGAAGAACATAATTTAGTCGTCGCACAACTAGCGAGCTTTAAGGTTGCAAGGAAACAAGATATAAAATTAAAAGAGAGAGACTCTTGATGATATCATAGTTTCCTAAGGGAAGATGCTATGCTAATCTCTGCATTTGACGTATGATCAAGAAAAATATTATTTTATTCCTCTAGGTTTTCTAAGGTGCTGTCTGCTAATGATAGGACAATGATCCAAATTTATGGTTCTCTAATACTATCTCACTTATGAAAGTTAGGTTTTGGTCCTATTATTCAAC
This sequence comes from Iris macrosiphon, assembly GCA_036927795.1. Classification (NCBI taxonomy): domain Eukaryota; kingdom Viridiplantae; phylum Streptophyta; class Magnoliopsida; order Asparagales; family Iridaceae; genus Iris; species Iris macrosiphon. The sequence continues at coordinate 72,938,566 of JAYESA010000005.1, read as the reverse complement.
CTTGGATTTCTATTGGTTCCTCAATACTGGGGTCAAACAATATGATCACTTCTAACTAATTCTAGTAGTGTCTATACTATTCTCAAGTTATTCCTAAATATATCAAGAGATAATCGTAAATTAATCTATAAGTAAGGGTTGCTAGGGTTAGGTAGTCCAAACTTAATGATGTGTCAATGCCCTAGTTGTATTCTTAATAGGAATGTTACCCTAATTATCATTCTAACAACAGGGATTTCTATATTCTAGGAGAAGGCTATACTCAAAGAATATTAGGGAAGCACATGAATCAAGTAGGATGTAATTATTTAAATAGAAGAAATTAGAAGGAAGGTGAATCATAGTCAATTGTGGATGATATCATATACTCTATTCCTAGATGCAGGCTTGCTCGGTACAGTAACATAACCAAGATAATATGCTCTAGACCTGTATGGGCCACCACTAAAACATGTCACGCTCCACTCCCAAAATATGTAGAACTAGGACACGTAAGCATGCCAGCCGCATGTATATGGCAACTCCAATATATGAAAACTATAACACATGCGTATGCTGTATCATGAACAATAATTCATAAGTGGTATATATTTATCACAAGTCACAGGGCATAACTAAATCTCATCCACAGAAATCAAATAGACATAAATATCTATAAAACTAGATCTTAATATAAAGTATCTAATGATGGTAGTCGGATGGAAATAAATCAACTACCGAACTAGAATATAGAATAAACAAGATAAATACAATATAAATACAACATCTAACAATCACGAAGCTCAAAGAGAAGACCTCCTCGAAATATACATAGCAAGTCCGGATCTGCGCTCCTGCGAATACTTATGAACATCTACACCTGGAAAGGGACCAGGTCCTCAGAGGGACATAACAAGATACATAAAAGCATGCCATAAAGTAAATACTGTGAAAACTTAAGGGTGAACTAACCAGCTAATTAAAATATAATTTGAGGACAACTTTGAGTATATGAGAAAGTGTAGGCTATACATATGCTGACGTAATTCACCAATCGTGACAACTGGCTAGTATATGCCACATATGCCCCCATACAAGGGCGCTATGTAATATAATAACATCCATATCACTCTGAAGAGTGTGGCATCTGAATAATATAACGTCCATATCACTCCGAAGAGTGTGGCATTTGCATAGTATATATCGTCTATATCACTCCGAAGAGTGTCGCATATGTATAGTATATATCGTCCATATCGCTCTGTCGAGCGTGGCATCTGGATAAAAGAAGTGGGTGTCCCATACGCCTACTAGTCGTTCTCCCCGTCCAATGATCTATGCATGTTGTATCCACAGCACACTGTAGCTACTACACCGAGACGGAGTGCAAGTATCGGTGCCGTAACTCTGGCTCATAGTCTATCGTTAGAATAATAGTCCAACCTTACAACCAAACAAGGACAAGGATTGGACCTTCGTACTACAATAGCCTATGCTCCGACTACTAATAAATGCTAAGTCTTCTAACATGCATCACTATTAGCAGTTATACCCTATCCATCGCATGACCTACACGTATAGGTGGCCAACCGCATACGCAAGTTTGTGCCCTACATGAGACTCACAACACGTGTAAGAAATATGTCAAGGCCTGGGGAGTCATACCGATAACTCCACAACAATAGGTGGGTCTACTAGACACTAGTTCAAACACAAGTCCTAACGTCAACGCCTTCGTTGACTGCACCCGAGTCTCTCTCGGATGCGCACAGTTATATAATATAAACATGCAACTAATAATACAGAATTTAAATAATATAACAAGGCAAGGTATACTTGCCTAGCAAGAAGCTGCATAGTCCCGATATTCGACTCCAACAGTCGTACAGAACAATCTAATAGATCTTCGGGGTCAGCGTGCACAGGCACGGGAATCGGGGGTGACTGCTACAGGTCGTCTGGCAAGGGTGACGGGTCCAAAATGATGACGATGACAGTGATAATTACGAGGGTGATGATGATGATAATAATTATGATTAACATGGCAATTAGGTCAATAATTTGGGTGATAGTAATAATGTGGATAATGATTGGGATGATGGTGATGACGAGGATGTTGTGGATGATGGTGATGACGAGGATGATGATGTGGATGATGGTGATGACGAGGACGATAATGTGGATGATGGTGATGACGAGGATGATGATGTGGATGACGGTGATGATGAGGACGATGATGATGATAACTAGGATGATAATATGTATGATGGTGATGACGAGGATGGTGACTGGGACGATGATGATGATGTGGATAGGGTGATGGTAATGGTGATTAGGGTTGGATATGATGATGAGGATGGTAATAATGTTGATGAGATAATAATAATTGGAATTGATGATGATAATGATGATGATGATGATGGGTTGATGGCTGACCGGAGTCCGACCAGGGGGAGCAAAAATCCGGCAAGGTGAAGGGGCTGCGGTGATCGTCGAGGAAGGAAGAAGGCTCAGGGTCGTCCAGTGGTGGGGGGAGGAGGCTCGGGTGGCGGTGGTGTTGCTGGAGGTGTTGCTAGTGGTGTTGCTGGTAGTGTGGTGGTGACGGCTGAGGGAGGTGTCCGGGGAGGAGAAGGAGTTAGGGAAGGAGAACGGAAGGAAGGAGCAGAGGTGGTGATCGTACTGGTGGTGTTGGTGTTGGTGATGGTGAGGGAAGTCGACGGTGGTTCTGGCGAGGATGGAAGCGTTGAGGTGAGGTGGTCGTGGTGTCTTGGTTCAGACGGAGGGGAACGGAGACAATGGTGGTGGCGGTTTGTGATATCGATGAGGGAGAGGTCAGGCCGGAGAAGAGGAGAAGAGAGGGAGGAGGAGATGACTGCGGGGATGAGGTGGAGATAGGTCAGGAACGAGGCCAGTGATGGGCTATAGAGAAGACGACAATGGTGGTTCGGCTCAGGTTCGAGGTCGGCACAGCGGCTCAGGGAGACTGCTCAAAGCTCGGAGGAGGCTCGGCCGCGGCTGCTGGCGGAGGAGATCGGAGTCAAGTTGTGGAGAGGATGACAGGGAAGTGGTTGGCTGTGAGGGGTCAGGCGCTGGGTGGCCGGCGGCTTCGTCTCTGGCGGGGTTTGCTCCGGCGGGGAGATGATGAACAAGAGGGTGAAGGAGAGGGATGATGTCGGCTGGTGAAATAGTTTTAGTTTTTGGGGTTTTGGGAAAGTAAAGGAAAAATGTGATATATATGTATATATATAATTTAGGTTTGGGGTTGACCTAGAATTAGGGCTTGGTCAACACTCCTTGGGATTGGGCCTTGGGCTCACATGGGGATGTTGGAGGGCTATAATTTACATTGTTTAAATGCGATAATAGGTTTAAAATAAAGGGGGCAATGTTGCGCGTTGCACATTCCGAAAATTATAAAAAAATTCCTATGAAGGAGAAAGTTGGCTTTCTTCATGTATTGTCCAATGGTGTGGACACCTCAATGGGCTTTTGCATAAAAGTGCCAAACAATTGGAAAATTGCATAAAGATGGAAATTGGGTTTAAATTTAATTAAAATTAACGTGTAAGGTGTTCTGGAATTAATTAGAAGTACATGAGGATAAAATTTGGTGGGACACAAGTGTCATGGACATAGAGGGCTCAGAGTAGAATATTATCATAAATTTGGGCTGCACAAAACGGTCAAGAATGTGTCTCCAATTTTGATTGGAAAGTACAAGGGTACAAAGTCGTATTTTTATTTAGAATTAAATAATAACGTCTGCGACGAATATTATGCGACCAAAATGTAGCACAAGAAAGCATAATTATAAGTTACACCATGTTAGAATAGATGGCTGGCACATCTAGGGCAAGTGTGTAAAGTTTATAGGAAGGCAATGGCTAGTATATTGTTCCAATTATCGAAGCAACGGTAAGGCGCACTAGGTGATATAAATATTATATAATTAAATAAAATGCCGTGTCCTAATTTAAATTGGATACAAACTAGCCCTAATTTCTCTATCTATGCCAAGTAGACCTAATTTTGGGTGAGGGGGTTTACAATTTACCCAACTTAAAACAATTTCGTCCTCGAAATTAAACAAGGTGTGGTTTCTCTCTATTTAATCTCACTTGGTCACATTCTAAAAGAATTACCTCAAGTTTTAGCAATGCAGTTTCTACCCAACTTAGAATTTACCCATCTATCAGCTAAGGCTATACATATAAGAAAATATCCCTCTAATGATTTAATCATGTTATTTAATCCTTAAAGTTTTAACACCGAACATATCATCTATGATATGCCCTTAATCAACTATAAATGGAATCACCAAGTCATATGATTAGCCTATGTGATATATCTAGTACTTATCAGTGTATCAAACTTATGCCAAGCACGAGGTTTCGTCTTTTTAAAATAAGGGAAGACGGAAAGCAATAATAAAGAGTTCAAGGAAAAGGTAATAGAATAGAAGTGTGGGAATCAAGGCGTTTAAAGAATTCAAGTGGGAATTGTCAAGGCAATTGTGGATTGAAATCCTATTTGGTAGTTTCTTATTCGCATGCTCGTATTAGTACAGTTATGTAACTGATACGATATGCTCAGGCATATCTAGAGGGTAAGTACATTCGTCTACTAGTCAACTATATATCTCAATCCACGTAAAGTGGTTATGCGAAGAGCGAACCAAGTATACTAAGGTTGTTCAGACCATAATATACTGATTCTGATTAGACATTTGTATCATTGTGTGGTTGATCAGGCCCCAATAATACATATGTTATGAACAAGCTCAATAAAAGAGTAAGCTTGCAAAACTAGGCTATAATAGCGACAAAAGTCAAGGTAGTTTAAAAAATATATATATGCTGGATTATGATAAAAGAATGGTAAAAATATAATTCAAGTTCATAAGAAAATAAGACTCTATAGTCTCTACAGTTGTCATACTAACTCATTGTCTAAGTCGCTAGTCGACCAAATAGGGGTATGGACTTCTAAGTTCTACAGTTTGAATAAACCATAACTTCTTATGCTAGCATACAGTTAATGTCATTCAGTTACACTTCAATAATGAGTCAAGAGGACTATGTAATACTAGGTTATGAGGCATACTACCCAACTTAAAATAATTAAACTAATACTGTGACAGTCTCAAAGGGAATCTATAAAATAACCTTGTTCTTGTAAATAAAGTATAAACTCTTATTGGGCTATACAAGGAATGGATCTTAGTACTGTTAGGGTCTCCTATTGAATCATATAGGTAATGGTCATCTTAAGTCTTAGTCGTAGTGCTCATATAACAAGTGTCAATGATCCGAATAAAAAAGTTACTGGCCTTCAGGGGAAAGAGGATATAACTCGTATCGAGGTAGGGGTACAAATTACGTGATTCCAAACTAAAGGATAATCATCAAGTCACAATCTACAAGGATAACTCAAAACTATCATGCTCTAAGTACCAAGCACAAAATTTTCAAAATTCAAGAGTAACAACTATAATCCTAGTAAGCTGTATATCCTAACATGAAATAAAATTACTTGACCTACAATCATAAGAGTTATGCAGCACGAGTTAAAATATGAAGAAATGAAGAACATAATTTAGTCGTCGCACAACTAGCGAGCTTTAAGGTTGCAAGGAAACAAGATATAAAATTAAAAGAGAGAGACTCTTGATGATATCATAGTTTCCTAAGGGAAGATGCTATGCTAATCTCTGCGTTTGACGTATGATCAAGAAAAATATTATTTTATTCCTCTAGGTTTTCTAAGGTGCTGTCTGCTAATGATAGGACAATGATCCAAATTTATGGTTCTCTAATACTATCTCACTTATGAAAGTAGGTTTTGGTCCTATTATTCAACCTTGGATTTCTATTGGTTCCTCAATACTGGGGTCAAACAATATGATCACTTCTAACTAATTCTAGTAGTGTCTATACTATTCTCAAGTTATCCCTAAATATATCAAGAGATAATCGTAAATTAATCTATAAGTAAGGGTTGCTAGGGTTAGGTAGTCCAAACTTAATGATGTGTCAATGCCCTAGTTGTATTCTTAATAGGAATGTTACCCTAATTATCATTCTAACAACAGAGATTTCTATATTCTAGGAGAAGGCTATACTCAAAGAATATTAGGGAAGCACATGAATCAAGTAGGATGTAATTATTTAAATAGAAGAAATTCGAAGGAAGGTGAATCATAGTCAATTGTGGATGATATCATATACTCTATTCCTAGATGCAGGCTTGCTCGGTACAGTAACGTAACCAAGATAATATGCTCTAGACCTGTATGGGCCACCACTAAAACATGTCACGCTCCACTCCCAAAATACGTAGAACTAGGACACGTAAGCATGCCAGCCGCATGTATATGGCAACTCCAATATATGAAAACTATAACACATGCGTATGCTGTATCATGAACAATAATTCATAAGTGGTATATATTTATCACAGGTCACAGGGCATAACTAAATCTCATCCACAGAAATCAAATAGACATAAATATCTATGAAACTAGATCTTAATATAAAGTATCTAATAATGGTAGTCGGATGGAAACAAATCTACTACCGAACTAGAATATAGAATAAACAAGATAAATACAATATAAATACAACATCTAACAATCACGAAGCTCAAAGAGAAGACCTCCTCGAAATATACATAGCAAGTCCGGATCTGCGCTCCTGCGAATACTCATGAACATCTACACCTGGAAAGGGACCAAGTCCTCAGAGGGACATAACAAGATACATAAAAGCATGCCATAAAGTAAATACTGTGAAAACTCAAGGGTGAACTAACCAGCTAATTGAAATATAATTTGAGGACAACTTTGAGTATATGGGAAAGTGTAGGCTAGACATATGCTGACATAATTCACCAATCATGACAACTGGCTAGTATATGCCACATATGCCCCCATACAAGGGCGCTATATAATATAATAACGTCCATATCACTCTGAAGAGTGTGGCATCTGAATAATATAACGTCCATATCACTCCGAAGAGTGTGGCATCTGCATAGTATATATCGTCCATATCACTCCGAAGAGTGTCGCATATGTATAGTATATATCGTCCATATTGCTCCGTCGAGCGTGGCATCTGAATAAAAGAAGTGGGTGTCCCATACACCTACTAGTCGTCCTTCCCGCCCAATGATCTATGCATGTTGTATCCACAGCACGCTGTAGCTACTACACCGAGACGGAGTGCAAGTATCGGTGCCGTAACTCTGGCTCATAGTCTATCGTTAGAACAATAGTCCAACCTTACAACCAAACAAGGACAAGGATTGGACCTTCATACTACAATAGCCTATGCTTCGACTACTAATAACTGCTAAGTCTTCTAATATGCATCACTATTAGCAGTTATTCCCTATCCGTCGCACGACCTACACGTACAGGTGGCCAACCGCATATGCAAGTCCGTGCCCTACATAAGACTCACAACATGTGTAAGAAATGTGTCAAGGCCTGGGGAGTCATACCAATAACTCCACAACTTTAGGTGGGTCTACTAGACACTAGGTCAGACACAAGTCCTAACGTCAACGCCTTCGTTGACTGCACCCGAGTCTCTCTCGGACGCGCACAGTTATATAATATAAACATACAACTAATAATACAAAATGTAAACAGTACAAAAAGGCAAGGTATACTTGCCTGGCAAGAAGCTGCGTAGTCCCGATATCCGGCTCCAATAGTCGCCCAGAATAATCTAATAGATCTTCGGGGTCAGCGTGCACAGGCACGGGAATCGGGGGTGACTGCTATAGGTCGTCTGGCAAGGGTGACGGGTCCAAAATAACGACGATGACGGTGATGATTACGAGGGTGATGATGATGATAATAATTATGATTAGCGTGGCAATTAGGTCAATGATTAGGGTGATAGTGATGATGTGGATAATGATGGGGATGATGGTGATGACGAGGATGTTATGGATGATGGTGATGACGAGGATGATGATGTGGATGATGGTTATGACGAGGATGATGATGATGATGACTAGGATAATGATATGGATGATGGTGATGACGAGGATGGTGACTAGGACGATGATGATGATGTGGATACGGTGATGGTAATAGTGATTAGGGTTGGATATGATGATGAGGATGGTAATAATATTGATGAGATAATAATGATTGGAATTGATGATGATGACGATAATGATGATGGGTTAATGACTGACCGGAGTCCGACCAGGGGGAGGGGAAGTCCGGCAAGGTGAAGGAGCTGCGGTGCTCGTTGAGGAAGAAAAAAGGCTCGGGTGGCGGTGGTGTTGCTAGAGGTGTTGCTGGTGGTGATGGTTGAGGGAGGTGGCCGGGGAGGAGAAGGAGTTAGGGAAGGAGAACGGAAGGAAGGAGCAGAGGTGGTGATCGTGCTGGTGGTGTTGGTGATGGTGAGGAAAGTCGACGGTGGTTCTGGCGAGGATGGAAGCATCGAGGTGAGGTGGTCGTGGTGTCTTGGTTCAGGCGAAAGGGAACGGAGACAATGGTGCTAGCGGTTTATGATGTCGACGAGGGGGAGGTCAGGCCGGAGAAGAGGAGAAGAGAGGAAGGAGGAGATGACTGCGGGGATGAGGTGGAGACAGTTCGGGGACGAGGCCGGTGATGGGCTATGGAGAAGATGACAATGGTGGTTCGGCTCAGGGTCGAGGTCGGCACATCGACTTGGGGAGACTGCTCAAAGCTCGGGGGAGGCTCGACCACGGCTGCTGGCGGAGGAGATCGGAGTCGAGTTGTGGAGAGGATGATAGGGAAGTGGTTGGCCGTGAGGGGTCAGGAGCTGGGTGGCCGGCGGCTTCATCTTCGGCGAGGTTTGCTCCGGCAGGAAGATGATGAACAGGAGGGTGAAGGAGAGGGATGATGTCGGCTGGTGAAATAGGTTTAGTTTTGGGGGTTTTGGGAAAATAAAGGAAAAATGTGATATATATATATATATATATATATATATATATATATATATATAATTTAGGTTTGGGGTTGACCTGGAATTAGGGCTTGGTCAACACTCCTTGGGATTGGGCCTTGGGCTCACATGGGGATGTTGGAGGGCTATAATTTATATTGTTTAAATGCAAGAATAGGTTTACAATAAAAGGGACGATGTTGCGCGTTGCACATTCCAAAAATTATGGAAAAATTCCTATGAAGGAGAAAGTTGGATTTTTTAATGTATTGTCCAATGGTGTGGACACCTCAATACGCTTTTGCCTAAAAGTGCCCAACAATTGGAAAATTGCACAAAGATGGAAATTGGGTTTAAATTAATTAAAATTAATGCGCAAGGTGTTCTGGAATTAATTAGAAGTACACGGGGATAAAATTTGGTGGGACACAAGTGTCATAGACGTAGAGGGCTCAGAGTAAAATATTATCATAAATTTGGGCTGCACAAAATGGTCAAGATTGTGTCTCCAATTTTGATTGGAACGCATAAGGGTACAAAGTCATATTTTTATTTAGAATTAAATAATAACGTCTGCGACGAATGTTGTGCGACCAAAATGTAGCACAAGAAAGCATAATTATAAGTTACACCAAGGTCAGAATAAATGTCTGGCATATCTAGGGCATGGGTGTAAAGTTTGTAGGAAGGCAATGGCTAGTGTAGTGCTCCAATTATCGAAGCAACGGTAAGGCGCACTAGGTGATATAAATATTGTATAATTAAATAAAATGCAGTGTCCTAATTTAAATTGGATACAAAGTAGCCCTAATTTCTCTATCTATGCTAAGTAGACCTAATTTTGGGTGAGGGAGTTTATATTTCATTTATTGTCCGTCACTTCATCACTTGTCCCAAGGAGTAGACCTTAACCCAATGCATGCGTCCAAGTGGTTCATGCGACCTGACTTCATACGGCCTGACTTTTTATATTTGTCCAGGACTTGTCATGCGGCCTAACTTCTTGCGGCCTGACTTTTCATATGTGTCAAGCATTTGTCATGCGGCCTGACTTCATGCGTCCTGACTTTTCATATGCATTTGGGACTTGTCATGCGGCCTGACTTCATGCGGCCTGACTTCCTAAGCGACCTAGAGACCCATACGGCCTTGCTTGTTTTGATTTAATATTTTCTTGATTCATTGGACCTAATATATAATTGGTAATTGGACTCGAATACTGTATCCATACTGATACCACTATTTCTTGATATTGTTCATAATTTAATGTGCGCCGAGGTATGACACATCGTATCACGTGTTAAGTGATTATATTTTGGTTATGCATCGAGAATGCCTCCAAATTCCTATATGCATGATATTATAAATATATATTTTGTTTCTCTGGCACGGGCATAATAAGCGAGTCAACTACAAAAGTGTGGCTAAGATATTGATTGTCTGAATGTTGCATCATGCTCCGGTGAATCCAGATTTGACTTCCAGGGATTCGTATATAGCGTGTCCGTACTTTATACGACATCTTAAAGGAAATTCTCATGTGACCACGCATTGAGATTTCAAACATAACATAGGGCTAATTAGGTAACTAAAATTGGTAATAACATTGGAGGGAACGGTATCCCGAGATTATGCCAACGAACCTTCCCACAGAGATTCATTCTAAGTGCGTTGTGGGCTGGCCACCACATATACTGTATATTATCTGCCTTAGTAGAGTGTAGTATCTGACCTATTATTATGACGAGCCACTATTTTAATATAGGAACACTGGAACCGCTAATACCGTATTTTTAGTGCAGTGGCCCCATGGGGGACTGGTCCATCCTACAAATGCCTATTTTATTTATTTGGTTCAGTTAGCTCACGTTCGGCACTAGCGTGATCTGAGGATACTTATTATGTATTATTTTTGAGATAACCTCATACTCCATAAAATAGCAAGCCGTACAAATGATTGGCCGATATAAGAAATGGACTTGGTTGTGATTGTATTATTCGGTTAGTAGCCTAGAAAAATGGACTATCATAGTATGATAGTTCAACCATTTTCTTTGTTGGTTGTAGGGTTGAGCCTTTGCGCTAGGATATGCCAAGGACCTAAGTTACGACACTGAACCTATGTATTATATATATTTTTCTTGGTTTTTTTATTTCTTTATTTTATGTTTCTTTTGTGGTACTTGCTATTTGGGGTCTAACCCCACTGGTTTTGCATGGCCAGGTTTCGAGCCAACACCCGAGGATCTATGGTACCTTCCTCCAACTCATGGCGCATACCAGGAATATGGTCGCAGGGGATAGCGAGTGGGTTTTCTTCTTCCCTGCTCGTCATTGCACATTTACTTCTTTTGGGCATTTAGCCACTACACCTGTTAGACGGGCTCATCTGGACATGAGTTTTCTTACATGATTGTATTAAATCAGATTGCAGCTGATCATTATAATAAACTTTAGTTACTCTTCAAGCTCCTTATTTTTCATAGCTGGTCTCCAAAATATTTTGAGAATGTATTTAGGATGCCTTATTGCTTTATCATATATGCTCTATGCTTACTGTTTATTGTTTGAATAATTAAGACATAGATGTTCTTGACCATAGAAGACTTGGTTGTCGTATGCATCCCCTTGTCTTATACAGCCGTGATCGCCGTACGATGTATAACACCTTGTACGGGGTAGCTGGCCATGTCCGTCTCCGTATTCCGGTACTAAGGAATGACAAGGTTTAGTGGTGGCCCATGTAGGTCTGTTCTTCATACTTGTAGGGTGTCATAGTCCTAGGAGTCTCAATCAAACATGATCCTTCTTAAAACTCTGAATTCGTCCTCTTTGATACTCAGTTTGAATTTTTCCAGATTGGTTGCTTCCTTGTTCCTTCTCGTCCTGTACTTGATGTTTCTTGTGCTCTTATTTAGGGCTTTCCCTTCCCTTGATGCTGCTGCAATAATAGAGGTAGAGTTGCCATTGGAAAGAAATACAGTGGAACCCCAGCCAAGGATCCGAGTGAGCCAACGATGAATGGGACAGAGAAGCAGCTCTAAGTGTTCCTGTACCTCCCGTAGTGCCAGCAATATTGGATACCCTGTATTTGCTAAAAATTATTCGTGGATTATTGGTTATCTAACAGTACCAGATGGTGGCGCAACAACAACAACAACAATAACAACAAAAGCTCCAACAGTAGGAACATAATGTCCTGTTGAACCAAGGGTTGTAGACGGCCCTAGAACGAGGCAGGAGAACAGATTCTGGGACATCTATTAGATTTTGTAGACTGAACCCAAAATATTTCGATGGCACGGAGGACGCAATCACGACAGATGATTGGCTCCGGGATATTGAGACCATTCTGACAGCAGCTAAAGTTTTGGCCGAGGAACAAGCTGACCTGGTTCGCCTACAACACCAAGATTTGGCAAGAGATTGGTGGGCTACGATGTGTCACGCCCCGGCCCCGAGGGCCTCCCGACCACCGTTCCCCCGGGACGGACCGGACGCGAATCACCGTGCCTTGGCGCTCCCGCGGGACGCGTATGGCCATTTGATACCGGGAGGTGATACCGTACGAGCCTGGGGTTGTGCTCGCACAAGGCAACAGTTAAAGTTTGGCTATCATCACATTAATCGAGTAAGCAACGGAGGAACATTATTGCAAGCATTTATCCATATGAGTACTCGGGACAAATTAAGGGACTGGGTTTATTTGATTACAAAGGTATCGTTCCATACATTATGCCCCTTATACGAATGCAACCCGAGGCAATCAAAACCAGATTTCTGGGTCTTGGGGATGAGGTACGCCTATCGCTCCCTCAGACGATCCAGTACCTACAAGCAAGTAAACTGTTGATGGGTCAGCACTTTTATAAGTACTGGTGAGAATAAACAACTGAACAGAAGCAAACATTCACTAAAACCAACACTAAGTAATCAGGTTATAAAATATTATATTACTAGGGATCTTTCTAGTTTTACCTATGTTCATTTCAAGCAGCATAAGAACGGAGTCATATTACTTTGTTTATGAAAACATCTTTTGAAACAGAGTTCATATTCGATATTAAGCAAGCAAGCAAGCAAGACAAGACAAATATTCTATTATCAGGGTGTGCGCAGCGTGTCTCATGAACTATACTCAAAGACTCTAGGGACAAATGTACATCTAGGAACAAATACATATCTAGGGGCAGTCCTCTATCAAGCCAACACAATAAACTATCTTATATGCAGTACGGTCCCCGAGTAACTCAGGATCGGCAACGGTTGATCCAACTAACCAATGACTCTTTTATCTGATGTTATTGGCAGCTATGACTCATGTTTGCTTTCCACTATCTCTGTAGCAGCCATGACCAAGGTTCAGCTCTCCACCAAAGCCATTGTCCGACTGATTCAAATGCATAAAATACTATCAAATAAACTCTAGTATGCAAACGAGACAAACTATCAGACCATATTTCTTTGTTGTGGACTAGCTGCCCTCACTGAACAAGTTCAAGCATACGATATGGTTCTCTCGAAGCACAAGTGATACTGGAACATGTTCATACAAACTCTTAGTGTTATGACCCGCATCCGAATATTCGGGCACGAGTACGTGGGTACGTCCAGCCTACGCCGCAGTGTCGGCGGTAGTACGCTGTCTAGGTCATAATGACAGGTAATAAAATCTATCTCATTAACAGTAAATAAATAGACAAGGAAAATAACAGGAAATAGGAATGCTAAGATTTCATAGATTAAATGTGATATACAAATCCATGGTTTAATACAGAATCCAGAAGATAAATCGGGGACAAACCCGATTACTGTGCTGAAAGAAAATACTAGCTAACTGGCTGCTACTCCTCAAAGTTAGTCTCCTGAGTAGGAACCGGCTTCTCAACTGTGTCACTTGCTCCCTCATAGGGACCATAATAGGTGGGGGCAAAGTCCTCATCATCGCCTAAAACAACGGATCCAGTCAGGAAAGGAGCAAAGTACACAATGCACAATAATATTAAACTAAATATTTATGACAAGTAGAAAAAAACTGACTAAGTATCATGTTCAGAATATGCATAGTAAATAGTAAAATTAACTAAGAGTTAAGCACTAAAAATCGGGAAATATAAGTAAAATAGGATTTATTTGCTATAAACCAGGGGCATGAGTAAAATAGGAGTAAAATGTGACAGGAAATGTAACTATAACAAGACACCAAGAACTGCAACACGACAAGAACTATGTGCGTGAACTTGTGTATTTAGAATACATAGTTGGCATGTAGGGGCTTATAAGGCTAATAAGGCCGTCATGGACGACTAACAGTCAGGAACAATCAGGAATAAGGCTGATGGTACAGTCGTATACCAACAGCTAGCAGTCACGACAGGGGGAAAGGTAAACTACATGCCTTCTAGTATTCTCCCACCCGACACGAAAAGCAAGACATGAAATCCAGTATTCAAGACATAAAATCTAGTATTCAAGACATGAAATCCAGTGTTCTAACACTATGTGTAACATCCAGTGGTACTAGTAGAGCAAGGAACTAATTATCACAATATAAAGAATAAACTTGAAGTGCAGGTACTTGCCTGTTGTTTGGATCCAATTACAGTTTTGTGTCTCGGGGAAATTTCTAGAAATGTGTCAAGATGCTAAAATAAACATTACCATCATGCTCAGAATATATCAAATAGCTAGAAATGCCTGTCCTTGAGTCCAATTTGGAGACAAGGGCAAAAACGGTAATTTTGGGTCAAAACGGGGTCCGCATGTGGGCCCGCTTTGCACCGAAAAACGTGTCAGGGTCAAAGGTCTCCAAATTTACCAAACTTAGTGTCAACAGGTCAGGAACGATGATACGAACCCAACGGAACTTCCAGAATTGGATTCCGATGAGCCGATCACGAAATCGCCCGTCGAGCGGGGCCTGTGGGGCCCACGACACGCGATTTTGTCAACGTTCTCAGAATCGAATCAAACTTGACCCACAGGACCAGCGTATTTCTACGAGTCCGATGGTGCAAGTTTTGTCTCGATCCAACATGTGTACGCAAAGTTGGGGTAAATTGCAGAAAAGTCGGATAAGGGGCGATGTCCGCGGATACACGTTGATTCCGGTGTGCACGCATACCCGAATCAGCTTCCGCGAAATTCCACACGTCCGTATCGACGGCGCGCACGTATCTGTGAAGACCGTATGTGACCAAGTCGTCCCGTTTGGCGGGGCATACTCAGTTCCGGGTGAAACAGGGTCTGATTTTTCCTGTTTTTGGATCGCGGTGTGCGATCACCACAGGACGCGATGCCCCGAGCGGTTTGTCCGGGCACCGAGAGGGTCATACAGGCTTCGCAACGCAATTTACGGAATTGAAAACGGGGCAGCGAGGAGAAAGATATGAGTACCTGAACAGGGCTTAGAAACCGAGATTTTCTCGTGTCCGTGTCGTGTCCGAAACACCGACACGGGGATTCGGGAATTTGGGTTAGGGTTAGGGTTTTGCGGCCGTAGAAGGCGGGGGCCGGCCGGAGGCGCGCCGAAGAGGACCGGGGATGGTTCGCCGGGGCGAGGCGGAGGCGATGGGAGGCGAGCGGCGCCGGAGTCCGGGCGGAGGCGGCTGGCTGCTCGCTGCTGCTGCTGGAGGAGGCGGCGTCGGGGCCCCTGGCCGGAGCAACAGAGGAGGAAGGAGAGGGAAAGGAGGAGCAGCTGCGGCGGGCGGCGAGGTGGCGGTGAGCTGCAGCGGGCGGTGGAGCTAGGTGGCGTCGAGGAGAACGACGGGGGAGAGGTCGACGGTGAGGGGAATTTAAAGGGGCGGGGAGAGGAGAGAGGGAGCCGGGTGGTGGCGCTCCGGGGAGGTCGGGCGGAGCGCGGGCGGCGGAAACGACGGTGGACGCGGGGTCGTGGCGTGGCGGCGGCGCCGGACGCGGGGGGGAAAGCGACCGGGTCGCTGGGGAGTTTGGGTTCGGGTGCGGGTCGGGTTCGGGTGGACCCGACCCGACCCGCTAAGGGGGCTGGGCCTAATGGGTTTGGGCCGCGGCCGTTGGGCCGGGCCGAACGGGCTGGGCTTGGGCCGGTTAAAACAATTAATAATAATAATAATAATAATAATAAATGAATAAATAAATAAATAAATAATAATTGTTTTCAGGTGTTTTAAATTAGGTCCGAGGCCCGATAAATTCCAGAAAAATTACCCTAAGTCCAGTTTTCCATTTTACACCCAAAAATATTATTTCCATAATATTTTAATATTATTTATTAACAATAAAAATCATTTAATAATTAAAAACCCTAATTTTAATTACAGAAAATTCCCAGAAAATTCTAGAAAATTGTGAAAAATCTTAATTTAAAATTCTTGCAAAATCTGGGGGTTTATAATCTACCCAACTTATAAAAATTTCGTTCTTAAAATTTAAAATTAAACCATAATCTGTTAACCCTTTATGTACATCAATCAAAATCTCTTTGCGATAAATAAAATCCTAATCTTATCCACTGCAATCACTTCAAGGTTAAGATGACTACTGTTCCAATCAGAAATTCAACCTATGGTTATTACTTCTTACTTTCTCAAATTGTCCACAGGCAATTTTAAATTAAGTCCATCTACCACCTTCAAGATTTGCATATGCTTATAAATTTACCTCACGATTCTAATTATCATAATTTCTTCTGGAAGTAATTCGAGTCCAGTAGTATTCCCATTCACACTTGTACGCTTCCACTTTTTAAATTCCATTCTCATCTCTAATATTCCAGCTAGTTAGTCCAACCATCAAATTTTTTATTTTTAATTCAAATCATCAAGTTGAAAAATAATTTTAAATGTAGTCCACCAATGTTCAAGTTGAATCATATATCCTCTAAATTCAAATTGACGATTTTACTTTCATTATTCAAAATTTAAATCATGTACCTAAGGTATAACTATTGGGTCCTCGATATCAATTCATTAATCATCTTAGTCACCCCTCTAAATTTTCAAAATTAGAATGGCTTGCTTCTTCCAATCTAACCTTACTCTGTCACAATCAAAAAGACATTCCTCTCGAGTTGACAAATGCATTGCTAACCAACTTAGAGTTTACCCATTCATCACAAAAGACTATATACTTTAAGAAAATATTACTTAATATGGTTACTCATGTCATTCAATCCTCGAAACTTCAAACCGATCATGATATGTCCTTAATTTCGAAAGAAAAAATCCTCAAGCATGTGATCGGCCTATGGGACATATCTAGTATTCTCTGTGTATCAGACTTATACCAAGCACGAGATTTCGTCTTTCCGAAATAAGGGAAGACGAGGATCAATAATAAAGAGTTCAAGGGTGAGGTGATAGAACAGAAGTATCGGGATCAAGACGTTTAAAGAATTCAAATGGGACTTGTCAAGTAGTTGTGGATTGAATCCTATCTTGGTAATTCCTATTCACATGCTCGTATTAATACAGTTGTGTAACCTATATGATATGCTCGGACATGTCTAGAGGGCAAGTATACTAGTCAACTATATATCTCAATCCACGTAAAGTAGTGCGAAGGGCGAATCAAAATGCACTAAGGTTGATCAGACTGTAATACACTGATTCTGAATAGACAATTGTATTAGTGTGTCGACCCACTAATACATATGTCATGAACAAGCTTGATAAAGAGTAAGCTTGCAAAACTAGGCTATACTAGCAGCATAAGTCAAGGTGTAACGAATATAAGTACGCTAGATGATGATGAAAAGGAGGTACAAATTATTTACGTTCACAAAACAACCTACAATAAGCACAATAGCAAAAGATTCTACAATCTCTATAGTTATCAATATAAAAGCATTCCAGGTTATTAGCAAGTTTAAAATTTCTAGGTTGGGGCTGAGGTCACGAACCAATAGGCACGAGCTAACCAATACTAGGAACGGTATCTACAAATCACTTATGCGCATTAGCTGCTCCAAGAGTCTGCGCGTTCTCCATGGTCATACTGGTAGAGCATCTCGTGGTGATCTTGTAGGAACCTCGTCGCTTGCTGGTAGATCCTTTACTCTGCATCCAAAATAAACGATAAGGGGCACACAGGAATCAAGGCAGGATGCAAGTCAATAAAATGATTCGAAACTGATATGAATATCAAGAACGATTCAATCAAGTGGATGAGCTTTTCCTAAAATCCTCAATCTTATTGCAGGCCTGTTCGGTCCCTAAGTTGAAACCGAACAATTTAGTCGTTGACCTGCATGGGCCACCACAAAAATGTGTCACGACCCGCACCCGGATATTCGGGCACGAGTACGTGGGTACGTCCAGCCTACGCCGCAGTGTCGGCGGTAGTACGCTATCTAGGTCATAATCACAGGTAATAAAATCTATCTCATCCACAGTAAATAAATAGACAAGGAAAATAACAAGAAATAGGAATGCTAAGATTTCATAGATTAAATGTGATATACAAATCCATGGTTTAATACAGAATCTAGAAGATAAATCGGGGACAAACCCAATTACTGTGCTGAAAGAAAATACTAGCTAACTGGCTGCTACTCCTCAAAGTTAGTCTCCTGAGTAGGAACCGGCTTCTCAACTGTGTCACTTGCTCCCTCATAGGGACCATAATAGGTGGGGGCAAAGTCCTCATCATCGCCTAAAACAACGGATCCAGTCAGGAAAGGAGCAAAGTACACAATGCACAACAAGATTAAACTAAATATTTATGACAAGTAGAAAAAAATTGACTAAGTATCATGTTCAGAATATGCATAGTAAATAGTAAAATTAACTAAGAGTTAAGCACTAAAAATCTAGAAATATAAGTAAAACAGGATTTATTTGCTATAAACCAGGGGCATGAGTAAAACAGGAATAAAATGTGACAGGAAATGTAACTGTAACAAGACACCAAGAACTGCAACACGACAAGAACTATGTGCGTGAACTTGTGTATTTAGAATACATAGTTGGCATGTATGGGCTTATAAGGCTAATAAGGCCGTCATGGACGACTAGCAGTCAGGAACAATCAGGAATAAGGCTGATGGTACAGTCGCGTACCAACAGCTAGCAGTCACGACAGGGGGAAAGGTAAACTACATGCCTTCTAGTATTCTCCCACCCGACACGAAAAGCAAGACATAAAATCCAGTATTCAAGACATGAAATCTAGTATTCAAGACATAAAATCCAGTGTTCTAACACTACGTGTAACATCCAGTGGTACTAGTAGAGCAAGGAACTAATTATCATAATATAAAGAATAAACTTGAAGTGCAGGTACTTGCCTGTTGTTTGGATCCAATTACAGTTTTGTGTCTCAGGGAAATTTTCAGAAATATGTCCAGATGCTGAAATAAATATTACCATTATGCTCAGAAGATATCAAATAGCTAGAAACGCCTGTCCTTGAGTCCAATTTGGAGACAAGGGCAAAAACGGTAATTTTGGGTCAAAACTGGATCCGCATGTGGGCCCGCTTTGCACCGAAAAATGTGTCAGGGTCAAAGGTCTCTAAATTCACCAAATTAGTGTCAACAGGTCAGGAAAGATGATACGAACCAAACAGAACTTCCAGAATTGGATTCCGATGAGCCGATCACGAAATCGCCCGTCGAGCGGGGCCTATGGGGCCCACGACACTCGATTTCGTCAACGTTCTCAGAATCGAATCAAACTTGACCCACAGGACCAGCGTATCGCTATGAGTCTAATGGCACAAGTTTTGTCTCGATCCGACGTGTGTACGCAAAGTTGGGGTGAATTGTAGAAAAGTCGGATACGGGGCGATGTCCGCGGATACACGTTGATTCCGGTGTGCTTGCACACCCGAATCAGCTTCCGCAAAATCTCACACATCGGTATCGACGGCGCGCACGTATCTGTGAAGACCGCACGCGACCAAGTCGTCCCGTTTGGCGGGGCGTACTCAGTTTCGGGATAAAACAGGGTCTGGTTTTTCCTATTTTTGGATCGCGGTGTGCGATCACCACAGGACGCGATGCCCCGAGCGGTTTGTCCGGGCACCGAGAGGGTCATACAAGCTTCACAACGCAATTTACGGAATTAAAAACGGGGCTGCGAGGAGAATGATATGAGTACCTGAACAGGGCTCAGAAACCGAGATTTTCTCATGTCCGTGTCGTGTCCGACACGTCGATACGGGGATTCGGGAATTTGGGTTAGGGTTAGGGTTTTGCGGCCGTAGACGGCGGGGGCCGGCCGGAGGCACGCCGGAGAGGACTGGGGATGGTTCGCCGGGGCGAGGCGGAGGCGATGGGAGGCGAGCGGCGCCGGAGTCCGGGCGGAGGCGGCTGGCTGCTCGCTGCTGCTGCTGGAGGAGGCGGCGTCGGGGCCCCTGGCCGGAGCAGCGGAGGAGGAAGGAGAGGGGAAGGAGGAGCAGCTGCGGCGGGTGGCGAGGTGGCGGTGAGCTGTAGCGGGCGGTGGAGCTAGGTGGCGTCGAGGGGAACGGCGGGGGAGAGGTCGACGGTGAGGGGAATTTAAAGGGGCGGGGAGAGGAGAGAGGGAGCCGGGTGGTGGCGCTCCGGGGAGGTCGGGCGGAGCATGGGCGACGGAAACGGCGGTGGACGCGGGGTCGTGGCACGGCGGCGGCGCCGGACGCGGGGGGGAAAGCGACCGGGTCGCTGGGGAGTTTGGGTTCGAGTGTGGGTCGGGTTCGGGTGGACCCGACCCGACCCGCTAAGGGGGCTGGGCCTAATGGGTTTGGGCCGCGGCCGTTGGGCCGGGCCGAGCGGGCTGGGCTTGGGCCGGTTAAAACAATTAATAATAATAATAATAATAATAATAATAATAATAATAATAATAATAAATGAATAAATAAATAAATAAATAATAATTATTTTTAGGTGTTTTAAATTAGGTCCGAGGCCCGATAAATTCTAAAAAAATTACCCTAAGTCCAGTTTTCCATTTTACACCCAAAAATATTATTTCCATAATATTTTAATATTATTTATTAATAATAAAAATTATTTAATAATTAAAAACCCTTATTTTAATTACAGAAAATTCCCAGAAAATTCCAGAAAATTATAAAAAATCTTAATTTAAAATTCTTGTAAAATTTGGGGGTTTATACTTAGTCTTACACAAGCATTTCAGGATACTCTAGTTAAGCAGACATATTCGTTTTAATGACAAGCTAGGTGAGTTCTCTTATTAGCATGTAAGGCAGGTTCTATCATTCTCTTTAAGAAAACAAGCATTCAAAATACTCAGATTCATTATTAAGGCATGTAAGAATCAGAGAACGAAGTTTTGCCCACTTACCTTGATATATAGTGCCGACACGGCGGGCACTACATACTTACCCACCAACAAAAAATTTCGTCCTCGAAACTTCAAGGATAACTTCTCTATATTCCAAGCAGCGATAGTCCTCATCCCTCGCCGTACTAAATTGAAACAATCAAGTCCAGAAAATATTTGTACAACTTTGAGAATATCTATGGACTTATTGTATGGAATACTCTATTGCAATACCATATTGAGCACTTCTCAGAGTCCTAGCAATGGATTGGGCAAGAATTGAATCTTCTCTGATACCATTATGTCACGCCCCAGCCCCGAGGGCCTCCCGACCACCGTTCCCTCGCGGTGGACCAGACGCGAATCACCGCGCCTTGGCGCTCCCGTGGGGCGCGTATGGCCATTTGATACCGGAACGTGATGCCGTGCGAGCCTGGGGTTGCGCCCGTACAAGGCAACATCATTAAAAATTGGCTGTCATCGCATTAATCGAGTAAGCAGCAGAGGGACATTATTGCAAGCATTTATCCATTTGGGTACTCGGGGCAAATCGAGGGACTGGATTTCTCTGATTACAAAGGCATCATTCCATACATTATGCCCCTTTATACGAATTCAGCTCGAGGCAATCGAAACCATATTTCTGGATCTTGGGGATGAGGCACGCCTATCGCTTCCTCGGATGATCCAGTACCTGCAAGCAAGTAAACTGTTGGTGTGTCAGCACTTTTATAAGTACTCGTGAGAATAAACAACTGAACAGAAGCAAACATTCATTAAAATCAATACTAAGTAATCATGTTATAAAATATTATATTACTAGTGATCTTTCTAGCTTACCTATGTTTATTTTATGCAGCATAAGAACAGAGTCATATTACTTTGTTTATGAAAACATCTTTTGAAACAAAGTTCATATTCGATATTAAGCAAGCAAGCAAGACAAGCCAAATATTTTGTTATCAGGGTATGTGCAGCGTATCTCGTGAGCTATACTCAAAGTCTCTAGGGATAAATGCACATCTAGGAACAAATGCATATCTAGGGGCAGTCCTCTATCAAGCCAACATAATAAACTACCTTATATGTAGTACGGTCCCCGAGTAACTCAGGATCGACAGCGGTTGATCCAGCTAACCAATAACTCTTTTATCTGATGCTATTGGCAGCTGTGACTCATGGTTGCTTTCCACTATCTCTGTAGCAGTCGTGACCAAGGTTCATCTCTCCTCCAATAGCCATTGTCCGACCGATACGAATGCATGAAACACTATCAAATAAACTATAGTATACAGACGAGACGAACCATCAGACCATATTTCTTTGTTGCGGACTAGCCGCCCTCTTTGAACAAGTTCAAGCACACGATATAGTTCTCTCAAAGCATAAGCGATGGTGGAATATGTTCATGCAAACTCTTAGTCTTAGACAAGCATTTCAGGATTCTCTAGTTAAGTAGACATATTCGTTTCAATAACAAGCTAGGTGAGTTCTCTTATTAGCATGCAAGGCAGGTTCTATTATTCTCTTTAAGCAAACAAGCATTCAAAATACTCAGATTCATTATTAAGGCGTGCAAGAATCAGAAAACAAAGTTCTGCTCACTTACCTTGATATATAGTGCCGACGCGAAGTGGGGCACTACATGATGGAGGTAGGATTGAGGAGTCCTATTTCATAGGATAATTTCAGGACCCGATTCAGGGAAAAGTACTTCAAAATTATGGCTCAATGTAAGTTGCAGCAAAGGTTCATTAACCTCAAGCAAGCTGGAAGGATAGTAGATGACTATGCGACAAAATTTTGTCGACTTAGCAGATTTGCTCCAACCATGGTGGCAACAGAGTTGGAGAGAGTAATGAGGTTCCAGCAGGGACTTCACTTAGATATCTTATATATGGTAGAGGTGCATGACTACCAGACCTTCGAGACGATATTGATAGCAACCAAGAGGGTTAAGCTTACATCCTAGAGGATGACATCCAGAAGAGTAGATCGAAAGAGACCTCATGGACAAAATAATAAGGGAGGACCAGTACCGCAAACGTCAGCACCATCTGCTAGTATTCGTATCCATGATGTGACACAGAGGAGGCCAGTGACCTCGATAGTGATGGCACTAACTCGGTAACAACAGTCGAGGCAGCCGCAACATCAGCAACGACGGGGAGTGTCGACAGGTTGTACCTACTGTGGCAAGGGAGGTCATTCATAGGATATTTGTCTGGCAGCTAACAGACTATGTTTGAGATATGGAATCCCTGATCACAAGGTTGACACGTATCCATTGATACAGAGGCCAGGAGGGCTAGTACAATAGTTTCCTGTATTGCCAGCTCCAAGGGAAGTACAACAAAGAGGACCAGTAGTAGTAGTACGACCCTTAGCTCAGCGTCAGTTGCCGATGTAGGCCCAGCTTTATAGGCAGTAACAGCAGAATCAGCAGGGGCGACAACCATGGAGGCAAGAAAGAGGTAGCAGAATCTCAACAAGGCAAAGGACAAGAACTCACCTTATCTTTGGAGGAAGCAATGGCGCTGGGCGACGTAGTGGCAAGTAACATTTTTATTACAACCTTTTCTTCCATAGCTTTAATTGATTATGAAGCTTCGCACTCATTTATATCTTCACAATATGTGATACATATTGGATTAAAGTTTGAGGCATTGCCAGAGAGGCTGAATATACTCATTGGCAATGAGATCGTAGAAGTTAGTAGGGTGTGCCTTGCATGTCCAGTCGTAGTATGTGGGCATTTATTACCTGCAGAGTTGTTCGAGTTTCTTATGGGTAACTTTGACGTTATCTTAGGTATAGAATGGTTGAGAGACAGTCATGTAATGATAAACTATCATAAGGTTAGAGTGTTGTTTAGAATTTCCAGTTTAGAAGAGTTTGTCCTTAGCAGAATAGCAAGAGACCAGCATAAGTGAGGAGTTGCAACAGTAGCAAAGAAAGCAAACCTGCTGCCCAAGATAGTTGAAGAGTTCATGGATGTCTTTCCCAATGATCTTTCTGGACTACCCCCAGTTAGAGTAGTAGAGTTCAGTATAGAGTTGATGCCAGGAGCGGAACTAGTATCTCAGAAGGTATACCCAATGTCACCATCAGAGATTGATCAGTTATATTGACATATGAAAGAATTGAAGGCGAAGAAGTTTATTCAGACTAGTGGATCACCGTAGGGTGCACCAGCGGTGTTGGTGAAGAAGAAGGATGGATCGACATAGTTGTGTATGGATTACAGGTGTTTGAATGTAGTGACAGTGAAGACAAGTACCCATTACCAAGGATTGTTGATTTATTTGACCGATTAAGTAGAGAAAAAGTCTTATCCAAGATAGATTTATGATAAGGATATCATCAGGTGCGAGTCCGGGAGCAGGATATACCAAAGATAATATTTAGGTCACGATATAGGCATTTTGAATTCTTAATTATGCCATTCAGACTGACTAATGCTCCAGCGGTATTCATGGACTTTATGAACTATATTTTTATGCCTTACTTAGACCAATTTTTGATAGTATTCATCGATGACATCTTGGTGTATTCTCGTAATAAGGAGAAGCATGAAGAACATCTCGGGATAATACTACAACTTTGATGGAGCACCAGTTATATGAAAAGCTTAGTAAGTATGAGTTTTGGTTGAATCGCATATCCTTTTTTGGACATATTATTTTTGGAACAGGAGTGTTAGTTGACCCCAAGAAGGTAGAGGCAGTAGAGAACTGGCCAGTTCCAAAGACAGTAGAAGAAGTGCATAGTTTCCTAGGCTTGGCAGGATACTACAAAAGATTTGTGTAAGATTTTGCTAAGATCTCGACACCATTGACTCAGTTGACGTGCATGGAAGTTAAATTTGTGTGGTCAGCGGAATGTCAGATAGCCTTTGACGAGTTGAAGAAGAAAATCTCAGCATCAATCCTTACTCTTCCAGCAGGATCCGAAGGATTCACACTGTACTGTGATACACCTGGCAAGGGACTTGGATGTGTTTTGATGCAACAAGGAAGAATGATAGCGTATGCTTCTCGGCAGCTCAGGGATCATGAGAAGAACTATCCAACCCATGATTTGGAGTTAGCAGTAGTAGTGTTTGCACTTAAGTTGTGGAGGCACTACTTATATGGTGATCGAGTAAAAATATTCACAGATCATAAGAGTTTGAAGTATGTGTTCATTCAGTAGGACCTGTATATGAGGCAGAGAAGGTGGCTAGAGTTGTTAAAAGATTATGACATGGAACTTCAGAACCATCCAGGCAAGGCTATTGTAGTAGCTGATGCACTTAGCAGAAGAGGTAGAAAATTTATGTTGACTACTCAGAAGCATATTCTAGAAGACTTAAGAGAGATGGGTATCGAGATAGTACTTCCACAAAGTATAGGAGTTCAGGCTAGCCTATAGATTCAGTCAACTTTGGTAGATAGAATCAAACTAGCTCAGATAGAGGACCCAAAGATTCAAAATCTACGAGAAGAATGTGAGTCAGGTCTTCAAAAGAAGTTGACAATACATGTGGATGGAACACTAAGGTTTAGGAATCATCTATGCGTACCAAGCAGGGATATTCGGCAAGTAGTTATGCCTGAAGCACACAGTTTATAATATTTCATTCATCCGAGAGGCACGAAGATGTACCAAGATATTAAGCAACCCTTTTGGTATAACGGAATAAAGAGGGAAATAGCACGCTTCGTATCGCGATGTCTGATATGTCAGCAAGTAAAGGCAGAACAATAAAGACCGAAAAGATTATTGTAGCCACTTCCTATTCTAGAGTGGAAGTGGAAACACATTACGATGGACTTTGTGACTGGTTTACCTAGATCACCGACTGGTCGAGATATAGTTTGGGTGATAGTGGATCGTCTCACAAAAGTAGCTCACTTTCTTCCTTTTCGAGTAGGACAATCTAGAGAATAATTGACTAAAATATATCTGCGACAGATAGTAAGACAACACCGTATCCCAGTAAGTATCGTGTCAAATTGAGACACTCGGTTCACTTCTTATTTTTGGAAAAGTTTGCACCAGAGTTTGGGCACCAAGTTAAGATTAAGCACAGCTTACCACCCTCAGACAGATGGACAATCAGAGAGAACCATCCAGACCTTGGAGGATATACTATGAGCATGTACCTTAGATCTTGGTGGATCTTGGGAGAATCACCTTCACTTGGTGGAATTCTCGTATAACAATAGTTATCAGGCCAGTATTCAGATGACACCTTCTGAAGCACTGTACGACAAGAAGTATAGATCACCATTGGCTTGGGATGACATTGGTGAGTGAAAGATGTTAGGACCTGAAATAATTATGCAGACGATAGAGGTTGTCAAGCAGATTAGAGAGCGACTTCGGATTGCACAAGATATGCATCGTTATTGGGTCGATTAGCATCGTAGACCTTTAGAGTTTCGTGTCGACGACCACATATTTTTACGGATTTTGCCTACCCTGGAGTTATTATATTCGGGGTTCACGGGTAGCTTAGTCCTAGATACATAGGTCCGTTCGATAATCTCGAGCGGATAGGCGATGTTGCTTATCGTCTTGCCCTTCCACCTTCGCTACGTAAAGTACACGATATATTTCATGTGTCTCAGTAGCGTATGTATGTTCCAGATCTGAGTTATATTCTCAATCACTCTGAATTAGTCGTTGGTATCGACTTATCTTACGAGGAGCAATCTATATCCATATTGGACCGAAGGGAGAAGATGCTCAAGAATCAGACTATTTCTATTGTCCGGGTTACTTGGGACCATCACTCTCTAGAAAAATTGACATGAGAGCGCAATAATGATATTCGATCTCGGTACCCGCACCTATTCGATTTAAAAGGTATATTTATTATTATGCCTTCATATCTCAAATTTTGTGAT
This sequence comes from Iris macrosiphon, assembly GCA_036927795.1. NCBI lineage: Eukaryota > Viridiplantae > Streptophyta > Magnoliopsida > Asparagales > Iridaceae > Iris > Iris macrosiphon. Next base: position 72,911,518 of record JAYESA010000005.1, on the reverse strand, counting down.
CAGGTAATCACCTATATGTTGTGATGATATTGCTTCCATGTGTAGTTGCTGGTAGATTTGTACCGTGCTTGTCCTGACTTCTCTAGCTATTGCTTGGATTCAAATTTTGAGGACAGATTTTTTTTAAGGTGGATAGAGATATCACTCCATGTTTCCGATATACGTATTTGGAACGTATTTTTATTTTAGCATAGTTGCATGTGTATGGAGACTAGACCCATTTTTTGGTTTAACCTTGCTCATGGTTTATTTTGTAGATTGGTTCAAGTTATGAAAACCTTTGGTTCAACCCTCAATCCCTACCATATTTAACCCAACATTTTCTCTCTCTCTCTCTCTCTCTCTCTCTCTCTCTTTACTTCTTCATTTTTTCCTCTTTCTTTAGTTTTCTCTTCCCATTTCCATAGGCAAGTACACCTTACATGAGAAATGGAGAAACCCTCCATATTATTATTCTATTATCTTTGTTATGTGTTTCTAAGCACTTTTAGTACTTGGAGTTTTCTGTTTTGATGGATGGATTAGTGTAGATCTATATTTCTAACTTAGGATTTTTATGGGTTTCATGAGTTTTTCTTGGTTTTGATCTATTAAACTTGTGTTTTTGAAAACCAGATTTTGCTACATGATAGAGCTTTCAATTTAGGGATTTTGGCTTTTGGTTCATCCAGTTTGGACTTAAAATGAGGATTTATGAAATTTTTTTTTGGATTTTTGGAGTTTTCGTCAAAGTCGAACCTGCTATTGGAGAAGACGAAGTTCCCATGCGGCCAGTGAGTCATACGACTGAGAGTGCTATGCGGCCTGAGAGGGTTATGCTGCTTGAATCTTGCCGTATACTGACAACATGTGTCCATCTTGTTGGACGCTTGACTGCTATCACACAACTTTTCTTGAACACCTTGTAATTTCATTCGCTGAACGAATGCAAAATTCACTAAGTCCAAGAGACCTCTATGCGGCATTGAACTCCATGCGCCACCGATACTCATGCCGCCTGGAGAGCATGTGGCCACCATTTTCTTGGACGTATGACTCTAAAATCGTGGCACTTATTTCTATGGTTTTGTCTTTTCTTCTTGTCACACTTTAAGGCTTGTCACATCAGTCACTTTATTCATATCTCTGATACTTCATTTATTTTCTGTCACTTCATCACTTATCCCAAGGAGTATACCTTAACCCTGAGAATGCGTTCAAGTGGTTCATGCGGCCTGACTTTATGTGACCTGACTTTTCATATGCAGCCAGGACTTATCATGCGGCCGAAATTCCTGCGGCCTGACTTCCCATGCGGCTTAGAGACCCTTGCGGCCTTGCTTGTTTCGATTGAATATTTTCTTGATTCATGTGAACCAATGTATAATTGTAATTAGACTCAAATACTGTATCCGTGCTGATACCAGTATTGCCTGTTAATTTTTTATAATTTAATGTGCACCGAGGTGCGACATATCGTTTCACATGCTAAGTGATTATATTTGGATTGTGTATCGAGAATGCCTCACAATTTCTGAACGCGGGATATTATAAATATATATATATATATATATATATATATATATATATATATTATTTCCTAGTACGGGCATAATAAGCGATTCAACTACCAAAGCGTGGCTAGGATATTGATTGTCTGAATGTTTTATACACGCTCGGGTGAATCCATATTTGACTTCCATGGATTCATATCTAGCGTGCCCGTACTTTGTACAACATCTTAAGAAAAATTCTCATGTGACCATACCTTGAGATTTCAAACACAACATTGGGCTAATTAGATAACTAAAAGTGGTAGTAACATTAGAGGGAATGATATCCTGAGATCATGTTACCGAACCTTCCCACAAAGATTCATTCTAAGTGCATTATGGGATGTCCACCACAGATACTGTATATCATCTTCCTTAGTGGAGTGAAGTATCTGACCTATTATTATGCCAAGCCACTATTTCAACATAGGAATACTGGAGCCGCTGATACCGTATTTTTAGCGCAGTGGCCCTACGGGGGACTGGTGCGTCCTGCAAATATCTATTTTATTTATTTGGTTCGGTTAGCTCATGTTCGGTATTGGCGTGATCTGATGATACTTATTATGTATTATTTCTGAGATAATCTTATACTCCATAAAATAGCAAGCCGTACAAATGACTGGCCGATATAAGAAATGGACTTGGTTATGATTGTATTATTCGGTTAGTAGCCTAAGAAAATAGACTATCATAGTGTGAGGGTTCAACCCTTTTCTTTTTTTGGTTGTAGGGTTGGGCCTTTGTGCTAGGATATGCCAAGGACCTAAGTTAGGACACAGAACCTATGTATTATATATATTTTCCTTGGTTTTTTTGTTTCTCTATTTCGTGCTTCCTTTATGGTACTTGTTATTTGGTGTCTAACCCCACTGTTTTTGCATGGCCTGGTTTCGAGCCAGCACCCGAGGATCTATGGTACCTTCCTCCAACTTATGGCGCATACCAGAAACATGGTCGTAGGGGATAACGAGTGAGTTTTATTCTTTCCTGCTCGTCTTTGCATATTTACTACTTTTGGACGTTTAGCTACTGGCAGCTGTTAGCCGGCTCGTCTGGATATTAGTTTTCTTACATGATTGTATTAAATCAGACTGCATCTGATCACTGTATATACTTTTGTTACTCTTCCAGCTCCTTATTTTGCATAACTGGTCTCCAGAACATTTTTAGAAAGCATTTTGGATATCTTATTACTTTATCATATATGCTCGATGTTTACTGTTTCTTGTTTGAATGATTGAGACATAGAAGTTCTTAACCATAAGAGACTTGATTGTATCATGCACCCCATTGTCTTATACATCCGTGATGGCTGTACGATGGCCATGTTTATCTCCGTATTTCGGTACTAGGATGTGACACCCTGCAAGCAATCTGGTGGGTTATCAGTACATGAATGCATGAGTGGGGAGGCTTCTCGCCCTCTCGACAAATCCAAATATGTTATATAGGTTCTGTATACCGACTATTAAGTTATCTTTCTAGTCTTGCCTTCGGATCAGTTTCATGGCATAATAAAAAGCCTAACACGTGTGGCTGTGCGCCGTGTGATATATGAGTAACACGACAATTCTTACCAATTTACCATCCGTCCTTACCTGTCCAAGGCAACCAAGTTAAACCAAACATGAATATATATATAAAATCCAAGTCAAATTGCATAAGCAAACACGAGTGTTATGAGCGTAGTTCTGTTGTAAGTACACGAGTTACACAGATTATCCGGAAGTATTACATAAGATAGTTCAAGTGTTCAAATGTCTAATACTCATATCCGTTCAGGTATTTCAAATAATAAGGTATGATGCAATAACTTATCTATATGAACAGGAGGTCACTGGCACGACGCCATAAAGGATAATATAGTCTCATGGTAGAATGGTGTACAAGCAGGAACATGGGGCATTGCACACATCCCACCTGATGCAGGCGACTACAGTCAGGAGGTTCCGACCGGCCGGATCGGCCTCGGTGCCCCGGAGACCATCCATGGAACAAGATTTAAAAATCACCCTTGTGCACCAAGTTGTCTGTGACTATGCAAGTCTCTAATCTTCCAGGCCTCTGGTCAGGTACAGGTACATGTATATGTTAGGATATATCAGGCACTAGTTCAACTTCAAGGCAGGATAATTCACAAATATAAGTCGACTCCCTGAGCTATTAAAATTCTGTACTGATTGAGTATTGCTCCACGAGCTGTGATTCTTGGTTAATTGACATAATGCAATCCCCTGGTTTGGGAACTGCCTTGGCGACCTAATGGTCCCAAATACTTTTAGGTTCATACTTGCACGAAACAACTATTTGATACTCTTTCAGGGAACTTAGATGAATGCAAGGCAAGATAATATTACCGGGGTTATGGCATGAATTCATGTGACGAGCATAACGAATATGTAAAGCAGACAAGCATTAAAATAGTGTTGAAACATAAGCATAAGGAAACTTATGGCATAGTCTACTTTAGAATATAAGCCTAGCCTTTACGTTTGTATGGGTCTAAGGGGTAGTGTGAGGAGTGAAACTGTACAAGGATATATCGAGTGACATAATATATGAGATGAGCAGTGTAAACATATGAAGCAATGCACTACGAAGAGTATATAATGATCTACTCGAGGCATAGCGGAGTCTACTTGCACGAAGCTAAGGTAGCATGCGAGGGTCCATGTTATAAGCCAAGTTTTATTTCCATGTTCTAACACAAGCAATACAAGATGAAATTATTTTCTTAGCTAGGTGCGTTGTATTCTTTATTAGCATACAAGGGATGATTCATCTAGCGACTAGCATGTATCTTCTATATTTTTAAGTGTGCAGGCTAAGCAAAGACAAGTTCATCGTAGCGACCCACCTTAGCGATGTTTTACCTCAGCCGACGATACTCTGAGCGAGCCTTTGAATGTCTAAGTCTGAATACCTAAAGGGCCAAGTCTGGAATCTTTTGCCTCAAACAAGTCTTCTCACTGAGCAAAGCTGGTCGGGTCGTTGTACTTGGGTCGTTTGAATCGGCTGTCCGCTTGAGTGGAACGGATCGTTACAAATATAATATGAGCACACGGAGCACACGAATATGACATGAGCACACAGGGCCTACGAATATATAATATTAGCACACGAAGAACACGAATATCTCATGAGCACATGGGGCCCACAAAAATATATAATATAAGCAAACTGAGCACACAATGTATATGATAAGATAAAAGTGCAAGGAATGCCCGATGCACACATCAATAAATAATATCTACTGATTTGATCCATATAATACCAGTCCATGTAACATCGTGTCAGGATCGAGTAATACAGATCTAGAACATATGATATATACACTATAAAGTACTAAAAATAACAGAGATATGTACTCGTCTGTGGTCCTGAACAAATGGTATAACTCGATGTCCGAACTAGTGTCACACAGACCTATATATGAAATTCTATGTCATTTGGTGTTTTAGAATCACAAATAAGTTTAAATAGGTTTTAAACCATATTTCTAGGTCAAAACTAGGTCAAATTAGGTTAATACCTATATCCTACACTCACACTACCTATTCAGTAGGTTTATGAAGTCATACTATGTTATATTGGCTATTACTAAATTTATCTTAGGTATTCTAGTCATACTAAGTTACAACCTAAGGATATGGTATACTAGGTACCATGTATAGGCTATCTACTAAGAGTATCATATTCACCTTAGACTATACCCAATGTCCTGTAATACTTAGTGTGTATCCTAACCAAAGCCTGAACTTATCACCATAAGTAATATATATGCACCTCCTACATCTACACTTAATATAACTTATGTGAAATTAGTACCCATAACCAATACCTTAACACCAGTAGGTTACCTACACTCTTCTAATTTGAACTCTAATATTTCACCACTAACTTGCTACCCAATATGTATCATGATACCCACCCTCACTATTAGTTACATACTCAACTATTTATACCAACTTGGGTGTCAAATACCCCATATCCAAATACTGGCACTTGACACCATCTCTAACAACTGACCCTAGGTTTCAATAGGGTGCAACACTTCACCTTGCCATACCCTTGAACACATACTAATCCCTACCTCACTAACTAATCCCTCACTCAAACACTACCCTCGACACTTAACTCTTCATGGATATCCAAGACACTAACCCCATTCATCGCTAGATCGCTAGGGGTCTACGGTTTGCACGAATTAAACATGCTAGAAAATTAATCTAACAAATTATAAAAAAATATATATACTAACCTGATCTGTTTCAACTTTCCAAAATATCAAACGGATCATGAATCCGAGTTCGAGATCTCCCGGAATCTCGAAAATAGCGAACCGAAAATGTGTTCGGACAATTAAAACTTAAATAATTCTATAAAAATTATGGTTCCTAATTATCAAAAATAAATTATATATTTAGGATCCATACCTCAATACGGTTCTAAAAAAAATGGCGTACGATTTCGTCATTAAGATTGGTCGCTAGGCCTTCGCGAAGGTTGAAGAACTCGAAAGTCTCATATGAAGGAACGCTCTTTCTCTCTCCTCTAAATATTAAAATGACTGATAAATAATCTGGATTTCAGAATATATATATATATATATATATATATATATATATATGACATAATTTTTTTCAAGAATGTTTTCTCTATTTTTATATTTGTACTTGTCGCAAATTTGAATTTGCGTCAAAAATCCTCTTTATTTCTTTGCCCCGCCCCCGTTCATATGTATGAAATAAATATATGGAGTTGGATAAAATTTCATGTGATTCAGTAAACAAGATATATAGTCCATCATTGCGAGATCGATCCATTTTCGTACAGTTCAATTAATAGTAAACTAATAATGGTAATTTTTTATTCAATAAAGAGGAAATTTAAGAATAAGATGATCTATAATGGAAATGAGGGAATGTCCACAATACCTGGATTTAGTCAGATACAATTTGAGGGACTTTGTAGGTTCATTAATCGGGGCTTGGCAGAAGAATTTTATAAATTTCAAAAAATTGAAGATAGAGATCAAGAAATAGAATTTCAATTATTTGTGGAAATATATCAATTGGTAGAGCTCTTGATAAAATAAAGAGATTTTGTGTATGAATCGCTCACATATTCTTCTGAATTATATGTACCCGTAGGATTAATTTGGAAAACCAGTAGAGAAATGCAACAACAAACAATTTTTATTGGAAACATTCCTTTAATAAATTCTCTGGGAACCTCTATAGTAAATAAAATATACAGAATTATGATCAATCAAATATTGCAAAGCTCGGATATTTACTACCATTCCAAATTGGATCATAACAGAATTTCCGCCTATACCAGCACTATAATATCAGATTGGGGAGGAAGATCAGATTTAGAGATTGATAAAAGAACAAGGATATAGGCACGTGTAAGTAGGAAACATAAAATATATATTCTACTTCTATCATCAGCTATGGGTTCGAATCTAAGAGATATTCTAGATAATGTTTATTACCCTAAAATTTTCTTGTATTTCTCGAATAATAAGGAGAAAAAAAATCGGGTCAAAAGAAAATGCTATTTTGGTGTTTTATCAACAATTTTCTTGCGTGGGTGGGGATCTAGTATTTTCTGAGTCCTTATGTAAGGAATTACAAAAGAATTTTTTCCAACAAAGATGTGAATTAGGAAGGATTGGTCGACGAAATATGAACTGAAGACTGAACCTTGATATACCTCAAAACAATACATTTTTGTTACCACGAGATCTATTGGTTGCTGCAGATTATTTGATCAAAATAAAATTTGGGATGGGTACACTTGATGGTATGAATTACTTGAAAAATAAACATATTTATTCTGTAGCAGATCTGTTACAAGATGCTGCCTTTGCTTTCTGGCGGAAAGCGAGGATCAATTCAGATTGGCTCTTGTTCGTTTAGAAAATACGGTTCGAAGAACGATATATGGAGCAATCCAGCATAAATTGATACCGACTCCTCAAATTTTGGTCACTTCCATTTCATTAACAACTACTTATGAATCATTTTTTGGCGTACACCGTTTATCTCAAGTTTTGGATCGAACTAATCCATTGACAAATATTGTTCATGGACAAAAACTGAGTTGAACTGCTAGTTTTCAGATACGAGGTATTCATCCGAGCCACTATGGGCGTATTTGTCCAATTGACACGTCTGAAGGAATCAATGTTGGACTTATTGGATCCTTAGCTATTCATGTGAGGATTGGTCATTGTGGATCTATAGAGAGTCCATTTTATGAAATATCTGAGATACATTAGTTTCTTCATAACATAAACCACCCGTATTTTATATTGAATCAGATTCTAGAATCTTTCTTCGAAAGCTAATCAATGATGAACTTCTATGGATTCCCCTATATGGTTCAGGCTATTAGTTCAAAAGCACCATAGAGAGCAACAAAACTCCACAAACTGCCTAATTGACACCAACGAGTAAAATTTTCTTATACTTCAAGGCCCCATAGTAGCAACAAAGAGTGGGCTAAACTATTCGCAGGAGTAGAAACTACAGCGGTTAAGAAATTACAACCTTCCAAATAGGAACTGGCCAATCCATGGGTATACCATAAAGTTACAAAAGTGGTACCTGTGAACCAACCCTCTAAAGCAAAATATGGACTATTTTACTCACTATTTATTGGATTCGATTAAAAAAATAGCCTGAACGAATCATTAATAAATAATGAAATTCAATTATGAAATTTTTATTATAAATTAATAAGTAATAAGGGAGGGTTGTTTCATCTATATTGGCACCATACCGGTTTGGGCCACAACCAGAACTGATGGTTCTAAAAAGAAAGTATTGACACGTCTGCTTAGTCCTTTGCCTTTGCTTCCGCGGGAGAAGAATTTGTCTAATTAGATCAGCAATATAAGAATAAAAATCTCTAATCTTTTTTTTTTGATCAAGCAACACCCGTATTTGAACAGGGGATAATGGATTTGCAGTTCCCCGCCTTACCACTTGGCCATATCGCCATCTAATTTGATCTAATCAAAAATGGATAAAAATATTATCCATAATCCATATTCTACTACAAATTTTTTTATCTTGAATCCCGTCGGTCGTACTTATCCGAAAAAAGTAATTTTTATTTTTATTAGATCCAGTTTAGATTATCCTACTCGATTGTATGTCAAAATAGACAAAGCTTAAAAACTTCTCTTTTCTGTTGAAAATAGGAAAAAAATAGATTTTCAGTCACATGCTGCAAATTTAGGGTAAAATTATAAAATTAACCATTTACTTTACTTTGAATTAGGAAACCTAATTTATTTATGACTAAATCCATTATTTTCAATAATAAAAGCTTTTCAATTTCAATTATAACAACATATATGTGTATATGTAAACCCCAAACCCAGAATATAAATTGTTATTACCCAGATCAGATAACGAGCTGGGTCTCACTCTGAGTTATCGTGTCATTAGTTTAGAATTTATCTTTTTAACTATATGTATTATTTATGGAGTAGTATGGGCTAATGAGGCATGAGGATCTTATTAGAATTAGGACCCCGAGGAAACTTGGGCATTTATTACTTGGACCGTATTTATGATTTATTCACATACTAGAACAAATCAAAGTTTTCAAGGTCCGAATTTGACACTTGTAGCTTCTATAATTTTTTTTATAATTTGGATATATTATTTCGGAATCAATCTATTAGGAATAGGTCTACAAAGTTATAGTTCATTCACATTACAATCTAATTAAATAAACTCCACGAGAAACACATAAGAACATCGTCCTATATATAACGAAAGTTCACGCGGGTTTTTAAGAACCCTTTGGATAAAGGGTTCTCAAATCTTGAGATACATTTTATTACAATGCTCACTTTTTTTGCATCATATAGCGAACTCAAAATGAATGAATTATATATATGACTTTGCTTTCTATCTCATTAATTAAAAGTATCTATGAAAATATTAGATATGATAGCTTGTACCTTGTCAACTGATAGTGAGGGAATGAAATCAGGATAAATACCAACCCCTATTACAGGTAAAAAGATACAGATCGAAATAAATAGTTCTCGCAATCCAGAATCCATAAAATTCAAGTTTTGGGCACTTAATAGTTTATACCCATAGAACATCTGGCGTAACATATATAATAAATAAATAGGAGTTAATATCATTCCAATTGCCATTACAAATGTAATTAGCATTTTGGGCATTAAAATATATTTTGGACTGATAATTATTCCAAAAAATAATGCTGATTCTGCAACAAAACCACTCATCCCCGGTAATGCAAAAGAGGCCATCGAGAAACTACTAAACATGATAAATATTTTTGGCATTGGAATAGATATCCCACCCATTTTGTCAAGATAAATAAGACATATTCTATCACAATTCGTTCCTGCTAAGAAAAATATCGCAGTGCCAATAAATTCATGAGAGAGTATTTGTAAAATGGCCCCGTTGAGCCCCATGTCGGTTATAGAACCAATTCCTATAATTATAAAACTCATGTGAGATACAGAAGAATAGGCTATTCTTATTTTTAAATTACGTTGACCAAGAGAGGTTCTGCATAGATTATTTATATAGCGTATGAGTAGGCCCGACAAAACCTTTGTATGGCTTCTTCTATTTCTCGATAAAAAGAAACATGACCGACGGTGGTTCGAATGTATATATAAAAGATTTCTTTTTTTTTTGCATTTTCCACTATTAGATAGTGCCCATAAATATCATGATAAGTACCCAAAGATTTATATTGAATTTCAATGGAAACTTCTCTTGAGCCAATGACACGTTGATCTAGCTGCCACCGGAGCCACAAGGGACTATCTAAATTGATTCGTTTTTGCCGAAAAGCTCCAAGTGTATCATAGAAACTACAAAAATATGGCTCTTTCTCTTTCGTATACTTATAGTTATTATTGTCAATTATTTTATTTTGATAATTTCATTAATTATATGGATTATATCTATTTGCACAAATACCTTAACGATTCTCGATCGTTAATACATAGAGTCCAATAAGCATATCTTGAGTTGGCATAGAAATAGGATATCCCATAGCCGGAGATAAGAGATTTATATGAGAAAACATAAGTAAATGAGCCTCTGCTTGGGCTTCCAAAGATAAAGGTACATGAACAGCCATTTGATCCCCATCAAAATCTGCATTGAAGCCCTTACAAACTAATAGGTGTAAACAAATAGCACGTCCCTCCACTAAAATGGGTTGGAATGCCAGTATGCCCAATCTATTCATGGTGGGTGGTCTATTCAACAATACATGATGCCCCTGTATAACTTCTTAAAGTATTTCTCATACAATCGGTTCTTTTCCCGAATTTTACTTTTAGCAATCCTATGTTAGAAGCAATATTTTGTCTGATTGGACAAAAAATTATAAATATTTGAAAAAGCTCTATTGCCATTTCTCGAGGTAATCCACATTAATTTAATAAAAGTAAAGGACCCATGATAATGACATAACGCCTTGAATAATAGACCAGTTTACCAAGCAGAGTCTTGCAAAATCTTCCCTCTTTACCTTCAATTACATCTGAAAATGACATAACGTAACGACCCATTCCGCTCAAGCGGATAGCCGATTCAAATGGCAAAAGTGCAACGACCCGACCCGCTTTGCTCAGCGAGAATACTTATTTAAGGAAAAAAGATTTCTAGACTTGGCCCTTCAGGAGTTCCGACTTAGGCTTTCAGAGGCTCACTCGGAGTATCGCTCGACCGAGGCAAAACATCGCTAAGATGGGTGGCTACGATGAACTAGTCTTTGCTTTGCTAGCACACTTAAAATATGGACGATATATTCTAGTCGTTAGGTGAATCACCCCACGCATGCTAATAAAGAATACAACGCACCTAGCTAAGGGAGTAATCCTAACTTGTATTGCTTGTGTTAGAATATGAAAATAAAACTTTGCTTATAATTAGACCCTTGCATGCTAACTTTGCTTGTGCAACTAGACCCCGCTATGCCTCGAGTAGAACGATATATATATATATATATATATATATATATATATATATATATATATATATATATATATATATATATATATATATATATATATATATATATATGCTATTCTTAGTGCACAGTTTACTTGTTTATACTGCACGTCCCTAGATAATGTCGTGAGGTATGTCCCTTTTTGGTTTCACTCCTTGCTTTATCTCCTGGACCCGTGCCAAACATAAATGCTTATGTTTTCATATGAATACAATGCTTGCTTGCTTATATATTAACTTGTACTCATTGCCTCGATTCAAAGCTTGTCACTTATATGCATGTCATAATTCATCGCACTTCACTATCTATAATCCACTTAGTTGAGGCAAGAAGACTATCAAAATAGTCATTCCGAGCCAAGTATAGAACAATGAAGTATTCGGGAACGTTAGGTCGCCAAGGTATTTTGCGAACTAGGGTACTGCATCAATGGCCATTTAAGCAAGATAACATCGTAATACCTCTAAAAATTGATACTCACCTTGTACTGAATCTGACGGCTCGTGGAGTCAATATTGTACTGATCGAACTTGAATATGAAAAGTGTATCTGTAACTGCGAGAATAGAAAACTTGAGGATACACATGGTCACAGACAACTTGTGCATAAGGTGGGTTTTTGAATCCAGTTCCGCGGACGGTCCCCGGGGCAATTGGGCCGATCCGATCTAGACGGAACCTTCAGGTAGTCGTCCATTATCGGTGGGATGAGTGCAATGGCCATCGTATTATATTTGCTTGCACTCCATCCTTGACCTTGAGACAACACCGTCCACTATAGAAGTCATACCAGTGACCTTCTGTTCATATAGATTAAGTTGGCTTAATTGAGGCAACCAGCGTGCGAGTCATTGCATTGTACGTGACTGCTGTATACAACATACATGTACCTATAACTATAACTGAAATACCTGAACGATCATGAGTTTAGAACACCTGTACATATGGAGCACTTGAACATCTTATGCAACACACCTGATAATCCGAGTAACTCGTGCACCCGAAGCATAATCTTGCTCACTATACTTGTGTTTGATTATGCAATTGCCCTTGGATTTTATTATATATGCTCATGCTTGAGTTAACTTGGTTTGCCTTGGACAGGAAAGGACGAATGGTAAGTCTCGCCGTGTTCCTTATATCGCACAGTGCACTGCCATACGAGTTAGGCTTTATATCATTGTCATAAAACTGATCCTAAGGCAAGACTAGAAATATAACTTAATAGATGGTGCACGGAATCTATGTAACGTATTTGAATTTGTCGAGCGGACGAATAGCCTCCCCGCTAGTGCATTCATGTACTGATAACCCACCAGATTGCTTGCAGGGTGCAGGAGAACCTCGTTCGGTGCGGATGCCTCCATCGTGCATGCTAAGGCGTGGAGTTCACTCGGAAGTCTTGGAACGTTGCGTCCGAAACTAAAGCACATATACGTGACATAATATTGGAATATTGCTTATGTATTATTCCACAAATGTAGCCACTTGGCATGCTTTTACTGTTTCAGAGAGAGAGGCTTGAGCGACTTGTAATCTCGGCTTAGCGCCGCTTGTAACACTTGTTCAATATCAATAAAGTGTTTGCTTTACTTCTATACTTGTGTTATTCAATGCTTCCTCTATTAACGACTCTGTAAACTTGTTACCAATCGCTTGTGCACTTATAATTTTGCTGCACTCGGACAATCTATGCGACTCTATGGCTTAGACCTCTTACCGCCTGCATGGAACACGACCTTGCACGGGCGCAGCTTACGCTCGTGTGGCATCATGCCCAGATGGGTCAAGCGATCGACCTGCGGGAGCGCTGGTGCTGTGATTCATGACGAGCGGGGACAACCAATTTCTTGTAGGAGATCGGGGCATTCGGTTCGGATGTCTCCTTCGTGCGTGCTAAGGCGTGGAGTTCACTCTGGAGCCTTGGAATATTGTGTCCGAAACTGAAGCACATATACAAGACATAATGTTCGAACATCGCCTATGTATTATTCTATAATGTAGCCACTTGGCATGCTTTTACTATTTCAGAGAGAGAGAGAGGCTTGAGCGACTTGTAATCTCGGCCTAGCACCACTTGTAACACTTGTTCAATATCAATAAATAGTTTGTTTTACTTCTATACTAGTGTTATTCAATGCTTCCTCTATTTACGACTCTGTGGACTTGTTACCAAATTGCCTGTGTGCTTATAATTCTATGACACTCGGATAATTTGTGTGACTCTGTGGCTTAGACCTCTTACCGCCTGTATGGATCATGGCTTTGCACGGCGCGGCTTATGCTCGTGCGGCATCATGCCCAAATGGGTCAAGCGATCGACCCACGGGATACTGGCACGGTAATTCGTGACTAGCGGGATGGCCGATTTTCTGCGGGAGATCGGGACGTAACAAATTGGTATCAGAGCACGGCTTTACGCCTTTGGACTTCGTTTCGATTTTCTCAATTTGAAAAGCTCGTTCATGGGTTATGTGCATAGGCTCTCTCTCAATGTCCCATCAAAATATTCTAAACAATGAGTCTAAATACTTTTAAAAAGTACATGTGAATGATGTGATTGTTTGTACGAATTTGGGATACGAAGGCCTTTGTGCCAACCTGTGTTAGGCTTGGTTGGAATAGACTCGTGCTAGAATTTGTAAGTTATGTGCAAACCCGAATGCCTATACGTGATTATCCAACTGGTTAGTGTATGGAATAGAATATCGCCCTAACGGTTAGCTATGGACTCAGCCTTTCGGCTAAGTTATACTGAGTATCGCGCTCCAAGACCCTTTTGGTGCAAGATGATTGCAAAAAGATTATAATATCGTTCAAGAATAAGATAAGTCAGACTTATTATGGCAACCAATAAAAATATTTTTAGACTTATCGCTTAGGCGAATATTGAGAATCGTGCTTGGATTTTGGGAAATAGCTCGAACAGTATTTTGTGTCGGCAGATACAAATCGAATATGATTTACTTGGATGACTATTAATAGGATATATACGAGATGAAGATTTTATTAGACGATACCTAAGTATCGTACAGGAATTCTAAGGAAAACTTGATAAATATGCTAGCGATTGATGCAAACGCGATTAATGATTTGATTGGGTGACTCAATTCTGAGTACTGTATGGATCATATAGAAATGTCCAAATGGATTCATAGGTCTCGTGCGATAATTGGATTGAACGATTTAAGAATATTTTGAACAAGTGATAAGGCTTATATCGAATATGGATTCATGGAAATAAAAATCGATATCTTGGTTAAAGAAACTTGTTAGAAACTTGGAGTATCGTGCGAGCGATTTCGGATTGAAACACGGACTGAACTTGAATACAATATCGCTCGAATAAAAGTGTAAGCAATAACGAATTTGGCTTGGAGTTTGGAAGAACGATCTTGAAATCAAGTTTGGAAAGATAACCTTCGAAATTAGTTCAAGCGAGAACGATTATCCTACGGGAGCGCCAGCGTGGTGATTCACATACGACAGGGATGATCGAACTCACGAAAACATGTTCGGTGATTATTTCAAACGAACTCGATGAATAGAACGTATCAAAAATAGGATAGACTTTGGCTTGAATATTTGAACTTAGCTATTTGAGGAATGCTAGAAGTAAGATAATGAATCTACCGAACTATAATATTAAAGTTGGATGATTTTGCTAGACAAATTATAATCACTGCATGAACGATATGACTTGGTAGATTTTATATATAACTTGGATAAAGCAAGGTGAAATATTAAGGTGTCTCGTCATTTTGAAGATAATCATAATGTTCAAATATTCTTGTCTTGTGCAAGCGTAACTCTATGCTCGTGCATGCGTCACGCCCGGATTAGGATAATTATCCAGCGAGAGTGTTGACGATGTAATCTCACGTCCAATGAGGGTGATCGAACTTATGTGAGACCAGAGCATGATAACTAATGGATCATCTTGACTTTTGGTTCGACACGATAAGACAAAATTGGGAATGCAAGTGAATCAGAAATGTTTCATGGATAAGTTAGCCTAGAACCTGGAATAAATCACGCTTGATGGTTTCGTGAACGGATACATAAATCTTGTTGGATGACTTAGAGTTATAAACAAAGGTTTAGAATTGAATCTTGGCTTAGTGGTCTAGACTCGGTTTGGATATATGGATTCTATCGAATATACTTAAGGAGATAGACTATGCAAATCACTAGGCTTGTCCTACAACTTGGATATCGTGGATTTTACTGGACGAACTCGACCCCTGTACAAACGAACATATTATTGTGTGTAAGATACTCCGGGCTCGATGTTTAAAAATCTGAGTAAAACAAGCTTGGGTAGAATATCCCGTACAAATGAATAATGATTTGACCCTAAGAATGGGGGCGAACATCGTACAAACAAATTTGCATAATGAATCATGTGCCTGAACTTGTACCTATGACCTTGTGAGCTGACCTAGTAATTAGACATATGACCCTGTGCTTAGTGAAAGAACCTGTGTGACTGACTTTAGCATATTGCTTGAACAAAGCCATAGAACTGGGACAACAAGACTTAGAGTTGGACTAAAAATGATAATGTGTGCTATGTTTTCCCCGAATGAATGAACGCTAGTCAGTTAACTCGGATAGATCATGCTTAACGGTGGTACAAATCTTGATTTTAGTTGGAATGAAAAATAACTTAGAATTTGATCGACCCTGTCGGAAGTATCCTTGTGATTCATAAATAAGAACCGTTGAGATTTTTGCAACTAGCTTGTCTGATTTTACTATCTCTAAGTTTGGTTGAATACATATGTTTGAGGGATGCCTTGAATATGCACATAATCCAAGACTTAATGATATATGAAACTCGAGTGCTAAGACTTCGCTATCACTAAGTTGGTGACATGCATATGTTTGAAGGACGCTTTGAATATATGCACGACCCAGACTAGCAATATACTGATCTCGAATGCTTGTGCAGGTAAAAATATTAGACCGTATGGACAAGTATAACGACTTGTATAAGTTTGCCTCAGCCTTAGATCATTATTCATGATAGATTATAATATACCCCGCGTTAAGCTATATGTTCCGCACTATGATACAATAGAGACCGAGTCAGACCGTGGATTGAATGATAGAGTCATTCAATAATACCGACCCAGCATACACGCAACATGGTATAAGGAACGAGTAGGAAATTGTGTTCGAACGAATTTAGTGGTACCAATTGCTATGCTTGGGATAGATTCGATAGTGCGATAGAACGACTTATGCTCAGGAAGTCTCGAGGACGAGTCTTTTTCTTAGTGGTGTATAATGTAACGAACCATTCCGCTCAAGCGGACAGCCGATTCAAACGACAAAATTGCAATGACCCAACCCACTTTGCTCAGCGAATATTTGAGGCAAAAGGATTTCTAGACTTGCCCCTTCAGGAGTTCCGACTTAGGCTTTCAGAGGCTCGCTCGGAGTATCGCTCGACCGAGGCAAAACATCGCTAAGGTGGGTGGCTATGATAAACTTATCTTTGCTTAGCTAGCACACTTAAAATATGGACGATATATGCTAGTCTCTAGGTGAATCACCCCATGCATGCTAATAAAGAATACAATGCACCTAGCTAAGGGAGTAATCCCAACTTATATTGCTTGTGTTAGAATATAGAAATAAAACTTTGCTTATAATTAGACCCTTGCATGCTACCTTTGCCTTGTGCAACTAGACCCCGCTATGCCTCAAGTAGAACGATATATATGCTCTTCGTAGTGCACAGTTCACTTGTTTACACTGCACGTCCCTAGATAATGTCGCTCGGTATGTCCCTTTACGGTTTTACTCCTCGCTTTATCCCCTGGACCCGTGCCAAACGTAAATTCTTATGTTTTTATATGAATGCAATGCTTGCCTGCTTATATATTAACTTGTACTCGTTGCCTCGATTCAATTCTTGTCACTTATATGCATGTCATAATTCATCGCACTTTATTATCTGTAATCCACTAAGTTGAGACAGAAAGACTATCAAAATAGTGATTTCGAGCCAAGTATTGAACATTGAAGTATTCGGGACCGTTAAGTCGCCAAGGCATTTCCCGAACTAGGGGATTGCATCAATGGACAGTTAAGCAGGATAACATCGCAATACCTCTAAAAATTGATACTCGACTTGTACTGAATCTGACGGCTCGTGGAGTCGATATTTTACTGATTGAACTTGAATATAAAAATGTATATGTACCTACGAGAATGGAAAACTTGAGGATAAGCATGGTCATGGATAACTTGTGCACAAGGTGGGTTTTCGAATCCAGTTCCGTGGACTGTCACCGGGGCACTAGGGCCGATCCGATCTAGACGGAACCTTCAGGTAGTCGTCCATTATCGACGGGATAAGTGCAATGCCCATTGTATTATATTTGCTTGCACTCCATCCTCGACCTTGAGACTACACTGTCTACTATGGAAGTCATACCAGTGACCTTCTGTTCATATATATTAAGTTGGCTCGATTGCGGTAACCCGCGTGCGAATTATTGCATTGTACGTGACCGCTCTGTATAACACATATGTACCTATAACTGCAATTGAAATACCTGAATGATCATGAGTTTAACACACCTGTACATATGGAGCACTTGAACATCTTATACAACACACCTGATAATCCGAGTAATTCGTGCACCCGAAACATAATCTTGCTCACTACACTTGTGTTTGCTTATGCAATTGCCCCTAGATTTCATTATATATGTTCGTGCTTAAGTTAACTTAGTTTGCCTTGGACAGGAAAAGATGAATGTTAAGTTGGTAAGTCTCGTCGTGTTCCTTATATCGTATAGCACACTGCCACACGAGTTAGGCTTTACATCATTGCCATAAAACTGATCCTAAGGCAAGACTAGAAAGATAACTTAATAGACGGTGCATGGAACCTATATAACGTGTTTGGATTTATCGAGCGGACGAGTATCCTCTCCATCAGTGCATTCATGTACTGATAACCCACCATATTGCTTGTAGGGTGCGGGAGAACCTTGTTCGGTATGGATGCCTCCTTCGTGCGTGCTAAGGCGTGGAGTTCACTCTGGAGTCTTGGAATGTTGCGTCCGGAACTGAAGCACATATACAGGACATAATGTTGGAACATCGCCTATGTATCCTTGGAATGTTGCGTCCAGAACTGAAGCACATATACATGACATAATGTGGGAACATCGCCTATATATCATCCATAAATGTATACACTTGGCATGCTTTTACTATTTCAGAGAGAGAGGCTTGAGCAACTTGTAATCTCGGCCTAGCGCCGCTTGTAACACTTGTTCAATATCAATAAAGAGTTTTCTTTACTTATATACTTGTGTTATTTAATAATTTCGCTATTGATGATTCTGTGAACTTGTTACCAATCGCCTGTGCGCTTATAATTTTGCTGCACTCGGATAATCTGTGCAACTCTGTGGCTTAGACCTTTTACCGCCTGCATGGACCACGGCCTTGTATGGGCGCGGCTTACGCTCGTACGACATCATGCCCATATGGGTCAAGCGATCGACCCGCGGGAGCGCTGGCGCGGTGATTCGGGACTAGCGGGGGCGGCCGATTTCCTGTGGGAGATCAGGGCGTATTCCCATCCCTTATTGGTTGCCCATGGATCATATTATCAAGAAGTGTATCCATATCTTCTTGTACCAATTTCTTCTGACACATTACTAATTCTCCTGGGGTAGACCTACTTGTTCCTAATAGATCGATAAGAGTATTATTTCGGTAAATAAATCTACTATAGAGTTCATTAATATCGGAACTCATTAGTTTACCCCCATATATCTGAATGATTGGTCTTAACTCGGGAGGAAGCACAGGTAATAGACACAAAATCATCCATTCTGGTTCTACATCTGTTCGAATAAAATATTAGCTAATTCCATGCGTCTAACCAAAAATCCCTTCTTCTTTTAATTTTTCTATCTTCCCATTCATTTCCAGCTGACTCTTCTTCTCCTAATTCCTTCCACTATACCAATAAATTATCTATAATAATTCATAAATCCAAATCCACTAACTGTTCTCTGATAGAACCAGCTCCTGTAGAGATTTCTTGATTTTGAAATATTTTGAAGCCTTGGGTAGTAAAAAAAGTGGGATGTTGTATTTTAGGGATTGGATTTCATATTTGAATGAACCTCTTAATCGAAAGAAAGTAGGTTTTTTAGATATGGGCCTAGCAAAAGAAAATTTGAGATAGGTTCCTATTGGATTGGATTCCCCCCTTTAAATCCGGATGTGAAGGTTTTCTCTTATCTAGCTCAAGTAGTTACAGAAGGGGTTCCTTTTTTATCACTTCATTCGATAAAAGCCTACAAAGAACTACTCTTTACTTAAGTTTTGGTAAGGACCAAACCTTCATTAATTAATTTTTCTTTTTACTTTTTCACTTTATGAATGACTTTTTTACTTACGACAAAATAGAAATGTGAAATTATCAAGTAGTCTACTTACCCTGAAATAATGAATCCCTTTAAAGGAATACTTTGGAACTCGTAAGGGATTTACTTGACTATATATCTTTTCCTTTCTTTAGATCTTTTAGGTCCCTATTTACCTCAACGGTTATGTCATGATGTCCCTTGAAGCATATGTGCGATAGATAGACTCCTGTAGCCATGCCATATTTGCTTGTTTGAAACAGACTCTCTGTAAAAGAAATGAAATGGCTAATTCCACGAAAAAGCATTTTTTTCACGAGATAAGTTTTACATCACATATCCTGGATCAAGTGAAGACTTTGGGTTTCCAACAAGCCATTGCTACATCTATTTCATTAGGAATTGATAATCTTTTAACAATACCTTCTAAGGGATGGTTAGTCCAAGACGCTGAATAACAAAGTTTTATTTTGGAAAAACACCATCATTATGGGAATGTGTACGCGGTAGAAAAATTACGTCAATCCATTGAGATATGGTATGCTACAAGTGAATATTTGAGACAAGAAATGAATCCTAATTTTTGGATGACTGATCTTTCTAATCCAGTCCATCTGATGTCCTTTTCGGGAGCTAGAGGAAATGAATCTCAGATACATCAATTAGTGGGTATGAGAGGAATACATTTTTGATCATAAAAACCCAAATTTTGTATTTTTTTCTTTTCCATATATTTTCTCGACCAGGAAAATAATGATAATTATACAAGTCATTTTAATCTAGTACACGTAAAAACTTGTATTTATTCATATATACTACTTTACTTTACTTTACTTTATATATTTATATTATATAATTTATTTATAAAATATAATTTTCTTTCTTTTTTTATGTTATCAAAATCAAACGAAAAATTTGATTTGGATAGAAATAGATAATACATTTATACATTCACAAAATAAAATTATTTTTTTGGGGGGAAAGAATTCTGCCGATTTCTTCCGAAATTCATTAATATTTAATCAAATTGGTGTCATGATATGTATAATATGCATATATTTTTATGAATACCGTCTATTAACCAATATTGAGAAAATTACATTTCTGATAATTGAACACCATTATATGTGCAAAAAATATGTGCTTCTCTATTCTATTCCTTCAAATCTTCGTACCATTCGGGGAATTGAAATAATAGCATACGGCCAATTTTTTTAGCAATTATCAATGAAAGTAATATAATATATTTTCTAAGAAAGGATTGGGTTACTAACATTAAACCTCTTATTATTTGAGTAAATATAAAATATCCCAGGCTTCGGATATTGCTATTCGTTTTTTCTTTCTTTCTCTTTGTTTGTTTTTCCTTTTTTTTTATTTTCTCTTCAAAATTGGTAATTTGAAATTCTTGATTTTCCCTTACCAATTCATAAAAATGTGATTTATCATATTAGAGAAAACAAAAGAAGAAGAAAAAAAAGTTTTGTCTATTCGATCTAAAAAAAAGTGGAGAATGCACATTTGCTTGAAACATTTCCCAAATACTTTTATAGGGTCTACAAGAGGGTGTGCGGCTGAAGAACGGGCCCCAGTGTTGACTGGGCAGCTAACTAAGCTGCTGACTGTGTAATATAAATTTTAATTACATAAATTATTTATTAATTTATTTTTACTCTATTTAACTCTAAATAAATACTTAAAATTATTAGAAAAATCCAGAACAATTCTAGAAAATATATATAGGCATTTTAACCCTAAAATTGTCTTATATGACCAAAATAAATTCAAAAAGTCATCGATAAATAGGTTTTCTAGGTTTTAATTATCTAAAATTCTAGAAAATTTCAAAAAAATTTCAAAAATTCTTTGGTGCTATAAATATATATATATCTAAAGCTATATAAGAGTCCCTAAGAGCTATATTTAACATAGTGTTATATATTTTTAGACGATATGATCTAGGTGTAACATGGGTTTATCTATAACCTCACGATTGCTAGGAAAATATCTCAATAGTTTTAATTTCTAAAAAAAAAAAAAAAAAGGGGATTGCAACACTGCAGAGCTTGGCAAGGGTGCAATGACTGCAATAGGTTCACTGTAGTATACAGGCAGTTGGAGGGAGATAGGTTTACAAAAAACGGCCTTTGAGCAGAGACTACATTGTGTGCAAGTCTGTGAATTGCACAGATCTGTGCACTCAATCACAAGTGCAACTGTACCAAAGAGGACCTGCAGTAGCACTTGGTGCACTGTACAGTAGCGAAAGTTGACATTTCACTACTATGTAGTGTACAAAATAGTGAAGGGTTCTCTGCAGTGAGTGTCTGCACTTAGGAACTTGCTGCATCTAGTGTAGTTTGTTATGCACAGTCCAGGTGTAGATGTTTTTAGTGTGAGTGAGGTTGAGGTTGAGTGTGGGGATACTTGAGGGTATGCTTTTCAGGTGAGTGTGAGTGAGTGTCAAGCTTATAGTGTGTATCAGTGAGAGTATCCATAAGACTTGGATTAATATTTAACTAAGTAAGCTATGTGTGGGTTAGTAGATTATAGGTGATACAAGTGTACTGGTATTAAGATACCAACTTAGAGGAGTGTATCGATAGGTAAATGTGGGTATCATGGGTGTGATATCAAGATAATAAGTGGGTACATAGTGTTAGTAACTTGGGTATGTGACAAGATACCAAGTTATGGTCAAGGTAATAGGTTAGAACTAGGTAATGGGTCAAGGTCTTGAATATAGGCTAAGATACTATATGATACTAGAGTATAAGAGTATATATATAATATATAATATCTAGTATATCTTTACCTACTAGTATGACCTAGAAAACCTAGTTATAGCTTGGTATTAGCTAGTATAGCTTAATAGACCAACTAGATAGGTAATTTGGAAACCAAAAATATGTAATTAACTAGTTTAACCCCAATAATCTAGAATTGACATAAAAAACTAAAAAAATACTAGTTAAGCATATTTATGATTCTAAATTACCTATTTAACATAAAAATTCATATATAGGCCTTCGAGACTCCAGTTCGGACACTGTTTGGTATTGTCATCTTAGGACCACAAGCGGGTACATTCTCTGATATTTTTCTTACTTGACAGCTTCTATGATACATGTTTATAGTACTATTTTACTTTATTCATGTCATTATGGTACACAGATTGGTATATTTTAGATTTTTGTCATGAGATGTTGCTTTTCATATTATACCTTGTTATTTGTACTAGTATTTAGACATTGTCCATTGTATTGATATTAGACCTTGTACTGATATTTAGACCTTAATCATGGGGCATATATTAGACCTTGCATTATGATTCATTTATCGTGATGTGTCATAGTTTGGATCCATTGTACTAGTCGGGGTGGGGGAATACTAGTTAGATTTGTAATCATACCCTTAGACCTTGTTGTACTGTAGCCCTTGTGGATAGCTAATCATATTCCTCACGTATGATTATCATGATCTTATTAGACCTTGTACTTTTCTCAAGCTGATCACATATCGAAACTAGTATTTTAAAACACGAAGAAAGTTACAGTTATTCTCTGTTTCAGTTCATACTTGATGATTTATGCTGTCTTGTTCCTGTTACTTATTATTTATTACTTGCCTTGTCATTATTTTTAGTTTACTGTTTATCTTGTATTTTATTACTATTTACTATGTTTGAGTCTTTATCATATATTAAAACTGTTGTTAGAGTTGTACTCATTCCATGCTGATTGGATAATATTTTTATGAGTTGTTGTGCCCCACGTTTCTCGATATCGGAGTGATTCTATAGTCGAGATTACTCTTGCACTGTGGATCATGAGGTGACATTATAGAGATCTGGATTAGTATTTCTTATTTCCGTATCGTGCTCTGGTTCACTTCTTTTAGTTTATTGTTCAGATTTATCTTTCCTCATTCATATCTTCCTTAGCTTGTTGTAATTGAGTAATTATTGTTATTTAGTAAGACTTGTATTGATCTTGAGGTCTAGATAGCATTCTACCACCGATGCCCTGGCGTAGGCTGGACGTACCCACATACTCGTGCCCCGATCATCCGAGTGCTGGTCGTGATATTTTTTTTGGTAGCCCATGCAGGTCTCATCTTCGCAATTAGTGCGATATCGTGGTAGTACCTAGGTTTAGTCGTAATGCTACGAACCTGCAATATGATATAATTTATGGATTATAGAAGAATATTAGGATGAGAGAATACTCAATCATAGATTAGAATTCTTAAAAGATTCCTGGGATGACCCTTGAGAATCTTATTATAAACCTTTAAAAAAAATCTAATTCCACTTATTTTCGTTCACCTCACCATTGTATATATTCGTTATTAAAATTAATTCTTGTATCGAGATAAATTTAACGGACTATATTGAGGTACATTCTGATGACGTATTTGGATGAGAATAATGAGAAAGGTAACTGTCTGCCTTAGTTATGGAGTCTAGAGTTTATCACAGCCATACTAGCTGGCGTAGCAAGAACGTAGAGACCTAATTTTGGATGTATATATCTTAATTATAGAATTTAGAGTTTCTCGCAGCCATATTAGTTGGCGTGATAGAAATTCTATATAACATGTTTATAGAGGTACATACCTTAGTTATGGACTCTATAGTTTATCGCAGCTATGCTTACTGGTGTGGTAAAATTTTTGGGTAACATGATTTTAGATTGACGGATGTGATTATCAGATTTTATCTTAAATTAGTTCTTAGCATATTATCTCTATCATTTAAACATTGTTATCGTTGATTTCTGTTCCATCACCCCTACTAGGTCAGGATAGAGATATCTCTAATTCCTCTAGTTCAGTTTCTTATAGAACTTTACCTTCATTAGTTCCTAAGATAGCTTCCTTGAATAGTGTATTAGTTTGGTAACTTGCAGGCAGGTTTATGTCCAGTTTGAGTATTAGTGTTGATTGTTGGGAGTGTCTCTTATAAGTCCGTGAGTGGTTCCGGGTTAGGTATGTGAGCATTAGGCATCAATGTATAAGCCTAAAAATAATCAGAGTGTAGTACTATTGTAATACTAGTTATATAGTAGGTATCAGAGTTTAGTTAGTAATTAGTACCAATGGTATTATGAAATACGAGAGTTTGGAGGGAGAGTAGTATACCAATTTCTGATCTTAGATGTTGGTATTAATGTCATCATGCAAGTTTTTAGTTCAAATAGATTCATATAGTTGTGGGATCCATGTATCAATTGAGTATCATAAAATTATGTTTGAGTATCAATGGATCTTAATATTCTATTTGTTCTTGATAATTGGTTGTGTCATAAGGAGAAAAATATATACCCGTAAGATGTACTAGTGGAAGAGTGGTACCATAAGTGTTTAGATGAGTGTGCTAGTGTTATAGTTGTGTTGTACTAGGTAATAGGACTTGTGCTATGAGTTGAGTGTTATGCATTGGTGTGTAGATACGTGTGCAGATTTATGTGTCTAGTGTGGGTGCATCACCTAGTAATTGAGGGTGTTGATGTGATAGTAAGTGAGATATGTAAGAAAAGAAAGTAGGGTATCCAGAACTGTGTGCACAAATACAAGTGAGTGACTTGGGACTGAGTGCAGGAGTGGTGAAGTAAAATACTAGTGTGAAAGTTTCACGGGTATCAGGAAGTGGGGTTGTGGGTATTAGAAATACCAATAGTGTACCATGGGTTGAGAAGTGTCAAGATTGGTCATGGAAGGTAAATTTTGGTGTACCATTAATTAATATATCAGTTGGTAGTTTTAAGTGTAGTAGGTGTATATATATATATATATATATATATATATATATATATATATATATATATATATATATATATATATATATAATCCTGTGTCTGCCTGTGAGTGTGCAAGTGAGACATGTGTATCATAAAAGTGAATAACTAGTGCATTAGATATATGTGAGCATGGGTACTAGTGAGTGTAATGAGGTGATCTAGTGAGTGAGCTAGTGTCAAGAGTGGAAGTGGTAGTGTGTGTGTGTGTTGATGAGTGTTGTTGTGAGTATTATGTATAGTTATGAAGCTAGTATCTGTGTACCAAGTGTGGATAGAGAGTACAAGTATTTAGGGTATATCAAGATTAGGATGAGTAATATATGATATGTGTAGTGTGTCAGTCTAGTATCATAGAGTATTATTGTAGGTAATAGTATTAACTAAGAGTATCATGTAATATGAATGTAGGGTATGTAAGGGAGTATCATTGGGAGTAGGAGTGTTGGTTTTTCAGGCAGTGAGAAAAGAAGGGTAACCAATGTAGGAGTAAGTTTTAGTAGTGTGGGCACACTTTCTAGTGTATTAGAGTAAACTAGTAGTTATGTATCAGTAAACTGTATGATGGGTAGAATAGTACCAATGCGATATCTTAGTGTCAAATGTGTTAGTGTCATAGTGGGTAGAAAGTATTTATATATGTTTATCTTGATACGCAAATACAGGTGAGTATTTTAGGGTGATTGTTAGATATTAGTGTATGGGTTTGTATCAAGATACCAATATATGAGGAGTATCTAGTGTCATGATACGGGATATCTCACGTGTCATAGATATTTAGGGTGCAAGTATCCTAGTGGCTAGTGTATTAGTTATAGATGAGAAACTTGAGTAACCTGGTATGGGGGTATCACATGAGTGTCATTTGTAGGAGTTAAGTGTCTTGTGTAGATAGTCTTAGGAAATGTGATAGGTATCCTATAGATAGTATTCTAAAGTGGTGAGTATTAGTATATATAGGTTTTCATCTACAAGTATAGTGGTTAAGCAATGTTCTTGTGTCTGTAGGAACTATATGGGACTGTAAGTGTGTATTAGAGAGTGAGCTAGAGTAAGTATTGACATACTAGTGAATATGTTCACGTGACCCACATGGATGCATAGGAAATCTGAGTGTTGGTAGAGTATCTTTCTAGTACCAGTAAGAAGAGTATCCTAGAATATTAATATAGTATCCTTGGTAGTGTGTGTCAGTAGGTTAAATGTGCTCATTCCCTAGAGCTATAGTGTATCACTAATACTAGAAGTAGTAACCCATTATATAAGTATTGTGTCTATGTTGATACTTAGTGAATACTTGATGTAAGTATCAGATATAAGTATGTGGTATCTCTAAAACATAGGTAATACCTAGGTATAGGTTTGAGATCATTAAGTTTATAATACAAATAGGTAATTTTTATACACCTAGGAGGCTCTATCTATCTAAGTACTTCTTGTTCCTTCTCTTAGAACCTAAGATATGGATGGTTATAGGCTTCTTGTTCATATTCCGGAGGATATATAGGAAAATCTTTCTGAACTATTATAGTTAATTTTATTCTCTAGTTATCCCCAATCTTTTTTGTCTTCTTTATATTCTTCATGATAAGAAGGATTTTATGGAATCCATTTATATTGAGAGGTAATATATAGTATCTTGATAATCTTTTTTTTTCATATGCTAGTGCCTACCTTGGATATGTAACTTTTAGATGATTCAAGGCCAAGCCATGATTCCATAAGAACATTCCTATCTCGAGCTATATATATACTTTCCTTCTTCATATTTTCTTTCATGGTAGTAAGGATTTTTATTGAAGTTTTCAATAGTCTAAGTTGTCACCTCTTGCAAGTCCAATCAATCTTTCTGGCCTAGTTATTCCTTAAATTTTGAGGATACAATTTTGCTAAGGAAGGTAGGATTGTATCCACATATTTTTACCTTAAGAGTATTTTGATAATTTTGCATGTTATAAATAATATTAGTTATGTTATATTATAATATTAGTTAATTAGAATTAATTAGTGCTCATTTATCATGGATAAAATATTTTTTATTAGTTAGTTAGATATCTTACCATAACTAATAAGATTCCTTCATAACTTAAAAGATTCTATTCATATTAGATATAGAATTCAAATTAGATGGTGATGCCATATATAAACTTTTCCTCCCAAATTTTAATTCATTGTCATTTTAAATTCCCTCCAAAACTGCTTCTACCCCAAGCCTTCTTCTTCCTTAAGCTATTTCAAATCCAAACCAAATTCTAACCAATTCTCCACCAATTTCACTCATTCTTCTTCTATTGGATAACTAGAGGTTTGGATTACAAGAGGAAGCTTGAATATGAGTCCAAGCAAGGAGGATCATATCCGATTCGACTTTCTCGTATCCAATTTTTGAGTTCTTTAAAGGTCACACAAATTGGATAATTCTCTATTTTTTACTAATTTTATGGTTAGGAACACCAATTGAACCCAAAGTAACCCTATAATAGATGGTATTGACTCTCTAATGATAGATCTAAGTGTTAGAAGCCTCAAATTTGGTAGATATAGGTTTTTCTCATGTGGAATAATGTTTTTTATGCTCAATTTGATGGAATTACGAATTGTGTCTAGCAAGTATTTGACACTTGTTCTCAAAGAGAATTTTGTGTCTAATTTGGCTTGTGATTGTGTTTTACTATCCACGATTGGATACGTGGTATCCGTATCATGGTATGCCATGCTACGCATGGTTAGAATTAGTAATTTTATATATTGGAATCTCTTTGTGTCTATTTCTCTTTATTGTATTAGATCTAATTATACTAGTTGTATTCATGACAATTATATGTATTTTGAGGGTTCCAACTAGTTTTGGTATTTGGTATCATAGTAGATTTGGTTTTGGGATGAGTATCATAGAGTATCAAGGTGGATTGAGTTATGATACTTGAGTATCATTAGAATTTGATTGTGCCTGTATGAGTCTTTTGTGCTTGAGGGTGTTAAGAGTGTAGAGTATATCATTGAGTTGAGTGTGTGTGTGTGTATGTGTGGTCTGAACACACAACAGCTAGAGAGAGTGAGGGAGTATTGGTGTGCGGGTATACAAAGTGGATTGAGCAGCAGGTACTGCAGTTAACTGTAACCCAGTTCATGCACAGGTAGTGCACGACACAGCTTGGCCAACGTGTTGTGACTGTAGTGGCTTCACTGTAATATATAGGAAGATGGAGGGAGATAGGTTTCTGGACAGCTTCCTTTGAGCAGAGACTGCACTGTGTGAAGTGGTGTGCAAGTTTGTGTAATGCACAAATCCGTGCACTCAGGTACAGGTACAACTGCACCATAAAGGACCTGCAGTAACACTTGGTGCACTATGCAGTAGCTAAAGTAGAGATTTCTCTGTTGTGCAGTGTGTAAAATAGTGAAGGGTTCTCTGCAGTGAGTGTCTGCACCTGGGAACTTGTTGCATCCAATGCAGTTTGTTCTGCACAGTCCAGGTGTAGGTATTTTAAGTGTGAGTGAGGTTAAGGTAGAGGGTAGGGATACTTGAGGGTATATTATCCAGGTAAGTGTGTGTGAGTGTCAAGCCTAGAGTGTGTATCAGTGAGAGTATCCATGGTACTTGGATTAGTGTATAACTAAGTAAGCTATATGTGGGTTAGTACATTACATGTGATACAAGTGTATTGGTATCAAGATACCGACTTAGAGGAGTGTATCAATAGGTAAGCGTGGTTATCATGGGTGTGATATCAAGATACTAAGTGGGTACCTACTGTTAGTAACTTGGGTATGTGACAAGGTACCAAGTTATATATCAATTGGTAAAAGATCTGGATTAGTATTTCTTATTTTCGTATCATGCTTTGGTTCACTTCTCTTAGTTTGTTGTTTGGATTTATCCTTCCTCATTCATATGTTCCTTAGCTTGTTATGATTGAGCCCTTATTGTTATTTAATTAGCCTTGTATTGATCTTGAGGTATAAACAGCGTTTTACCACCTTCGCTGCGACCTAGGCTGGACGTAACCACATACTCGTGCCCAGATCATCCGGGTATGGGTCGTGACATCCTCCACAGAATTTCAAAAGTTAGTTGTTATAGTGCAAATGACTATAAATAACTCGGGATTTGAGCTGCAAAAGAAGATTAAAAGCTTCGATTCTCGTACTAGACCTTACTTGATGTTAGTTTCTCTTTTTTTCTAGTAATATAAGTTTGAGAATTTGCAAGTTTTTCCATCTTTGCTTCAAGTAGTCCAAGGAGCAAAGGAGTCATATGCCCACTCGACCTCCATCGCTACTTTTCTTCATATTCTTTGTTATTTGCTTTTACTTAAACATTCGTTGTAATAGGATTCTTTCCACTAAGGCAATAATCTTAGTTTCTTATGCAAGTATGTTTATAGTCAGAGGGACACTCAAGTCCTTCACTAATACCGAAGCTAAGGAAAACTTGCCAGACTTGGCTACCAAATTACCGATTTTCCTACCCAACGTCACATAAATATTTTTTTTCTTTTGGATAATATATATATATATATATATATATATATATATATATATATATATATATATATATTTATTTATTTTAGTTACAAAAAGATATTATTTGTGACAATAGCGTTAGTCACTTATAACGTTCATAATGACGAGGTATGTTGTCACGGAAAGAATACTATCTGTGACAACGTTTGCTTGTCATAGTTGAAAACTTTTTGTGACATTATGTTTTAGTCGCCACTTTATCTTTCAGATATAGAGGTATATGCTATGAAAGTACGTCATTATACTCATCAGAAAAGATGTGTTGTGATGAGTTTCACAACTTATGTGATACCTTTACATGTCACATAAACTCAATTTTCTTGTAGTGATGTTGGCATGTGGCAATTAGGAGTTACTTGTTGTCAATACCTCTCAAAAGCTTCCTATCTATAGGTCTACGGATAACATCATTGGCGACACCAATGTGCCCGCCAAAGGTAGAAGGCTGTGACTCTCTCACAACAAGATCAATACGAATCATGTGGACCTTGGGAAAGTAATTCACTATGATGCCAAGGGGTCCTTTGACAAGCACACACCTAAACCCCTATCCAATCAATACAGAATTTAGGGTAACCCAAAAGATGACAGTGCTATTCAGCATAACTCTCACGCAAAAAAGCATTTATGCGCATGACAAGAAGTTAATTCCAAAAATAGCAAAATCTATGTAGGAGTTCAAGCTCTGCGCACAGACTCTAGGGTTGGAGATATTTTTTTCTATAAACTCCAAAAATCACTTCTGTCAGGACATATATTATGTCTCGCAATGTGCAAACGTATACGTACAGAAGCAAGCAATTTCTCGGACTTTATATAGCCAAGCCAGAGATATTGTTCATTCGTGCAAGGATGGCAGGATGCTGCAGCAACCAAAATTTACACTCATACGCATAGAGGATGGTAAACTCTACCGTATAGGGAAGATGTGTACATAAGTCTGTGCGCCTGTCTACACGAGAAATAAAATTGTATCTACCGAACCATACTGTGTGCAAATAGTTTACGTACGCAAAAATTGATCCAATGGCAGGATATGCCATCTTATTCTCTCGATTTATGCCATATGCTCAATAAAAAGAGAGGAAGGAGAAGCCTCAGCTCCAACAGTGATGCTTCTTATGAGTATCACTGTCACAATATTGTAATCAACTATTGTTGCACCAACGCAGTTGACATACAACCCTAGCAGTTTATGTTCTAGAGGTTGCAGTTCGCTTTGT
Source organism: Iris macrosiphon (assembly GCA_036927795.1). Lineage (NCBI taxonomy): Eukaryota > Viridiplantae > Streptophyta > Magnoliopsida > Asparagales > Iridaceae > Iris > Iris macrosiphon. The sequence goes on along the minus strand of JAYESA010000005.1, from coordinate 72,879,993 downwards.
CAATAGGGCAGCGATACCAAAGACGAAGACCTACTCAGGATAAAGAATATTTTCTCTTTGCCTCCGTTAACATGATAGGGAGGTATTCCTATGGAAGTCGTAGTAGAGGAAGGAGGAGGATAAGAACTCATTGTTCACCATCCGTCTCACCTGCATACACACTAAGGCACAGTTTAAGGAATATTTCAATAGGGGGGTAAACCAAAGCACCCATTCCAGGACCAAGTCTTCATAAAACCACTATGTACTTTCATTTGGGGGTGGCATCTCTTCAGAATCCGAGGCGGACAATATGGGCTCCAGCTACACGGCCCAGTCCACTGCCCCTTCTTTTAACAACTATGAAATTAGTGCATACATGGCAGGCGAGGAGCCGAAAGGTAGCGGTACAACTTGCACCGACCAACACCTTGAAACCCTCGAAACTACTGTCTATGACTTATACATCATGATGAGGGAAATAATGGTCCTTTATACTGCTGGAAGGGCACCTCCTCCAGCACCTCCAATGCAAATAAACCAAGAGGTAGATGGCAATCATGGCCAACTGCTCCTTCCCTCAATATTTCAAATATTTGACGTGGATTAAGTCCAACGATACTGGTTGCCATTCCTACTTTTACTTGTAGAAGCATAGAAAATATGTATAGAAAATGATCCTGCAAACGACCAAGAAGGCAATAATCTTCAAGTAGTAAAAGTGCACTTCAAAGTTTGCTGAACGGGTTAGAAGTGCACATTTATTCTTAATAGATGGCCAAATGGGTACATTTCTCTCTCCAGGAAATGAGAAGCCCGTCAATAAATGATAAAATGTCATCAAAAGACGTGCCTAACACTTGATATTCCAATATGGCGTACAAAGATTGCATACAATGGTCAAGGCAATGACGTTGTAGAAGCATAAAAAGTCTCTGCGCCACCATGACCCTGCACCAACAAGTGGGCAAGCCTGTCTACATCACATACTCAAGCTGCCTATACCACATGTTTAAGCTACCTACGCCACTTGTTCAAGTTGCCTACGCCCCTTCAGGGCCTAAGCTAATATCCATATAGCTTAAGTGCTCTACGCCACTTAAAGCTGTGATAATTCTATGCCAACTTCTCGTGAGCCACTATCCTATATGGACATGAAGTCAAAAAGTAAAAGGGCAATTACTACAGAGCATTAAATGCATAGAACTGATGGTTGTTCGTAGTCTGTGCCCTCTGACTCACAGCAATTGCATAGAACGAGGAATTAAAAATGTAAACATCAACACAATGATGATTTCTTTTTGCAGAAGACAATGATGAGGTGGAAGAGGTGCATGCTGCTATCTGTCCCCTTCCTCGGGGATTCAGGGCAGAAATGTGACACTGACTGCCAACTGTCCAAATACACAACTGTTTGGTAGAGCATTAAATGACAAAATTGGTAGACTATTCCTAATTTGTGCCTAATGGTTATGATTTCCAAAGAGTAGTATGATGTGACCATGATGTAGGATGCCACTTGTCCTCCCTTTGGCATGATGTGCAATTGTTTGTGGCATAGCGAAGGCTACCAACTATCAAATGCACAGTTGACTGGCAGACCACTGTAGAAGCATGAAAAATACGCTGAGAAATTATACGCGTAAAACCCTTAACATGCAGGAAGCCGCGTAAACAGAGCTCCAACACTGGGTGGTGTAAGACATGACTTCAGAGTCATTGGCGAACAATAGAGCTTCAATGCTACTCAACATAAAATATAGCTTCAGAACAACCCGCGTAATACAGTATTTCTAGACTGCTTCAGCGTAAAAAGGTTGTTACATCGCCACTTCGGCGTAAAACCTATCTGCTTTTAATGCAGCAGGAAGTTGTACGAGGAACTCTTCGTATTCCTCGAATGAACCTGTCAGATCATGCAGTGAACCTGACCCTTGACAGAAAGTATCGCACGACGATCGAGAGAACGACTATAATAATGATTCTTCAAAGAGGCCCAGACCGTCGTTTAGTGACATTTCCTTGATACAAATTGCTTTTACGCATTCAAGGAAATACGCTGCCTAGTTTTACACAGGCAGACATGATCTTTTACGCTCAGCAGGAGACGAAACGAACCGCCACTTTAAAAGCTGCTCTTCGTACAGAACTCGAGGCACATCTCTGTAGTTAATGCGCGTGATGGGGGCAGATCTCTGCATTTAATGCATGAGATTTGGTTCTACTTTTAACGACTGGGTGAGCCATAATTATGGCTAATACGTCCACATCATCACCTCTGCATATTACACCATCAAGCTATTTTCAGTTATAGGAGTACGCTGTACGCTATCTCCTTGAAATACGCCGATCTAGCTATTTTTAACTATAGGAGTACGTCGTATGCTATCTCCTCGGAATACGCCAATACAAGCTATATTTGCATTAGTGCGTGATAAGGCTATTTAGTCCAGAATACACTCAAGTTTTCAGTCAAGGAAGGATGATCGGCTATCTTTATGCTGGCTACCTATTCATGCAACTATTGGGCTTCTATGCCTACTGGGCTTCTACGCCTACTTGGCTTATACGCCAACTTGACAGCTATTGGGCTTCTATGCCTACTGGGCTTCTACGCCTACTTGGCTTCTACGCCAACTTGACATGGGCTTCTATGCCTACTGGGCTTCTACGCCTACTTGGCTTCTACGCCAACAAGATAACTATTTGGCTTCTACGCCATGGTGACAGTCATTGGCTTCTAAGTCAACCTTTTCTACGCAAGGGGCAGTTACCTACGTGGCTTGTATGCCGTGATTTTCACAGCAGTTATACGAGTTACCTCATAATGGGACACGTGTCACACGTGGATTCAGAAGATCATTTATACGTGGGTGGCAGTTTTCATAACCGCCACGTAAAAAGTGCCACACTCTCCACTGTTCGGCTTTTACGCCGACTGGACGATTACTGTCACTAAACTCTATAAATAGATACCTCTATTGACAGAGGTAAAAGGTTAAAAAGTCAAGGTGGAAGGATCGGATCAGAGAGCATCGGATCGGATTTTATTATTGAGAGAAGATCCTAGAGCACAGACAGAGGGGAGTGATTGACGACTTTGGCATCGAACATCCAATCCCTCTTGTGATTTTTGAAGCTTTTCCTTCTTCTACAATACTTCTTCGTCATTGTGTGGTCCAAGGGACAAAGTGATCGACCACAGATCAGACTCCTATATCAATATTTACCCATATTAAATTTTTGTATTTAACATCCTCGTATAGGATTAATTGTACTTCTTGTTTGTAAACTAAAGAAAGGGTTTCGTACAAACCTAGTTTCATTTCTTTCGTTTATTATCAAACACAAGATGGCGACTCTGCTGGGGACTACTTTCTCTTCCGATGAGAAAGCCATTGCTCAACACGATGCTGTATCCGTCGGATCAACTAAGAAGACTCTGGTCGTCTATTTTTACCAATCTGCTTATGAAGACATGCTTCGCGTAGGGGGTAGCTCTCATTCCCCATCTGTTCAAGACAGCAAAAAGTTGCATAAAGTATGGATGCCCCGGACATCCTCTACTCTCCCTGCAGGCTCTCTCTCTCCGATCAACAAGGTTGTGGCATCCCAACCTACACGCTCTGTGCGTAAAAACCCGTCTCCCGTCTGTGACGTGGCCAACAAAGCTTCTGGCAATGCCTCAGCGCCAATCCAGAAGTCGACTCCGCACCTTGCGCGTAAAACTTAGTCTCCCGTCGCTGACGTGGCTGACGTAATTTCTGGCAAGGCCTCAGCGCCAAGTCAAAAATTTCAAATGCGCCCTGCGCGTAAAACTCCGTCTCCCGTCGCTGACATGGCTGACGTAATTTCTGGCAAGGCCTCAGCGCCAAGTCAAAAATTTCAAATACGCCCTGCGCGTAAAACTTCGTCGCCCGTCGCTGACGTGCCTGACATAATTACTGGCAAGGCCTCAGCGCCGAGTCAGAAATTTCAAAAGTGCCCCGCACGTAAAAATACCTCTCCCACTTATAAGAGGGCAGAGGGTCCCTGTAATCTCCGCAAGGGAAAACAAGTGGCAGATTTCTCGACCTCTCGGCTTTTACGCCATCAAGAGAAGAATCTGCCCTCTCTTCAGATTACGTGGAACGCTGATGGCCGTTTGAGGACTTCCTCAGTTTTATGCCAACCAGAGCAGAGTTCCAGATTACGCCAAGATAAGCCTCTCTGCGTTAAGAAGACCCAGTTCATGGATAGATATGCTCCTCATGGATCATGTGCTGCTCACATGGCTGAACTGCTGTATTCCTACGGCAGAGAGAGGGTTGGGGTTCCCAATATCCGCGTTCTGACTGATGTAAAAAGGCAGAATAAGCCTTCTTCTTCTTCTGTTGACTTGCGTAAACTCTTGATCCAGAAATGCAAAGACAGGGGTCAAAATCAAGATTTGGCGTCCCTAACTTCCAAGCGTGGGGAGATCCTGTGGGAAGATGAGTCAGCATCTAATATCGTCATGACATATGGGCCACATGAAGAGTCTATTTTTATTGTTCCACCGACTCGTAACGATCAGCATCAAATAATCTTTGGTCGAATGCGGAATAGACCGATTGTACAAGAAGAATCTCACGAATCTGATAGTGGAAAAATGCAAATCCACAGATATAGCCTGCAGGCTTTGAGGATTATGCAAAACATGGGTTACAATTTGAAGTTGAAAGAAGGCCTCAACTATGAAAAAGGTAGACGAACACCATTGCATGCTAATCCTTACTGTCAGCAAACTCGTTTTGGGTTGGGGTATACTGCATCTCTTGCAAACTCCAAACTTCCAGAGTCTGATCCTGTAATACCAGAGAAAGTTCCTTCTAAATCAACTTCTGTGGACAAATGCCACGACATGTATGGGGGTAGTCTACCTCGACAAAATAGGGCAGCATCCGAAACTGGGGGTAGAATTCTCTCTGAGTCCGAAGATGATGCAACGATGACCATCTTCCCGAAAAACCGTAAAACTCAGGCATCGGGAGCCCGAAGACCGAAGAACACTTTCTCCTTCAATGAAGATGACATCATTGAAATCTTTAATATATTGATGAAGAAAAACAAACTTCAGCTACCCAACATCAGATACCTTGAGAGGGCTGACAAAGTCGATGACCCAGATTATTGTCTCTTCCATCGGTACATTCATCACCCTACAAGGGCGTGCTATATACTAAAAAGAAGAATCCAGGAGTTGATCGAGGCCAAAGTCGTCACTTTGTATTTATAAACGAGGGGACGATCACTACAAATTGATTTCACTCTAACGTAACAATTTGCTCCCTCAAGAAAATATCGGATGATAAGTCCCTAAAGTTTCCCCAGCAGATTCTTCAGGTCTATCCCCACTCTTGAAAATCACTCCACAATAAATTCTTCGGACATGAGTTCACGTTCATATTACCTCTGAACTATTGTCCAAATATTTCTTTGTTTCTCTAGCTGAATTTGCTATGTCCAAGTAACCTCTGAGCAAACCTCCTAGTTTGTGGCTATAGATCTGTTCACGTCCATATTACCTCTGAACTACGTCTTTTCACTTTCTCCAGTAGAGTAAATCTATCACCATAAAAGTTTGTTATGTTCATATTACCTCTGAACAAACCTTCCTGGTCCGGCTATCGATTATCATGTCCATATTACCTCTAATATCGGTTGTCTTCTCAACTTAGCACCCGTACTTAACTCTAAGTACGCCAGTGGTGTTAAGTCCACAAAAACCTGCCATGTCCATATTACCTCTGAGCAGATATATACCTCCATCCCCAATGGAGTCACAACTTAAAAGTTTGTCATATTCATATTACCTCTGAACAAACTTTCCAAATTTTTGGCTATCGATTATCATGTGCATATTACCTCTGATATCGGTTGTCTTCTCAACTTAGCACCCATACTTAACTTTAAGTACGCCAGTGGTGTTAAGTCCACAAAAACCTGCCATGTCCATATTACCTCTGAGCAGATATATACCTCCATCCCTAATGGAGTATCAACTCAAAAGTTTGTCATGTTCATATTACCTCTGAATAAACTTTTCGAATTTTTGGCTATCGATTATCATGTCCATATTACCTCTGATATTGGTTGTCATCTCAACTTAACACTCGTACTTGATTCTAAATACGCCAGTGGTGTTAAGTCCACAAAAACTGTCATGTCCATATTACCTCTGGCAGGGTTTGTCCTAAACTTATTACTTGCATTCTCGTACACAAGAAGTAATAGGTCCACAAAAAGTCCCCTAGCAGGATGTCTTTACCAACTATAATATCTATCACATTCATACTACCTCTGATAGGGCTTGTTTCGAACTTATTATTTGCACTTAACGTGCGCAACGAATGATAGGTCCACAAAAAATCCCCCAGTGGGATGTCCTCAACAAATACGATATCGTACTACGTCCATATTACCTCTAGTACGATGTCCAAAATTCGCGCAAACAATCATAAGGAAATGGAGGGCCCTTATATGATTGCAAATGGCGCTTACAGATTAGCCAAGCCTAATTAAAATTTGGCAATGGCTCCTATCAACCGCAAATTCCTGAAGAAGTCCATTACTTGATCTCCTTTGCTTAACGGAATGTGATGAAGACCTTATTCTGACGATATCATGCACAAAGGTTAGCTGGATTATATTCTATCAGATTTGTATGACCTCTTAATGGGTATGTTTAACTAATTTGTAAACCTATCATGTTCATATTACCTCTGATAGTGTTTAGTATACAAATTTAGTTGGATTATATTCTATCCGGTTCATATCACTTCTGAATAGATTTACACTCAGTAAAACCATAACGAAAGTATGTCATGTTAATGATACCTCTGATATCACTTTCATATTAGCCTATCATGTTCTAAAGTGATGGGTCCACAAAGTCAGAAAATATGTCTTTATTATCTCTGAGAAGTTACAAAAAGAAGCAAAAAGTACATCATTGAGGAGGAGCAGCCAAATCGCGAAACTGTTGTGCCAAAACAGCCAACCTCTCATTTCTGGACTCTAAAATATTAGCGCAAGCCCACTCCATTCGTGCTTATAACCTCCGTATCCTGAAATTCTAGCTTAAATGTTATTTTTAGGTTAATTTGGGGCTAGTAGATTTTTTTCATAATTTTTAGTTGATTAAAAACTAGTAACCCTAATTTCTAGGACTTTTAAGAATTTATTTTAGGTTCAAACTTAACTAAAAATATCCCAAAATTTTATTTTAGGTTCTAAATAGTCAAATATATTTTCTAGAATTTTCTGGGAATTTTTTGATTATTTTAATTATTTATTGGGAGTTATTTAGACTAATAACTAATTTTTAGGACTTCTAGAATTTATTGTGCAAGCCCAAGTATATAGAATGGACCCACATAAATTTTTTATTGTTTATAATATTATTATATATTTTCTGGAATTATTTCAGAATTTTTGGAATATATTTAATATTTAATTTTATTTAAATATTTAAAACTAATTTTTAGAGATTCTCCTAGTTATAGTAGAAAATCTATGAATATAAAATTATCCCAAATATTTTTCTAGGGTTTTTAGATTTAAAATATATATTTTTTTAATTTTTTTAGATTTTTATGATTATTTTTAATATTTATTTTGAGTTATTTAGATTTAAACTGACTTAAATAATGTTTTGATAAAGGCAAATCAAAAATCAAATAATATAACAAAAATCATCCAATCAAATCATGACATGTGTCAGCCTATAGATATCCATTCAGCCGCAGGTACATCTATCTATATATATAATATAATAACCCTAATTATCCCATTATTTTAGAGAGAGATTTTGGAGAATTGCGTTCCTTCATCTTCCACAAGCCATTGCACATAGCTCCGGACTCCAAACGAGGCCTAGTTTTTTGTGTTAGAATAATATTGAGGTTAGATTTCTGATTATATAAATTGTTGAACGAAATTATGAGTATTAAATTCTGGAAAATTCGTAGAACACAGCATGTCCAAAAATAGACGCATTTTGATATTTTCGGGATTTCGGGAGAACCAGGAATCAGAATCATGAACCGTTTAAAGTTTCGGAAAGCTAATGTCGAGATCATTGACATATGTTTTTCACAGAATTTATTTCAAAGTATTTATATACTGTTAATTCTGTAGAACTTCTAGGTTAGAATTTAACCATCGGTGCACAATACAAAATTTGTATGTGCCATAATTTCCAAACGAATTTGAATTCAGACGAGCCATAAATTCCAACATGTTTTTGACACTAAAATCTACAGAAAATCATGCATGAAAGTCGAGTTTGTGTCGGTTGACTTTTTGGTCAACAGATCGCCTCGATTTGCGTGCCATGAGTCTTGAGTTGATAAAATTCATTTCCTTTGGACAAAATTTAGGAATTAACCTAAAAATCAGAATAATAAGATTAAAATAGGATTTTAGAGTAATTATTCCAGAATTAAATAAATTAAAATAAATTATCTTTTGACATGGTAAATTGTAATACATAGGCTATTTGGACTGTGACTTGGACTCTGATTCATACCAGCAGCAGGATCCCAGGCGAGTACATTCTCTGATAATTTCCATTATTTAATAATTTCTATAATTTTAGTATTTAGAAATATTATATCTGACTCTTGACACTGTGCTACACGGACTAGTGTATAGATTGGATCTTTAGTCATGAGATGTTACATTGGTTATCGTATTGATATTGTATATAACATTGACATTAGACATTGATATTAGACATTGTACATGATATATTGGACATTGATCGTGTATCATGATGTGTCATGATTGGATCTACAATACTAGTTGGGGGCGGGGAAATTGCTAGTGAGAGATGTGATCAAAATACAAGTGTAGACATTGAACAATGTTAATCATACACCTCACGTATGATTAGCCAGGCCATGTAGTCATCGAACAAGTCCCAAGCCGATCACATTTTGAAACTACAATTTTAAACACTTAGAATAGATACAGTTCTCTATTTTAGATCATATACTACATCACCCGTATATGATATTGTACCTCGTTCTCTTTATTTTATATATGCACTGACTGTACCATATTGCCTGTTCTCCTTATATTGTCATTGAATTTATTTATTGCCTTCTCTCAGTTTATAGCATCATCTATTTATTATTTTATAGTCCTTATCAATTAATTGGAACTGTTATTTGAGATGTACTTTGATCCATTCTGACTGAAAATATTTTTCCAGACTGCACCTTAGAGGACTGGTGTCAGATATATTATAGACCACAGGAAGAGTAGCTGCAAACTTGGACTTGGTAGCACAGTTGTGATTCTGGGAGGTCTAGTGGGGATCACTAGTTATTTAGTTAGTTTCTTTTAGCAGTTTTTGGTACCAGATTTGTCTCCGGCATATTTAGTTGAGACTTGGATATTATTATTGAGTTAGATTATTTCTATTTTAGACTTGAGTTGCATTTTAATTTATTTATTTTTTCGATATCTTATCGTGCTCTAGTTTATGTGATTGAGTATATTCCGTATTATATGGTGATATCTGTGTATCCTTATGGAGTTGGATATTCATATAAGATTGATTAGATAGATTATTGACATAGACAGCGTTCTACCGCCGATGCTGGGGGGGTAGGCTGGACGTACACACGTACTCGTGCCCCAAAATCTGGGTGCGAGTCGTGACAGTGCCTCATCATCGCTCAGGAGGGATAGTTCAGGCTGAGCATGTACAAAACCTGCGTGGATGACACTCGTATGTTCCAGGTTCTGCTGAACCGCTTCCATTCGGTCCTTCAACACATCTTGAGCTGCCGATAAAGCAAAAGCCCTCTCCTTTGCCTGAGTGAGTTCATCTTCCAATTGGCAGACCCTCGCTTTATTTCTCTCATATTCAGTCTCACACTTTGCCAACTTGGGAATGACATACCCCAATATGGCATGCTTTTCATTCATCTCTTGCTATTGTGCCTCGATGGATTTGCTCAGATTTTCCATCTCCCCAACAAGTCTTGCAGTCAAGGAGTCGTACTCAGCTCGAATCATATCATCGACATTGTCTTGAGACAATTGCTAATAATCGTTAATAGGTTGTTCCAAACCATCAACTATTTATTCCAGAGCATCAGTTCGTCCAGTGACATTGAAATTTCTAATCTACGCTATGGTGAGATTGGAGGACATCTTCAGAGCATCAAAGCCCAGATTCTTCTCCAGCACCATGGATATCAACAATTTTAAAGTGACATAGAATATGCTAGTAAATTGTTCAGCTAGCATGTTAAAATACGAATGGACGCTGCGAGTGGCCGCGATATCAGTAAACCCCTTTTGTGGAACGTTGGCAGAAGATGTGGCCACAATTGTTGCTTCAGCAGACGGTGCAACAAAAGAAGAGACGCCAACAATAGTTGAAGTTGCTGGCATGCTAGACGAAGGAAGTGCAGCCGCTATGATGGGCTCGTCCTCCTCTGAAGATATTGGGACTGTATTGGGTGAGGCTTCACCCGAAAATGCTGCAGACGAAGGAGCAACATCTTTAAAGTATGCCCCTTCGGTGTCAAGCACCACCATTTCATCGGCAGTATCCGCAACAAAGTCAAAAGTTGCATCGACTCTGCCTTCCTCTAAGGTGTCTTCCCATGAAAAGAAGACAAGAGAAAGTTAACATCAACCTGATGTTAATTTTCCTAAAAAGAGGTATAAGGACAACAGTTATCCATGGCTGATGGTATATATGTCACGTCTGCAGCCAGTACAGCTAAATCATTTCTTAATGATGCTAAGCGAGCTGTCATACCTGGAGGAGAGGGTGCACCAAATGATGTCTGAGGGTAGTCATCCAAGTCTTCACCCAGATCCACTCGAGGTTCATCGGGTGGAATCTCACTGGAGATACTTACAGATGAAAAAGGGGCTGAACCCATTATTGGTCTGGATAAAGATATCCTTAATACACTCTGCCTCGAAGGTGACCTCATTGCACTACCGGTAGCGGCAAGTAGCGACAGCAGTCTCGAGCAAAGAATCTTCGGCACTGTCAGCTGGAACTGTGGAGGTTTCCTCTCTAAAAGGCAAGGGATCTCTAATAAAAGAATCACCCTCAATAGGGGAAACAACAGACTCACTCCTAGGAGCCTCATGGGTAGAAGCCCTTTTCGGACCTCTGGCAAGCTTCTTCTTGCGGGAAGAAGGTTCTTTCGGAGCAGAAGCCTTCCTTTTATGGGGGATAACGAGAGGCTCTGCAGTCGGAGCTAGTACACCTCTCGGTATTATCGTCAAAAATTCGTCTGCCCCGGTGGGGTCTTCGCCCTCATCAGAGGAGATAGACGGAATATCTTCCCTTCCACTGGATTTATGAGAGGGCATCCTAAAACTTCCGTGCATATCAAAATCGCGATGGAAGGTATTGATGGCCACATAAAATTGTGCTTATGAATGGAGGATGCGCAACTCCATGGAGAGAGAAGTCGCAGGCACAGTAAAGGTTGCTCCAGTACAACCCATCATGAAGTACCGCCATTCTCTCGCTCCATCAATGAGTCTACCTCTGGATATGAAGCTGGTGATGGCATTTTTCACATGTAATTGGTCATACCCAAACTGCCTGGCGAACCGACTGGGCAGATAAGGCTCCAAGAAGCAATGGTCCTCACTTCTGTACAGTAAGTGGGAAGGTCTTATGCAGACCAACCAATAAAAAGCTTCGGGAGAAAGAACGGTCTTCCCGTGACCTGAATCCTGAAGTTTCGTCCCCTGTTGATTAATATGTACAGTGGGGACGATACAGAAGAGCTTCCAGCTATGAGCAAAATTTAATGCTCGCCGATAATCTACCACGGTCGTCACATTCCAAGAGGAATTCTTGTAATTCAACAAAAAATTATTTCCTGAACTACTGGCAGAGCCGGGAGACATCACCCTGGGGTTATGAAGAATTAACCATCCCATCAGATATAGGAATGGTAACTCTACCCTGGGAAAGCTTTTACGCCGTGTTTCATCGGCAAGCAACCCATGAGTAATGGCCCTCAGACCTGCTTGTATCCGGCATACCATGGCAGGGAGCAGACCTAGTCTTGCCCCAAATACCAAACACACTGCAGGCCATAAGGTGTTGCGATGAATGCGATCTGCAGATGCGATGCCAGGTACTACCAATCGGTTAACCATACAGAGAGAAAGCCAGCCAGTTGAGCTTCCCTTGACAGAGGCTTGCGACAATGCCTCATATAACTGTAGGCTTTAGTGCCTACAGGATAACCCTCGACCTCCTCATCGAGAACTTGATCTGAAGCCCCAGCGTCTTCAATAAGATCATCGACTATTTGAGCATTAAGCATGCTCAGAAGGTTCAAAGGCTTATCCCTGCTATCCACAACTTTGTCTGGCTTAGCATCTCTGGCTTGATGAAAGAAGAGATAGGACGCCTATTTGTTGGTATGAGACAAATCAGACGGCTCCTGATAGAAAGTGGTGCAAGCAAGGTAATGGCACATCAGCTCCTGATACACTGCCACTGCCCGAGGGTTTGTATCCTTCAGCTCCCTGTTTGTAGGGACATACTCTTCATAAGGAGTATCCTCCATTGGCAGCCTTGAAATCTCTACCATCTCATGAAGGGCCAATCCTAACTCCCCTAGCGGAGTGGCAAAAGTCCCAGTGAACGAGATATACCGCTCCATCAAAGCCAAAAACAGGTTGGGGTTGAGAGGTAACCCAACACTGGTAGCACTCACAGCCGCAAACAGACCAATGCTCTCCAACTCCATCTGAAAGTGCTTCAGGGCCCAGGCAGTTAAACGGGCCCTTCGAAGATTTCCAAGGCTAAGCCACCCGCTAGTCCGAGGATTAACCTTGGGGTATACTCCTCCATGCCCCATGAAGTCATTGCAAAAAGTCGATATTTGGACTGGCTGGAGCAGTGAAGTATCTTCACTCGGGACGCTGCCCGGCAACAATCCCCTGAAAGGCATGACAGGGCCTGAAGGGCGGCTCACAAATAATCCTCGGCCTGATCCTTTCTGATAAAATATCTTCCCCGGCTGGCCGTGAAGATCAGGGGTCAGGGTCCATGACATCTTCCTGTGATGCGTGGCATGGAAGAATGCCGAGATAGGGTAATCTCTGGGCATCCTTGGTAGGAACATGACCATGCCCTCAGCAGTAAAAATCCAGTTTCCTTCGTGGGCTTCGTCTGGGATTGTTTATCAATCATATCCCCTAATAGGAAAGCTGGTTTTATATATTTGGTCTCATCTATATATGTCAGGGGCTCCCCGCTGATCATACTCAACATCATTCATTCTCCTTGAGACGATATCAGAATTCCCCTTCCTTCAGGATACTAGGTTCCAGAAATAGGGAATGTCATATGCGACAAATTCTCCAAATAATTCGAATTCAGCATCCCAGTAGCAGAACCCATCACCTCAGCCAACAGAGGGATCTGCAAGTCCACTACAAAATACAAGAAGAATAAGTCAGTTTCTACACTAGACATTACAGTCTTGCAGCTTACGCCAAAGATCAACAGTCTGTGCTTTTACGCCAAGACTGTAAAAACTTGAGTTTTTACGCTGCAACCTATTTCTAAGGCATAAAATTCAAGATTGGCAGTATACACAAAAATCTAACAGTCTGTGTTTTTACGCCAGACTGCCAAAATTTGAGTTATTATGCCGGGATCTTATCCAGAGCGTAACACTCAAAGTTTGTAGTATACGCCAAATTTAGATAGTCAAAGCTTCTACGCCAGACTGCGAAAATATAGAGTTTTTACGCTGACACATTAGGAATGTGGGCGTAAACGATAAAACATCTCTGTGCATCATCTTCCTCGAAGAGGCTCTCAGCACAAAAGATGACCTAGCGCATTCACGTACAACATGTGCGAAGGATTTTCTTCGTTTTCTCGTCCCAAAAGCTTTACCTATAATGCCTGGTGCACAGCTTGACGGTGGGACACTTCGTTTAGAGCGAAGTTCGCTCAGTCCAATGGGAGTCGCTATTACTTGAGGAGAGGAGCGAGAAGAGGAGGCAGCTTTCTTTGCCTTAGCGGTGGAAGCCTGTTTCGGTGCCATTGCTAAAAACTCAGAGTGCTCAGAGAAGAAGCGAAGAAGAGTTCTCAAAGAGACAAAAGTTTTTTGCAAAAGACAGATGAAGGGTTTCTTCTCTGAAGGCCTTGGGGTATTTATAGATTTCAGATAACTCTTCAAATTCCTAACAAAATCCGATATTTAATATTCGGTTATGATTTGGGACCACGTCAGCCTATCATTTAAAAGAAGAAGACGGACAGTCAGTGGATCCATAATTTACGTGCAGAGTAGATCTATGATTTTAAGCTAAGGAACTTTTACGCTCAGAGGATGCAAATCTACGGTTTTACGCTCAGAAGCTATAAGTCTATAGTTTTACACCCGGATGCTTTTATGCTCAGTAGCTTTTACGCTCGATAGGCTATAAACTTACGACTTCACGCTCAGAGGCTACAAATCTATGATTTCACGCTCAAAAGCTTTTTACGCTCAGAGGCTACAAATCTACGATTCTACGCTCGAAAGCTACAGATGGCCAATTGTAAGGGTTTACACAGAAATGCTCCTTCTTGTCTACAAAATATTCCAAGTGCCCAAAACATACAAAGTTCAGCATTGAAGATGGCTCTCCTTCTTGGGTCTATTGGAAGTTCATCCAAAGTCCAGTCAGAATCCTTTACAAAAGTTCAAGTATGGCCTGTTCAACGGACATTTCTTGCCCTTTTCAAGGGATTTTTGGGAAAATATTCTTGAAGGTGACGGTCTGAACAGAAAATTCTTCGCATCAAAGAAGTGACAGTTCAGAATTCTATGCGACTCCTTGTTCAAAACAGCATGACAGTTCAAATATTTGACTTAAATACTAAGCAGCTTTCTACGCGTCTTCAGTTTCGCGAAAAAGACGGGACAAGACCAGATACTCTTTTTATCAGAGTCGACGTAAAGTTATTCAGACATGCCAAAGTTGCACATATTCAGACTTCATCACAGCAAATATAGCAAATCATCAGATGCGTAAAAGAAGACAATTTTATTAATCATGATTACATATGATAGAAATCCAGTCTACAAAGGGTTTTTTATCTTCATGACTATATATAATGGAAATCCTTTTTCTACAAAGGGTTTCTCATTTTCATTTAAGATCACACCAAGAATCTGCTACGCCAGGTTATCATATTGGTGAAGATCTTTGTCTTCTTCTATAGGACTTCATCGGCTTCTGCAGCTGATTAACAAAAAAATGATTAATGGCGGGAGGATACAGAACTGGACATGTCTAAATTATTCAAGAGCCCACCCTTCATACGCCATGGCAGGCATGCCTTAGAATTGAGTTTGGGGTTCAGACCCAACTTAATACTGGAAGACAGGGCCAGACTGCCTACCCTCCTCCACTGTCATGATGGGAGAAAATACAGCTTGCAAGCTGTGTGGCCAAATGAGACCATTCCTCTCTCCTGGAAGAATCGCCATATGAAATTGCTGATCATCCTGAGCAAAGAAAGCTATGATATCCTTCCATGATCCATCGTTGCAGATGACATTTGCTCGAAGATGCCTCTTTTTACGGCTCTTTACATGTTGAAAGAATATGATCTTCTTCTTCCTCAAATCGACTCGACGAAGTTCGGCAACCATCCCTTTGTGATGAAGGAAGTGTAGAAAAAATAGGTTAACTCAGTTGCCCTTATATAAGCAGAGGAGATCACACCAAATCCCAACAAATCCCTAAATATTTGCCGAGAAATCAGCCTCGTGGAACCAGTCAAACTTGACCATTTCATGCTTCATTCAAAGTGTTTCAAATTACGAAGAATTTAAAAATATTGAAGGGGGTCTTGTAGAAGCATGAAAAATACGTCGAGGAATTATACGCGTAAAACCCTCAACATGCAGGAAGCCGCATAAACAGAGATCCAGCACTGGGTGACGTAAGACATAACTTCAGAGTCGGCGAACAACAGAGCTTCAACGCTACTCAGCGTAAAATATAGCTTCAGAACAACCCGCGTAATGCAGTATTTCTAGACTGCTTCAGCGTAAAAAGGTTGTTACATCACCACTTCGGCGTAAAATCTATCTGCTTTTAATGCAGCGGGAAGTTGTACGAGGAACTCTTCGTATTCCTCGAATGAACCTGTCAGATCATGCAGTGAACCTGACCCCTGACAGAAAGTACCGCACGACGATCGAGAGAACGGCTGTAATAATGATTTTGCACAGAGACCCAGACCGTCGTTTAGTGACATTTTCTTGATACAAATTGCTTTTACGCATTCAAGGAAATACGCTACCTAGTTTTACACAGGCAGACATAATCTTTTACGCTCAGCAGGAGACGAAATGAACCGCCACTTCAAAAGCTGCTCTTCGTACAGAACTCGAGGCACGTCTTTGCAGTTAATACGCGTGATGGGGGCAGATCTCTGCATTTAATGCATGAAATTTGGTTCTACTTTTAACGACTGGGTGAGCCATAATTATGGCTAATACATCCACATCATCACCTCTGCATATTACGCCATCAAGCTATTTTCAGTTATAGGAGTACGCTGTACGCTATCTCCTTGAAATACACTGATCTGGCTATTTTCAACTATAGGAGTACGCCGTATGCTATCTCCTCAAAATTTGCCAACTCAGGCTATAGTTGCATTGGTGCGTGATAAGGCTATTTTGTCTAGAATACACTCAAGACCTCAGTAAAGGAAGGATGAGCGGCTATCTTTACGCTGGCTACCTATCCATGCAGCTATTGGGCTTCTATGCCTACTGGGCTTCTACGCCTACTTGGCTTCTACGCCAACTTGACAGTTATTGGGCTTCTATGCCTACTGGGCTTCTACGCCTACTTGGCTTCTACGCCAACTTGACAGTTATTGGGCTTCTATGCCTATTGGGCTTCTACGCCTACTTGGCTTCTACGCCAACAAGATAACTATTTGGCTTCTACGCCATGGTGACAGTCATTGGCTTCTACGCCAACCTTTTCTATGCGAGGGGAGTTACCTACGTGGCTTGCATGCCGTGATCTTCGCAGCAGTTATACACGTTACCTCATAATGGGACACGCGTCACACGCGAATTCAGAAGATCATTTATACGTGGGTGGCAGTTATCATAACCGCCGCGTAAAAAGTGCCACACTTTCCTCTGTTCGACTTCTACGCCGACTGGACGATTACTGTCACTAAATTATATAAATAGAGACCTCTATTAACAGAGGTAAAAGGTCAAAAAGTCAAGGTAGAAGGATCAGATCAGAGAGCATCGGATCGGATTTTATTGTTGAGAGGGAAGATCCTAGAGCACAGACAGAGGGGAGTGATTGACGACTTTGGCATCGAGCATCCAATCTCTCTTGCGATTTTTGAAGCTTTTCCTTCTTCTACATCACTTCTTCGTCATCGTGTGGTCCAAGGGACAAAGTGATCGACCGCAGATCAGACTCCTATAGCAATATTTATCCAGATTAAATTTTTGTACTTAACATCCTCGTATAGGATTAATTGTACTTCTTGTTTGTAAACTAAAGAAAGGGTTTCGTACAAACCTAGTTTTATTTCTTTCGTTTATTATCAAACAACCACTAAAAAACAAAAGCTGACAACTGATTATGGCCTGCACTCACTCACACGACAGTTACATTTTTCAGTAATTTACAGAGAGCAACGTGACATGGCAGTGGCATAGGCTGCCATGTGTCCTTTTTTTGGTATGAGGTACAGTTGTCAGAAATATTGCAGAAGTGGCGCAGGCTGCCAACTGTCAAGTGCGCACGCTGCCAACTGTCAGGTGAACAATTGTCAGAGAAAATCACGATGACATCTCTAAGAAATTGATTTTATTCCTCGTACTCGGTGACACATGTCACATATCCTGAAGTTGATGCATGCTGTAATTCTGTGCACAGACACACAAAGTGGTACATAGGGGCAAAAATAGTGGCTTTTGCCTATTTTTTGTGCAAGAGTCCAAGGCTGACAATTTTGCCTATAAATATCTCAAAACTTGTGCCATTTCAAAGGATTAAAAAAATTAGAGATCGAAGTCTAGTATGCAATCGACGTCGAGCACAAGGGATCGAGAACAAAAAATCGAAAGCTAGTACGCTATCAAGAGATTGAGTCTTCTGGATACTAAAGTCTTCTCCAACAGTACTTTTAAGCCAGAGTTAGGGAGGTTTCTCCCATATTCGCATCAGATCGTCAACAGAGTAAAGAAGTCAACCGCAGACTTGATCTCCACCGTTACCACTCCCCAGAATCTTTATTCTCGCTAGTATTTAGGATTCCTTTGTAACTAGGATTCTTTGTAAGCGAAACAACAATTTTATTTATAAAAAGTAGCACTCTTTTTGTAAACCGAAACAAGATGATGACTCTATTGGGGATGAACTTCTCTACTAATAAGAATATGGTAGCGTAATTTGATGTTACAAAGATGGGTACAATGCAGAAGATGTTGGTCGTACAATTCGACCAACAAGATTTCAAAGCAATGCACTTGGGGGGTGGCTTAAGCCCTTTAATATGGACTGTAAAGCCCAAGAAGTCTCGAAGGACTTGTCTTTCCAAGGCTCATGAAGCCTACCCAAATGTCGCCAATGACAAAGGGAAGGCTTTGTCCGTGCATGGTCCAGTAAAGACTCTGCATGTGCAAACTATGACCACGTATGACTCCATAAGTTTGCTGTCTGCACATGGGGCAGAGGACCGAGCTGCCACTACTACCTCTGTCCAATATATTGATGCAACTATCGATTCTGCCAGTGCGCACTCCAAGGTATTATATTCTATGTGCCGAAAGAGAAGTGCCAAATGCCTCTCCAAATCTATGCACGCTCAGTATAGCACACGGAATAGGAACAAGGCTGAGAGGAATGCTCTTGATTCTTGACCTACGTATTATTCTATCTTCGATAGAATTGAATGCATAGATAGGCTTGTACGCGACCAAATCTTTGAGGATAAAGTCAAGATTGCAGTCTCCGACGACAGAGACCAACATGCCTGTAGCGGTATTCGTATGCTCCTCGCTTATAGTTCTTTGGACAACATCTTTGGATATGCTAATGTGCCCTCCAAGGGAAGGAGGTTGCGATGCTCCCGCAACAAGATTCATATAAGTCAGGACGACCTGGGCAGAGGAAAGCAACACGATGCCAAAGATCATACTAACAAGTGCTCATCCAAGTCTTTATGCACTCAATCCTGTCTGCGCAAAGAATTCTCTCTGTACGCAGATCCAGGCGCTTAGCCCTATCTGCACAAGAAATCCTCTCTTTGTGCAGATCTAGGCGCTCAGCCCTGTCTGTACAAGGAATCCTCCCTGCGCACATATCTAGATGTTCAGCATTGTCTTCACAGGGAATCCTTTTTATGCTCAGATACAAACATTTAGCCCTGTCTGTGCAAGGAATCTACTCTGCACGCAGATCCAGACATTCAGCCCTGTCTGTACAAGAAATCCTATATGCGTACAGATTTAGACGTTCAGCCATGTTTGCACAAGAGACCCTATCTACGCGTAGACAAAATAGTTGATTCTGACAATGCAAAGTATGATGTAGAGGCCCATACCCTACACAGAGATTCTAAAGTCATACGCCCCTTCT
Source organism: Iris macrosiphon (assembly GCA_036927795.1). Taxonomy (NCBI): domain Eukaryota; kingdom Viridiplantae; phylum Streptophyta; class Magnoliopsida; order Asparagales; family Iridaceae; genus Iris; species Iris macrosiphon. The sequence goes on along the minus strand of JAYESA010000005.1, from coordinate 72,860,349 downwards.
CAGACCCCTATTATGCTCTTTAGCACACAAGGTTGCGCAGGCAGAGACGAATAATCGCCAAAGCTCTACACCAACAATAGGCTCAATTAAAAATCCTTCGTACAGAGGATAGGAGATTGTATCGAGTGTCAGACCAATGGGCAGAGGATGATGATCTCATCTGCACTCAAAAACCAGTAGCTGAGCTGGCGCAAAATAAAGTTCGAAGGCACAAACTTCATTCCATCTCATTTGATTTACGCGATGTGGTTAATCAAAAGCATAAAAAATAGGGTTTGCTACAACCATGGGAGAACTTCCCCAATAACATCATTGTGCTGAAATCACAATCAACTGTTGTTGTGTAAAAGTAAGAGAAGCTCATCCAAAGCAGTATGTCTTCCAATGATTGCATCTTGCTGCACCTATCCAACGGTATTTTGGGAAGCAAACGCAAGATGAAGAAGATAAAGCCGAGCTGCCTTTTGCCTCGTGCTACTTGTCATGAGGACCTTCTCATGGTATTCCCAATTTTAAAAGAGGAGCAACTAATCCTCCTATATTTTCAAGCAGATATCGGAGAGCTCCAACTCTTTCCCGAGGTGGAGGCTTTTCCACAAATAGTCGACAAGTTGTTCCTACCGAGGGAGTATTTCAAAATACTCGCTCCAGATCGAGCTTACGATCTAATGATGAAACATCACAGTCTAGGGGTAGCATTCTCTCTAAACCTGAAAAAGATGTAACACCAACTGAAGTAGTCAGTACAGTGCCATAAACAGGGGGTAGTTCTTCTGTATTCTACCATAATTCGATCTTCCTTGGGGATAGTGAGTCTCAAGGATCCGAAGACGGTTATGAAAGTCTCACACCTGAGGATAGTGCACCTCAGGAATTAAAAACCGATAATATAGACTCCAACTACACTATGCTATCTACCACTCCTACCAATCCACGTATGGCTTCTGTTTATGTGGCTGGTGATAAACCTGAGTGTAGCAACCAAATCAACAAACGGTTGGATGCTCTCGAGAACGCACTTGGCAGTATCAATGATACACTAAAATTGCTCTTGGCATTACAGACACCTGGTATAAAAAATCAACCATCCCCGGTACTTGAACACCAAGATAATTATAACCAGGCAGATAATGAGGACTCTGTTCCTAACCATCCAAATGCTGGAAGTGGTCTCATGCCTGATACACATGAAAACCCACTTATGACTCCGTAGTCGACTGCTCCTCCACAAACAAATGACACACATGAGGTCATCCATGCTCTTAATGCCCGCTTGGATTCCCTGGACAACCTAGAAAATCTCCAGAAGCTCGGGATAAGACAACCTTACCCTCATGAGTGAAACAACGTTGTTTGCCCACCTAAGTACATGCCATAGTCGTTAATCCCTTTCGACGAAAGAAAGTTGTCCTGCTAGTTCCTAAATTACTTTGTATCCCAGACGATGCATCTGCCAAAGGACGATGCTTTCCTCACTAAGTTTTTCATCGGTGCTCTAACTGACGTCGCTTTCGAGTGGTTCTGTAGCCTTCCAAATGACTGCATCAAAATATTCGATGATCTGGTGAGAATGTTCCTCTCTAGGTTCTATAAAATTGGGGTAGATATAAATATGTCAAACCTCATCTCCCCAGATCAAGGAAAGAAGGAGTCCATATACAACTACATTGAGCGCTTTAGACATCTGTCCTTGAAGCTACCTCTCGGTATCCCAAACTCCATGCTCATGGATACTTGCCGTTATAACCTACTGCCAACAGTACAATTCTACATGGGCACGGCATAGTATGGTCTTTGGTCAACATTTATTGCAAATACTGACATCACTGAGAAGAATGCATGCAATATCCTACTGCTTGGGCTCAGGATACCTGACACCGACGACAGGGAAAAGCATCCTTAAAACAACAACAACAACAACAACTGTAAAATCCCTCACCCAAATTTAGTTATATTTAATTTAATATAAAATTATGAATTATTTTGAGAATTAATTAATGTTAGGAAAATAGAAGCAAACTTTAAAACATAATAGTATTTAATTAATACTTATTAAACCCAATGAGCCTAATTTGACTCAACCTAGAGCCAACCATCAAACCCAACCCAAAAACCTAATTAAGTGGTCAAGTAAAACACCAAATATTCTCTCTAATCTCACAAAATACCAAACACAATAGTTCATATACCAAAACATATTTTTTAGAAGATTAATTTTAACATATAAAAAATTTGTAACCACAACCCCTTCACCTCCATCTCATGGCCGAAACCCCCTTACTCTTCACCTCCCCACTTAAACCAAAATAAGTAAACCACAAAACTATCTCTTTACCTTCTCTTTAACCTCCCCCTCATTAATTTAGTTACTTAATTCAGCCCATACTTCCCCCTTGGCCGAAAATTACCTCGACCAACGCAAATCTCTCCAAACTTTCTCTCCACCACTTCACCAACTCTTCCACCATCTCCACATCCCTCAAACCTCTTCTACAACCACCCTAACACTCTCCCCTATCGCCCTACCATTTTCCATAGCCACCACAGCCCCTAAAATAACCTACACAACTATCATAAGGAGCTACAAGGAGGATAAGTCAAATATGGAATTATTTCGAAGAAGCTGCGATTCGAGTCATTTTTAACTTATTTTCCAAAGAGGTTAGTGATCAAAACTCTTCCCCTTGAACCCCCTTAGATTTCTTAAACATCTCTTTAGGTTTTAAAAAGATTTCACCAACTTAATATATATATATATATATATATATTCTTTGCATGCTAGACTAGGAAACCTCAATACCAACCTAGTTTTTACCCATAGTGAACACCAACTTGTAAATTTTAATATATATGTTAAATAAATCTAATTTTTTTATTTAATTCTTTTTTAGACTTGAAATTATATATTTTTCCAGAATATAAAATATTTGATCTAGGATATAAATTATGGAGATTCATAAGGGTAATAGTTGAACATGTGTAAATACTAGAATAACGTAACTAGTTTGTGTTTTAATCATTGTGATGCCTAAACCCCATGGTAGGAATATAAATTATATATTATATGGTGTTTAATTCCAAAATTTAAAATTTTATTTTTTAGGGTGAAATACATAAGAATTCATGAAGAGGTTATGTTGGAAAGATGTACTAAAACTAGTCTACACCAACTAGTTTAATTTTTGTTGTTTTGTAACACATAAAATAATATGTTAAATAGAGAAAATGTTAATTTTGAATTTAATTTCCAGAACCTATAATCATGTATATGGAGATGGAATACAGATATTTTTTTAGAAAAAAGATTAGGTTTATAATTGTATAGTTACTAATACTAAATAACTAGTATATTTTGCATGTGCATAAATTCTTAAATTCCTATATTAAATAAGTGAAAAATAGTATTTTAAATTATATTTATATAATATATAAATAATTTTTGATGATTAAAAATATATGATAATCTAGGTTATAGGGATAGAAAACTATTCATAATAGGTCGAGATCTTAACTAGTATAGTCAGTGATTGTTTGTGATATATAATACATGATTAAAAAGGAGATTATACCATTTTGTTAGTAATATATAAATAATTCCAGAATATTTAAATGATTAATTAAAAGATTATTATCATGGTGACACTTGAATAAATATTGAAAACTTGTTATACAACTAGTTGGGTACATAGCCTAGTTTTGGGTTATATGATTTTTTTTATTAGAACACCAATATTAGGAATATTAAACCAATCTAGATAATGTTCTTAGAGTTGAGTAATGAACTTAATAATAATATGGATACCAATTAGAAATCTAAGTAATAGAGGTTAACTCTAACTAGTTAGAAAACGTTAGAAAGTATGCAACGTTGCAACCTAAGAACACTAGTTAGAACATTGTTATAGATGTGATCTTGTATATGTTAGCATAAATAAACTAATTTAGATGTCATACTGTAGGCTTGCTTGACCGCTCCGACGAAGAGACAAGAGAGGGCTCTCTACAGTTGCAGCACCGAGTTCCAGGCAAGGTACCTTGTCACCTTGTTTTACTGTACAAATTTAATTATTTATATTATATGATAATGCTCTGGATAATATAGTGTAATTGTGAGCGTCTGAGTATGACTCGGGTGCATTCGAAGAATCCGTTGAGGAGTAGATAATGCATTAACCTAGAGATAGTGACATACCAAAGTTTTGGAAGGTATTCTGATATTTCCCCAGGACCCTGACACGTCTTACTCACGACACATTCATGTTGATGCATGTTATCTTATCCGACTGGCTATCTGTACAATCAACACGTATGTCGGTACCGTACATAGTTGTTGGCATTAGAATACTTGGCTGGCATTGTAGTTACGTGATATTTACGTTGTGTACACGACTTGGAAATTTGCATTAGGTAGGGAGGATAACTAGTAGACGTATGGGACACACAACATCGGTAACTGTAGTGTCTATGGATCTACAAAGATTGATGATAAACCTTTATCAGATGCCACTTTCGATAGAAAGATAAGCTTGTATATAGATATATGAAGATGACTAGCATTCTTCAGAGCGTTATGGCAGTTTATTTAGCAGATTTTGCGTTCGACGGGACATTATGGCTGTTATCTATGCTTACACCTACCCATACATACCAATGTTGTCCTCAACTTTCATTCACATAAAGTTACCCTATTTATTTACACAATATTACATTTGGCTTGTACCATTTGTATCTTATTACGTCCCACAGAGGACCTGGTTTCTTGTCCAGATATTGACAAGCAGTACTACCCCACAGTCTACGGGCCAGGAATTGAGACATGATTTGTCACTGTAGAGGACTTGGAGATACTTCCATCCAAGTTCCCTTGATTGTGGTAAACTTCAACTTCAGACTTGACATCATTATCTAGTTAACCGATGTAAAGTATAGTATCTTTTTATGTAAAGTCCACTAAAACTATGTCATGCCCCAATCCCAAAATACACGGGATTAGGCTATGTGGCAATAGCCAACTAATACAACTTCAAAGGATTTCCTAATTTAATAGACCCGTCAAAGCGTACTACGCTGTCCTAAAATACTAACAAGTTAAATATGTTATACTAGCAAGTATCAGGTAAACAACTAATCTCATCCATAGAAATAATATAATAATGACCGAAGTAAGTGCTGGTAAATAAAATACAAAGAGTCTGAATATCCATAATACATCTGAAATAGTCTGATAGGGACAAACTTACTGAAATAAAATGATGAATTAAAAGTATGAAAAGAGTAAGATAACAAGACTAGAGAATTAACTAGATAGATAAAGATACTCTAGTCCAAAGCAGCGGTGTACCCCAAATCACGGTAACTCCTTTGAAAATGTCTCAAAGTCCTCAGCCACGAATATGGTCTCCACTCCTGCTCCGTAGATGGTTGGGTACATGTGCTTGTCTAGATCTAGAAAGGAACCAGGTCCTCAGAGGTAAGTAACAAGATACAAAAAGTATATGCCATAAAGTAAATACTGTGTAAACTCGAGGGTGAACTAACCAGCTACGTGAAATGCCCTTGAAGACAACCTTGGTACGTATGGGTAGGTAAAAGGTATAAAGAACCCTAACCTAATCTCCTCTACCAAAACCCTAATATTCTCCATACCATCTCCAAGCTACCGACCCCCCCTTCACGTGGACACTACAACCATCTCCTCCATCCAAGAACCCTAGCATCTCCTTCATTCTATTTCTAGTAAGTTCTTTAATCCTTATCTCCTTCCTTCTTCAATATCTTCTTGAATTATGAATATATATAGATTATATATATGTGTGATGATGTAAACTCAATTATTTTATTTTAAAGAACTCATGCAACCCATGAACCCTAATCTTGAGGTTTAACTCAATAATTTTGTGCATGCATGAAGCCTCCTTCAAAACCCTCTTTAATTCTTGTTAATATATTTATATAGAGCTTATTAATAGAGAATATATTCAGTTTTTATAAATAATTCTAGATTTATTAATTTGTATTAAAGTAGAGTTTTGAGCATATTTTATGGCTAGTTTGACATAGTTTTTATGTATGCATGTTGGAAATCCTTGGACCCTTTTAGGACTTGATCATAGATAAAAAACCCTAATTTTTTTTTATGAAGTATTATTTTCCAAAAATTATATATTCTGAAATTATATCAAAATTATATTATTTGATGATTATATTGTCACAACACCCATATACCACCCCTTGGCATGCATACTAGCAAAGTTTGGTTGCCAACCGTAATAGGATCAACTTAGCATACTAAGCCTCAGTTAGTATCTCCTTCGTGAGTTCATCCTTGTACATTTTGTTGTTTTCTGGATGAAATATGTACTTAGCATACTAAGCCTCAGTTAGTATCTCCTTCGTGAGTTCATCATCCTTAGGTACACATAATCTGCCCTTAAGCCACAATGTTCCATTCTCGTATTCCAAGAAATTGGTTGCTTTCCTGCTAAAATAAACTAGCGTATCTTCTACATGAATTGGTCATCCTCTTGTGCGGATTTGATATTTTTGAGCAAGTTTGGTTCTAACTGAAATTGAGCCAGCTGTGCTCCCTGTGTCCGTACTTTGTATTCGATGTCCATTTCTTCCTACTCTCGAAGTAACTTGCTTGACACAGGTAATGATTTGACAAATTTTTGTCTCAATGCATCTTCCACAACGTTTGCTTTTTCTGACGTATAAGCAATCGTTAAGTCATAATCTTTTATTAATTCCATCCATCGTCGTTGCCTCAAGTTTAATTTCTTTTACGTGAATATATACTTAAGGCTTTTGAGATCCGTAAAGATATCGCAGGATACTCCATAGAGATAGTGTCGCCATAATTTTAATACGAACACAATTGCCACAAGTTCCAAATCATGCGTCGGGTAATTCTTTTTATATTGTTTTAGCTGTCTTAAGGCATAAGCAATTACTTTCCAACGCTGCATAAGAACACATCATAATCTGAGCCGAGATGCATCGCTGTATATTTGAAATCCCTCAGGTCTATCTAGAAAAGTAAGAATTAGTGCCGACAAAGGCCGCTGCTTCAATTCCTGAAAATTGCTCTCACAGTCGTCTGTCCATACTACTCCCTTTTGGGTGAGGCAAGTCAGAGGCGACGCAATCTTGGCAAAGTTCTTTATGAATCTTCGATAGTATCCAGCTAAGCCAAGGAAACTTTTGATCTCACTAGCCGATGTAGGTTGTTTCTAGTCCACCACTGCCTCTAATTTCTTTGGGTCAACTATATGCTGAAATAACATGCCCAAAAAAAGCCACACTGCTCATCCAAAACTTGTACTTGCTTAACATCGCATATAACTGATGTTCACGAAGTGTCTGCAATACGGTCCTTAAATGTTCAACATGAGTTTCTCTATCCATCGAGTAGATTAATATATCATCGATGAACACGACGATGACCTTGTCTAAGTAGGGTCAGAATACTCGATTCATCATATTCATGAAAGCTGCTAGCTAGAGCATTGGTCAAACCAAAAGGCATAACAAAAAATCGTAGTGTTCATATCTTGTACGAAAAGTCGACTTTGGAAAATACTCTGGAAATACGTCGAGGAATTCTGCTACGACTTCGGTTTTACTTGTATTCTGGAAATACGTAGTATCCATATCTTGCACGAAAAATTCTTCACAAACAGCACTAGAGATCTCCTAGGTGAAATACTGGGACGAATATAGCCACGATCTAGTAACTCATGTAGTTGTGACTATAGTTCTTTCAATTTGGCAGGAGCCATCCGATACAGAGTTTTTGATAACGAGCGAGTTTCCTAAAAGGTATCAATACTGAACTCAATTTCTTGGTCTGGAAGCATTCCATGTATCTTCTCTGGAAGTCGAGGAATTCTGCTACGACTTTGGTTTTACTTGAGTTTGCGCCCTTCATCCGAGTGTCCCGCACAGAAGCAAGGTACCCTTCACACCCCGAATATAGCATACGCCTTGTCGATACCACCATCACTGTTTTAGCCGTCAGACTATACGAATAAGAGAACTCTGTCTCACCAGAAATGTAAAACACAACTCCCTTCTCCGTACAGTCTATTATCGTATTGCATGCCCCGAGCTAATCCATACCCAAGATGATATCGTAATCCACGATGTCCAGGACTATTGAATCCAAGGATACGTACTTTTCCCCAATGCAAATATAACTATCCCTGCAAATTAAAATAGCATGCAAATCTATTCCGGATGGAGTATTTAAACTAAGATTCATATCTAACGGTGTCATATAAAATTTGTGTTCATTAACAAATACAGATGATATGAAGCTATGTTTAGCACCAGAATCAAATAGCACATGTACAGGTATTTCTCTGTAAAGCAATATACTTGTTATGACAGTGTTTGAGGCAAGCACTTCTTCTTGAGTCAGTATGAACACTCTAACCTGTCCTCCTGGTCGCGGGTTCTGAGCATTCACAGCTGTCGCATGCGGAGCTCATGGCGCTTGTCCACGATTCTGATTATACTGTTGATCACGATTCTGATTGCGATATTGATCGTGATTCTGATTTCTTCCCCCACAATTGCACTACGTAGCCTTGTGATCCAAACTGCCACACTTAAAATATCCATCACGATATTCGTCTTGACGGTGTCCAACCCACTTACACCTGTTATAGTACGGTCGCTGATATGGTCCCCTGTTGTCATTTGGGTGTTTGACACATGGAACTATCAGACCCGGTTGCTGCCATAGGTTATTTGTAGTTGTTTCCATAGTTGTGCTGTGTCTCCCCTCGAGGATAAAATTTCTCCATCTCGAGAGATACTTCATAGGCTTCCCGATACGTCACACACTTCTGGTTGAGAAAATCATGCTGTAAGACTTCATTCAGATATTCAATTAATCGTAGTCATTTTGCCTTATCGTTCGGTATCATGTAGCCACCAAACTTTGATCGCTTTAAGAACTCTACTTCATAGTCGCTGACGGACATATTGCCCTCCTAAAGTGCTATAAACTCTTTTTTCTTTCTGTGACGGACAACTGATGTAATGAATTGTGCGATGAATAACTGCTTAAATATCTCCCAAGAGACTTTGGCTTCTTGGTTGGCACCATACAGTACTTGTCTCTTCGACTCCCACCAGTCTTCTGCTTTGAGACGCAGCTGCACAATTGCACTATCCACCCTTTTGGTGCCTTGCACATCCAACGTACGGAATATGCCCTCCATAGTCTTTAGGAAGCCCATTACTTCCTCTGGTTCCCCCTTTCCATTGAACTTAGGCAGATTGCAGCTTTTGAATTCATAAAACTTGAATGTCGATCGCCTTCTTGGAGGCTGTTCCATCTCCTATGCTTCTACTACCACTATCTTTTTTACGGCAGCCACTTCAGTCTCGTTGTTATTCTCAGTTAGTGTAGCCACCAGTTGAGACAAGTTATCAACTTTCTGCTGTTGTATGTCAAATCGTGCTTAAAATTGGTTTATTAGTTGTGCTTGAAGCTCATGATGATGTGCCTCAATCATCTTGTGATGTGCATCACTCTACTTCCTTTGCGCATCTAATATTTTTATTACTTTCTCCATTGGGTCAAACGATAATGTCGCCTTGGTGCTATCACCCTAAGTCATCTACAAAAGAAATAAATTCTATTAGAACTAATAAAATATTTATGGGCTTATTGTATGGAACATTATTTAATACAGCACTAACAAAAAGCAAATCATCTGAGAAAATTGATATTGTTTGAAAACTTTTACTTAAAAACTATTTTTTAAAATCTGAGGAAGTTTAAACCATTCTCTAATACCAACTTATCACGCCCCAGTTTCGCAGAATCAATTCATCCTCACATTCGGTTTCGCAGAAACGATCATCCTCGCTAGGAGTGATGCCGTACAAGTCTGGGGTTGCACTTTTACAAGGCAAGAACGTGCACATGGTGTCAAAATATTTTGTGAACAGTTCTACAACACAACAACAGATTATAAAGTACACATTTGTATAGGAAAATAATAATTCTTTTATTGATTTACTGCAACGAAGTACACTTTTTTCAGCACCGAAATAGAAATGCCTAAATGGCTTACATAGCTTTTGCATAAAGGAAAATACTGATAGGCTGACATAAAATAATATTCTTATCCTATACATTATGCCACTTTATTACATTCTTGGAAACCTAAAAGCAGCTACTAGAAATCTTTGAAATAGAAAGAAGCTTGAAAAGGCTGCAACAAAAGCTTTAACTCCCTTTAGCGCCCCTGGTATCTTGGTCACCTGGTTTTTCACAGAGACGTGGGTCAGTACTCAACTTGTACTTGTGAGCAAAACTGGCCCACTCACCTACCAATACTTCTTAATTAAAGCAACAGTTTAATAGGCAATATTATATATACAATATTTTAATAGGCAACAGTTCATAAGCAATAGTTCATGCAATAAAAATACATATAAGTTTTGCACATATATAATTCTTACTTTGTCTAATGGTCGTTCTTGTATGATATGTCGTATAGGACTTTGATGGGCATACGATACGCCATTCAAAGCAGGTAACAAGCATCAATGAATGTCTCGCTTATACCCGGCGCTACCAAAGAGCTACTATTTACCCTGGGCCGAAAGGCCTCCAGTGCCCCAAGTCCCGTTCGAGAAAATTTACTACCTTGTGCACAAGTTGTCCATGATCAAACAATGCATCTACGACTATATGATAAGTATAAATAATAGTGTAAGGTATTGAAATATTTAGAGCAGCAATGCATATTTACCCATTCTTATTTCAGCATACTTATTCATTGATTTAATTGGTAGTCCGTAGACTCCAATTTAACGCTATGGCATGGCACCAAAATATGACATAATGATTATATCCTTCCCTGTGTTACATAATTGAACTTCCCTCTTATCACTGTAATTCATTAATTTAAAATAGTGGTATAAAACTTGTGGCATTAGTTGCTTTATCGATTATTGGACTTAGCAAGGTTACAAGAGGACATTATTGATTATTGGCATGGAGGAGTCGAGAAGAAGGGACATAATCGCTCACCAAATAGAGAATGTCGAGAAAAAAGGATGCTTGCTCGCTCAGGCTCCGGTCACGCATCTATCTATATTGGCACCAATATTTGGTTAGATTACCGTCTTTATTTATCTCAGAGTTCCCTATAATGAATGCATGCAATCGATAAAAATGGGCTAAATAATCAATTATCGAAAACCAATCACAAAAATGCATTCATCAAAACCAAGCAGTAAAAATCCAAGAAAACCAACCAAAAATCAAATAAAAACTATTTGACTCATTCCTACAGAAGCCGATCCATTAATTAAAAAAGTTCATTTCATTGTTCATGATCTATTCTGCCGTAAAGTTTTTTCATACTCAATTTTGACTGAGTCAATCGAGCCATAAGCCTTATATACCGCTATGAGCGGGGCACTACAGGAGCCACTAATACTGGGGACTTCGTGAGGTAGTTTTTGATGTCTTTGTAGGCTCACTGACATTCTTTGGGCCAGACGAAGGAGACTCCCTTCTTTATAGGCTGAGTGAAGGGTTGATATCACCCAGAGATGTTGGCAATGAATCTTCTGATGTATTCTAACCTTCCTTACAGGCCGCGAAGCTCTCGAAGGTTTTTTGGAGTGTGCATATTGAGGATAGCTTTTGTCTTCTCTGGGTCAATGTGAATACCCTTCAAATTTATGATAAAGCCCAAGAACTTACTACTGAAGACTCCCAGAAAGGATTTAGTGTGGTTCATCCTTAGTTGGTACGCTCGTATTAAGTCGAACACTATCTTTAGGTCATGGAGGTGGTAACGGCTCTTGACAGCAATGTTATCAACATAACACTCAACTGTCTTGCGCATGTGTTCGCGGAAGATAGTGCTCATTGCTCGTTGGTATGTCGCACATATATTCTTCAATCAAAAGGGTATTATTGTATAATAGTATGCTCCTATCGGTGTTCAAAATGATGTATGATTCTCATCATCTGGAAATATCTTGATCTGATTATAATCTGAGAACCCATCCATGAAGGACATACGCTCAAAACTATAATTGTTGTTAATCATCAAGTCTGTGATTGGAAGGAGGAACTCATCCTTTGGGAAAGCCTCGTTTAAATTGCTATAGTCTATACAGACTTAGATTTTACCATTTTTCTGATGACGAAAACGATATTAGCTACCCAATCCGGATGTTGCTCTTCACGAATAAAATCGCTTGTTATTAGCTTTTTCACTTCGGATTTAATTTCGTCCATAATGTCTGGATGGAACTGCCTTTGCTGTTACTTTACTGGCTTTACATCCGGTAGAATATTGAGTTTGTGCATTATGATTTGAGAATCCAAGCCCGGCATATCTTCATAGCTCTATGAGAAAATATTGATGTATTTCCTTACCAGCTGGAATAGGGATTTATGCTCTTTTGTAGAGAGATTTTTGCTGATGAAGATGGGCTTAAAAGTAGAGTCGTCGCCCAAATCAAATTAGACAACAAATTCCTCAGTAAGAGGCTCTCACTGCTCGAATAGTAACTCTCACTGTGCTTCGAGTTTTTGAGTCCACGGTTCTACTTCAAATAGCTCGATCGGGTATTCATTTTTTTCTCGGTTAGTTGACGCCATGTTGATAGACAATGTTTGTTTGAGCATATCTTCTATGCTAGTATCAGAGTCCCAGACGGATGATTGTGAATAGTGAGATTGTAGCTCATCTTTTTTCTCCGAATCTTTGAGAGTTGTAGGAGTTATAACATACCCCAAACCATGACTGGTTCGTTGGTAGTACATCTCAGGCTTGCCCTTGGGAGCTAAATGATATAATGGAAGGCGTCGTCCTTTGCCATAATTTAGACCTTGGTCACTTTTCAGGTCATATCCCATCACCTGGAGGATGCGCTTGGTTTGTACACTATAGTGGTGAAGTTGCATTATACCACTTTCTGCTTTCATTTCTTGAAGTTTAGTCTCAGCGACCTTTGACTTTAAAAAAATGATGGGTTTATCACCTCTTTTTCTTGTTGAAATTATGAAGCAGGAATCCTGGCTTGGAAGGATTTGGTCTACTATGTGAACGGTAGTTATTTGTGTTCCAGTGTGCAACAATAGAGTAATTCAAAGGTATCCTTTTATTGAGGAAATATGGTATCTTTTATGATGGAATAATATCATCGTAGGACTGTATATGAGCGAAAGCGTGACTTACTCTGCCAGCTCATCTCCTTCAGTGTCTGTTACTATTGCTGACGGTGCTGGAGTCTTCCTGCGGAGTCTGACTACCAGAGGTTCTAGGATCTTTATTGTTGGAGGATCTTTGTTTGACAGACGACCCTGCCTTCGGAGCTTAACTACCAAAGGCTCATGAGCCTTTTCGTAAAGCTTGACCACATAAAAAGCAGACAGGTGGGTGGGGCATCCTTTGAGATAAACTCTTAGAGGTTTGTCTTGAGCCAAACTAACCTTTTCTTTGTCGTCGATGTTGTTGCCTCCTTCGTCTTAGTGGATCTATTTACACAAGATCAAGTAAGAGTAGTAGGCTTCGACCCCTTTGAAAGGATCAACATTGATGAACTCCGTCTTGACGATGTCGTTGTTGCCAACATATTTTAGGCACTGGTGGAGAGTCGATGGTATGATCATGTACTTATGTATCCATGGACGGCCCAGGAGGACGTTGTAGGACACATCCACATCGATGACGTAGCAAGTCACCTCTATTCTCAAGTCTCCTATTTGATATTTCAAGCGAATCTTCCCTAGAGGATAACTCCTTCCAGTATTAAAGCCATTGATGGTCGTGTTGGTGGCTGCCAACCGATGCATAGATATTCCCAAGGTCTGGATAAGACTTTGGGGGATGATACTGAGAGATGATCCTAGATCAATGTGTATCCAGTCCACATTGATGGCACCAATATACCACGTATAGTATAAGTGTCTATCGTGCCTGTTATTTTTCAGCAACGTGTCTTACTACGAGAATGTGATGTTCGGGATTGTCTCCTTTATACTATTACAGTGGGGACATGCAGCGGGATCCTCGAATGGTGGCTTGACTTAGGCCAGGTAGGAGTCAACATTCTGTAATGCCTCACTCAGAGCGTCATGGGTCTCTTTGGAGAGACGAAGAAGCTCTAACAGTGATAACTTTGTCAGAGTATTGGCAAGCTGTGCCAATATATCAAAGTTGTAAGTCTTTTCTAGCCCTTGAGCTATGTTTTTTGTTATAGGTTTGTCAAAGAGAACATTCTTCTTCTTCTGCATGTCTGTCATAGGAGGTTGGGACGGGCCCAGTTCAGATGCTAGTGGAGTTGTGGGTACGGTAATCAGAGGTGTATTGTCCTCTAGAGCCATGTCGTAGTCTCGCAGGTAGGTTTGTCCTGACCTAGTTACCCCAGCCAAGACTTCTTCAGTTGATGGAGAGACCGTGTAACAGGACTTGGTCTTCTTTCCTTTAGATTTGGCAGTAGGAGGTGCTGCTTGCTGTATCAAATCTGGGATAATCTATGGACGAACCCACATGACTTTGCCTTGCGGAGTGGTGAGTGGTACTAGCCCAACTGCTCGATCTAGAGGGAGGTTAACCACCTTTATTATTAGGAAGTCACCAAATTAAAGAAAGACCATGTTGGCAGTGACTGTTTGTCTTCAAAGTCTAAAGTAAGAGCTTTAGAGTCGAGCAGTCATTGGATATGCCTCTTTAACACGCAACAATTCTTGTTGGATGATGGATGTATCGATGGTAATGGCAATACTTGGGGTCATCGACCTTATCTGCCTCATTCGATCATTTAATATAAGGCAGCTGGAGTTTGTTGCCTTTCATCAGCACATGGAACTCGAGTACCCCACTCCCGTCCTAGGGTGCTAAGGTGTTTCATTTTTGGAACATACGACAGTGTTTTGCTGATGCCTCAAATTGATGCTTTTGTTGCAACATGAGACGATGTCGTCATCGTCGAAGAGTAATTGTCCCTTGGCTTGGGTGTTTTCGTCGACCTTTGAGTGGGCGTGGTCGGGCTTTTGGAAACATTGACAGTGAGACCTTGCTTTCCTTTATTGTCACGACTGTTGGTGCTGATGTTGTTTTTGAAGGGACGACTTCCCTTAGTCGTCGCTGGTAGAAAACTACAGTCCCAGCAGGCAGGCATCTTTTTTATTTTTTCAATGATGTCAGAACTTATAATGAACGTCGTCCAATCCTAAAGTAGGACTGAAGTTGACCATAGCTTTACTGCAAGTAACAAATTGTCACTACCACATTTCTAGAAAAGGATATTTTGGTCATTTCATAATTAATTAAATATTGTGCATGTTGTATATTTATTTATTTTATTATTTATTTATCGTTAGATGTTATATTTGATTTTGGACTTATGTTATTAGACCTAACTAGTTTAGATTGAATTCATGGACCAATATTAATTCTAGTTAGATTTGAGCCCAACAAACAAGCCCATTCATTAGGAGGATGACTTAATTAGTTAAACCATTTGGATTAGAACGTTCCCTCCTTAATTAATTTCTTCATGACAATCCCCAAGGGGTATTGTAGACTTTTTATAGTGACTTGGAGAAGGGGGAAAGGCCGACCATAGGGGAGAGGAGAGAGACTCTCTCTCTCTCTCTCTCTCTCTCTCTCTCTCTCTCTCTCTCTCTCTTCATCCATTCATCTCATTTCTAGATCTAGAATTTTTCTTTCCAAATTTCTTCATTCCTACACCAATCCCTACCAAAATTATCTTCCAAATCATTTTCTATTCAGCATTGGAGGCTATCGAAATAAGGAGGAGACAAGGATCTACAAGAAGGAGGAAGGAGCACATGTTGAAGGTTCTTGACACTCATTTGGAGACTTGTGTTAGGAATCCATCTCCCAATAGGTACAATTTAGTTTTTTCTCTCTAATTAGACTCTAAATTTGTAGTTTAATCATTAGGAACCCTCCCATATACTAAGGCTACCCATAGGAAGTGGAATTAGGTTCATAGGAGGCCTATAGAAGAAGTTATGGTGTATTTTCTACCAATTTTGGGAAAATTTCGAGATTGGCACATCATGTGTTTGTCAATAGGTCAATTAGACCAAATTGACATATGTTTTGTTGTGTGAGACTAGTGTCGTATCCACAATTGGATACGTGTAGGCTGTACCAAGATAATTTGGTGATATGAGTTGATTTTGGAGGGGTTTTCCTTTGACACGGGGGTTTGAGCATGTCATATTTTAACACAGATACGTAGATGAGTAGCTAGCTATTCATAGTACTTCTAATTATGATTCTAGACTTGCTCGTGTCCTTCGGGATACGTTAGGTGGTGTGGTGGAACCGTATCGCAAGCGTATCATAGATTGAGTATGATACGGATGCGGTGTACTCCACGTGGTTGTGTTTTTGCATTCTAATTCAATTGGACTTGTGTGTAGCTATTAAAATATTACATATGAATTATATATATATATATATTATAATTATCTATCTATGTTTATACTAGGTATTGATGTGTTGGAGTGTGTATTGGGTATATAGGAGTTGGGGACTGTCACATATGTTGTGCATTGGTGAATGTTGTATCAGTTTTGGGAGTATGAAGGTCGGGTTGTTGTGAACCACATTAGCAGTAGGTCTGGAGGTGAGCAACACACAACAAGGTGTGTGAGGGTTGGGTTGCTACTGTCAGCAACATATTTAAGGGGTCGGGCAAGTAACATCAGCATCAGCAGCAAGGCTGCTAGTAGTAGCAGCTACCATGGTAAGGGGGTCGGTTTTGTAGGTTGGAGTTGTGTAGTTAGTATTTAAGTTAGTTGTTAGTTGGAGATAAGTTTATATGTGTAATTGATTGGAGTTAGATATTAATAAGAAGTTAGTATTTGATATATGGTTATATGTTGTTGTGTGAGTTATATGTTAGAAGAGGGTATGTGTTAGTTATTGATAATATATGTTAAGTGGTACTTTGTTATAAGTTAGTATATGGGATAAGTTAGATATTGGTAAGTGAGGTATGTTAGATACTTAATTATATATAGATGGGTGCATCTATAAACCTTAGCTAGTTAGTTGTCTTAATTTGATAAGTTAGTAAGTATTACTTGTGATACCAAGGTAATTGCAGGTATTGGGTATAAGTATCAAGATGAGGGTAGCTAGTGCGATACCAAGTTGGTTCAAAGCCAAGGTATTTCATTAGTACTAGTTTAACTAGGAATACTAGTATGTAGTATATTTGTATAACTTATAGAATATTTTTATATATATATTTACGTATCTTACGATACGGTATAGTACTAGTATCACTAGTATAGCCTAGTTACATATTGTATGGACCCAATATCCTAAAGATGGACTCATACAACCTAGAGATAGCTACTTTGACCAAGTTTGACTAGTTTGACCCAGAGTGGACCTAGTTTGACTGTTTTGACCTAGAAATGGCTTTATGACCTAGAATTTGACTAGTTTATTTTGTATTCATTCCAAAACCTTATATTGATGTAATATTCCATATTTAGGTCTCCGAGGCACCGTTTCGGACATCTTTGATACTGTTAACCGAATTTCAGGCAAGTACATTCTCTGATAGTTTTCTATTTATGATATCTTCTATGTTTCTTGTATTTAGTGTAGATATCCTTGATTTCTTGATACAATGGTTTCATGGCTTGGTATATCTGAATCTCGTCCTGAGATATTATTCCTTGGTATTTTGGGTGTACCTTGTGCAAGCCTTGTTCCTCGTTCTTCTTGTATATGCACAGACATTGATTCTTGGGGAGACTAGCTACCTACCCAGTAAATCTCGTATCATATCGTACCATGGTTGGATCCACTATACCAGATGGGACGGAGAGTGTTAGTATAGATATATGATCATACCCCCTCCTTGTGCATGTCCTTGTGAGTATTGATCATACACTGCACGTATGATTAACCAGGCCTTAATCCTTGTGCAAGTTTCCCAGTCGATCACATGTTAAAACTGCTACTCACTCACATAGTAGTAGTACTATTTGTTGCTCATTTTTATGATGCTCATTTCTTGTATTTAATTTCAGTATTCTTATTTTGTATATATCTTATACTAGAATATTGTATCTTGTATATTCACTCTATTTACTGTTACAACTTTTTATCATTTATTGAAACTATTATTAGAAGTGTACTTTGCTCCTTTTCTGACTGGAACCATATGACACTAAGGAGTGGTATCCCACTCACTATGGGCCTCAGGACGTAGTTGGCTTAGAGCCAGAGACTTTCGCTCAGGAGGGACTCACCCCGGTTGAGTCAGATGACCCATTACCTATAGCTCATAGATAGTTTTATTGTACTAGATTTGTCTCCAGCATTTGACATTAGTATTTTTTTATTATATTTGATGACTCTTTGGATATTATTTTGCTTGGTGAATTGCATTTGACTCTTTATTTCTTTATATCAAATTCGTGCGATTGTCCATCTTATAGATTTATGATTGAGTATTTATACTTCATTGGTGGCATTATATATCTTTATGATCATTATTGCTAGATAGATAGTTTACCCAAATAGCATTCTACCATCGATGCCGTGGCGTAGGCTGGATGTTGTTCACTACTCGCACCCCTACACCGGGTGTGGGTCATGAAACATTTTTAGTAGTGGCCCATGCAGGTCTTCGAGTTCATAATTAGTACGATTCGTAGTGGTACTCTAATTTGAATGCTATTATGAGCCTGTTTCAGGATATAGGATATAAGTTATAGGCTGAGAATACTCAATCACAACTAGAAAAAAACTTTATTATTTATTTTAACTGTTCTTCCTTGATATTAATATTTGATCTTTAACTGTCCTTCTTTGAGTATATTATATCATGTACCATATTGATTCTTTCCTTTCACTTTATCTCAGGATGCCGCCTAAGACTCGATCACAGCAGAGAGAAGCAGTTTTTGAGAGATCTGCGACTTCCCGAGGGCCTGCACCAGTCACTTCTCCGGTGATTGGTGTATCAACTACGTTTGGGGGTCCACCTCCAGCTTAGAGGACTATTCCAGCTATGTCTGAGGGACTTCCACCTCCACCTTCCGTGCTGACAGACGCGACTCAGGTGTTCATATTATTTTGTGAGATGGTGGAGGCTCAGAGGGCCCAGTCAGAGGCTCACCAGAGGCAGACCGACATATTATGACAGGGTATTAAGAGTGATCATCATCTTGCACTCATTATAGTAGAGAGAGGAGCTCTGGCCCAGTAGCAGGTTGCTCCGCAAGTTGCCCAACTTCGGCCGGATAATATCCAGGACTCAAGAAGTTGGAACCTCGGGTCTTCAAGGGAATTGAGGGAATTATTTACACTAATGATTGGCTCGAGGATATCGAGCGTCTCATGAGAGTGTCCCATCTTGCTAAGGATCTGAAGGTTGAGGCAGTAGGACTTCAGCTGTTCGATATCGCCCGCACTTGGTTAATGAGCCACTTCTTGCTGATATGGGACAGTCTTGGGAAGTGTTCAAGGACCTCTTCAAGAGGAAGTTCTTTGCTCGGGTGGACATATTAAACTTAGGAAGACAGTTTGAGGGCCTTACTCAGGGGAGCATGTCCGTGGAGGAGTACGTCGCAGAGTTCGGTAGGCTGAGCCAATTTACGGAGTATTTGGTGAGGAAGCCAGAGGTTCGGGCTATTCGCTTCCTCGAGGGTCTGAACTGGGAAGTGAATATCCTTATTTTGTCTTTCTAAGAGATGTATTCAGAGATACTTATGGAGGCACGCAAGGTTGAGCGGGAGTTGAGCTTGAAATCCAAGAGAGACTATATTTCTTTTCTGGGGGCTAGTAGCAACACAGGACCAGCTAAGCATTCTCATTTACAGTCTAGGCCTTTTCAGCAACCACAACAGTACCAAACTCCAGTTAGAGAGCCGGTTCACTAGGCACCATAATAGCAGCAGAGACAGTTATAACAAGCTTCCTGCCAATTCTGCATGAAGTCCGGCCATATCTGGGGAGTTTGCAGAAAGAGGTCAGGAGTTTGTCTGTATTGTGGCACCGAGGGGCATCAGTTGAGGGATTGTTCTTCCAACCCTCGTTGTGCAGTTCAAGAGCAACTCCAGCTTAGAAAACACAAGCGAGACCACCTGTAGTACAGCCGAGGGGACCGCTGCTTCTGATCCAACAGCAACATTATGCCCAGCACCAGCATCATGAGGGTGCACCTCAGAGACGAGCGTTTGCTATGACGGTCGAGGAGGCCGAGCCCACCGGAGATGTCATCGCAGGTTCTATTCTCCTTTATTCTATTTCAGCTTTAGCATTATTTGATAGTGGTGCTTCTTATAGTTTTATATCTTCTTTTTTTACACTGAAGCATCATTAGTAGTTGAGTCTTTGCTTAGGACTTGCAAGATCATGACCGGGGGCAACATTATCCTGGTTAGTAATAATTGCAAGGATCAAAGAGTTAATCTGGGAGGCCTGGAGCTGATTGTGTGTCTACTTGTAATAACACTTTTGAGCTACGATATTATACTCGGGATGGATTGGTTGAGTAGACACAATGCTAGTATAGATTACAGAGGAGGTAGAGTTTTATTTAGCCCACGAGGAGAGCCAGAGTTTGAGTTTTCTAGAGGAGTTGCAGAGTAGAGAGAAGGCATTCGCTGTGGAACTATGGTGAAAGACAAGGAGTTGTCGCATCCTTTGATAGCAAAGTTCTTGGATGTATTTCCTAAGGAATTATGAGGATTGTCGCCAGATTGAGATATTAAGTTCTCTATAAACTTGGTGCCAGGTGTGGAGCCAATTTCATAACATATCTAAAGAGTGAACAACAGCGAGCTGGTCGAGCTGAAGAAGCAAGTGGATGAACTGCATAATAAGGGGTTTATCAGGTCCAGTTCTTCAACATAGGGATCCCCGGTATTGTTTGTACAGAAGAAGGATGCATCAGTGCGCATGTACATCGATTACAGGGCATTAAATAAACTCACTATCAAGAATAATACTCGTTGCCACGGATTGATGACCTGTTCGATCAGTTGATTGGCACCAAGGTATTTTTTGAGATAGACTTGAGATCAGGCTACCACCAGGTGAAAGTGAAGCTGGAGGACATTCCGAAGACTTCTTTTAGGACTCGGTATTGTAACATCCCGCAACCGCTCGGAGCGTTACGCTGAGTCGGATTGAAAGAATCAAATGCTGGTTACATTTGAAATGTTAGATTTTTGGGAAGAAGGATTAATCGAGTTGGTTTCAATGTGCAGATGGCTAGCAGGTTCAATGGAAATCAGGTGTTCGTTCAGAACAGTACTGTATAGCTGGATGGAAGCGATAATGCCGTCTTCCTTAATCCAATCAGTCGGATGATTTGTAGAGCACGGCCTGCTCGCACGGTCATACCAGTTGAGTAGATTGCGCTTGCATCGGACTACGGGTTCAAGGGATTGGTCGTATCGGCAGGACAGGATGCCTAACGGGATCAAACATTGTGAGTGGACTCTTTCCCTTCTCCTCTACTCCTTCATGCCTAATAATATGGAAAACACGTAAAAGGCTTGAACACTTGGGCTGAAATATTGGGAATCACTATACTGAGGCGTGCATAGACTGTACGTCATTGGCTTGGTAGGATTGTGGCTTGAAATGATTTACGCATTGGATAGTTGGTACGATAGTTGGGTTATACATTTGAGGCAGTCGGTTGGATAATTGGGATTATACTTGGACGGTTGGAATTATAAAGTTGGAATGATACAATGGAAATATCGGGAATTCGGGCGAGCGAGCGTGCATCCGTGGTCGAGTATCACTGGGTCGCTTTGTCTTGTAAAGCGAGCAGTTGTGGTTCGAAACCGAACAACTGAATAGGCGAGGGTATTGTGCCACTGTTGGGGCATTGTGCCACGGGATTATTCGGAGTGTGGGGTGTTGCACCCAATATGAAACACTGTGTTGGGAAGCGACAATATGAAAAGTAGGCATAACTTGGGCACAACTTGAGAGATTGTGCATATGGGTATTTTGGTGCCTTGGGATATATATATTGAGGTCGAGATTTGGAATCCTTGGGGATATGTTGAAAGAATGGTTATGGAAGCTTTGGTTGGATATCGGTTGAACGAGTCTAGGATCGCTTGGTGGGGCGAGAATGTTCGATCCTCTCGCCATACCTACTTTCTGCATGTCACGGACAACCTGTGTACACAGGGTTTGACATTTCCTCGAAGCGGCATTCTGGGGCACTGGGAACGTATCGATCCAGAGGGAAATATTGATTCGTGCTAGTCACGATGCATTGCGGGACCTCCAGCGGGGCTTTCTACTCGGGCTGATAGGGTACACCGTTAATGCTTGGATTATGTCCTTTATGGCTTTGCCAGTGACTTCATATAGATAAGAGTTGGCTTGCTTTTCTTTTGTTGGTTTGGCTTTCGTGTAGGCGCGGCCACCTTGCCTCGATAAGAGTGTGCACTCGAGATTGGAATATAAACTTTGGTTGAGGATGGATATTGAGGCGAGACTGATGGTTCGATATGTTATCGTGCAAGCGATGGCATTGAGTAGGACGGGTTGCATGCTAGTTTACTTCAGGGTGGATATATAAATGCTTGTCGATTGGTTTGAGTTGAATGCTTGCATGCTTAAACTGCTTTACAGCTTTCCTTAACATGTCATCCCTATGCCATGAAAAGAATCTAGGATTCAAAATAAAAAGATCACCATATAACTGTTTGCATTCACTATTTTACTTAGTGTCGGCTTAGACGAGTGGGTTACCCCGCTCACCAGTACGGTTGTGTACTGACCCACGTTTGTGGGCAATATTTTAGGTACACAGGCGTAGTGGCGCTGCTTGGATATACGGGACAAGATGTATGAACTGTAAGTACCTTTGTGGGCTAGAGAAAAGAGTAAGAGCATTTCATCGTCTTCGTGGCATCGCCTTTGTGGCATTGCCTCGGGGCATTTTATTTGGACCTTATCGTGAGCTTCGCTGCGTATTACTCTGATGTGTGCTTGGTACACAATACTTGACTTCCGCTGCAACTTGGTTGATTCAATAATAATATTTGGTGTTTGATAACATCGCCTTGTACGAGCGCAACTCCAGGCTCGTACGGCATTATGTCCCGATTAGAACGATTGTCCCGCGGGAGAGCTGCAACGTAGTGATTTCACGTTCAGCGGGGACTATTGAGCTTATGGGAGATTGGGGCATAACAAATTGGTATCAGAGCGCCCGGTTCATTTCTTCGGACTTGGTCCTTCGCTTCATCACAAACTCTAAATAGCTTCCGCGTGTCGTTTAGCTCTTGACTCTACTTGGTGCCGCATTGGATGTTTCATGCAATAAGTCTATTTATTGCTTGTTGTGGCTGCATGTTGTGCTTCGTTGTTTTTCTTTGGTTGCTTTTCGTAGGATCGCTTAGCCTCGTTAGGCGTTGTTGCATTCGTGTAGCAAGTTGGTTGGCGTTGTTGCATTTGTGCAGCAAGTTGTGGGTTTTCGTTGGGTTGGCTTGGCCTATCGTTTGGAGAGATTCTGATTGCCTCAATGGATTAGTTGGTTGGCTAACAAGAATTGGTCATGCGGCATGTTGGGAGTAGAAATATTCGATGGGAATGGATCGTTGCACGAGTTGCTCGTCTAGCGATTGTGTTGGATAAAAGTTGGAATGTTGGCTGTGGCGCATCGGTTGGGCATGTTTGAGTTTGGCTCGGGAATATTAGAATAGTTGGCACGAGTTGCTCGTATAACAAATGTATGGAACCATTGAGTATTGGGTTGGAATACTTGGAAAAGATCGTTGCACGAGTCGCTCGTGTAGCGAAAGTAGCAATCGGTTTGAGAATAGCTGGAAGCATCGAGAATGGAACATAGCACGAGTCGCATCGCAAGATTTATGGGAATAGTTGGATAATTCAAGCATTGCCTGAGTTATGTGTCAAACTCGAGTTGGGAAAGGCATGATCACGCATGAGGGATGGTTCGAACGGATCTTGAATTCGTGCAAGGAAATGGTAATGAGAGTAGCGACTTGATTCAGAGTGGTATATGGGATACCACGTTTTGAGCAAGGCATTAAAATATTTTTGGTTGGACATCAATGGGAATTGCCTGAACGGACTCGGATAACGAATACAAGTCGGTTGGTGCAAATCGACTGAGTTGGACAGAATGAAAATGGAGCAAGCGAATATTGAGTTATGATTCGACAGAATCACCTCGGAATAGTCGGTTTGGGATAGACGCTGGTTGACGCAGATTACGCACGAGGGCAACTATATTTCCAAGTGGTATATAGTGCAATGGAATTTGACTCGGGTATCCTTCGATACATTAGACTTGAGAACTCAAGAACGAAATCGTGCAAATGGAAGTATCATTGGGCTTAAGAAATGGACGGAATCGGAACGAACATTTGGGTTACGCTTGAGCAAAGCGATGGGATTATCGAAAGGATAGCGAGCACGAACTACGATTTTGGGCAACACATTTGAGCTGTTGGTTGAGCAATGAAACACGAGCTGGTTTGGAGGGACAATGCGATAGATTCACACAAACTTGGAAAATTTTGGATATTGCTGCTCGAGAAGTCGACTCAGGTTTAGCGAAAATGAAATTTTGGACAAGATGGTGCAACAAGCGTAGACTGATTCTCCGGAAGACGCAAACGATTTATGGCAACAACAGAAGGCAAAAGATTATGGAGGATTGACTTTTGAAGATAGCTAAATGTGGGAGCAACGTCGAAACAAATTACTATGCTGCTCGAATAAGTTGGACGTGCATTGTGGAACGCGGCAAACGAATAGGAATTTGAGCATGTCTTGGGTTTTGAGAATCATTGCAATTTGTAGTGCGAGAATCGAACATGCAATTCAGAAATTTAATGGATTCAGGGCAAAACGACGGATTGATGGAAGACAGTTTCAACGAGCGTGGTTCTCGGATTCGGAAACTTCGCTCGGATGGAATGGTTGGAATTTTGATTCGGGTTTACAGATGAGATATAGCATGTTTTATAGTAACTGTCCATCGTGATGATTACAGTTGTCGAACGTAGCTTCGGGACAGCTGACCCTAAGCGACCTTGCCCGTCGAATCGGATATGAATATGGTAGACCCATAGAACGACCCTTGAGGTAGCATATTTGGGAATGCGTCGAGGGTAGATGTGAGCAATAAGATTTGGTTTGTTGACTGAGTGTTGGATTTTGAGAGACCCTTGGGATAGTCTTCAGCTGAAGATGCAGCCAGAAGATCGAAGTGACGGTGGAAGGTAGCCTAGTCAACTGATGAGATTCAGAGTCGCAGATTTATATCGATGGCATCGCCTCTGACTCATCGTGCCCTGGAAGGGAATAGCATTCATATGAATTAACGACTGTGAAAATAGCTCATAAAGTTAAAGCAGCGGCTCGTTCAAATCATATCTTTGCGAATATTGGAAGGGACAGATTTGCCTCAGATTTACAAGATGTCTCGGAACTTAGTCTGGGAAGCGTGCTCGTTCGGAAGGCAAAGGTGATATCCTAATGCTTTGAGGCAGTGGAAGCAGCACGAAGAACTATTCCATGTACAACCTAAGAATTGTGGCGAGTGTGTCCACGTTAAAATTGTGGCAACACAATCCCATTGGCGTGGCGGCGAGATCTTCGTAGATCACACAAACCGCAATATAGATGTTCACCCTGTGAGATATTGAGATGCCAGGAAAATGTGTTGGACTGAGCTGATCTAAGCAAAGTTAATATTTGGGTAAGTCGCATAGCTGGGGTAGATCAGTTGAGATGATCGTTCAGTGCACGAGATAATATTTGAGAATAATGCTCAATCGAAAATATTGGAACAAAAATCGGGATTGATTCAATTGGAAGCAAAGCAAATGGATGCCTCGAACATAAAGATACCCTTGTAACTTGTTCAAATTTGCTATCGCAAAGCTCGACTGAAATGCATATATTTTAGGAACGCCTTAAATATGTGTATCGATCCAAAACTAAGCGATACGAAAAATTCGTGTTGAGCTGCAAGGAGGATGTGGAAATTCGTGAAAATTGTACGAGCATTCAGCAGATCGAGATGTTGAGTCAGAAATCGTCAATATGTGAGTTGCTTAGAGCGGATCCATGGAATTGGATTGTGGCATGTGATAGAAATGAGTACCAGCACGGTTCGTGGACGAACCTGATTCTAAGTGGTATATTATGTAACGCCCCGCAACCGCTCGGAGCGTTACGCTGAGTCGGGTTAAAAGAATCAAATGCTGGTTACATTTGAAATGTTGGATTTTTGGGAAGAAGGATTAATCGAGTTGGTTTCAATGTGCAGATGGCTAGCGGGTTCAATGGAAATCAGGTGTTCGTTCAGAACAGTACTGAATAGCTGGATGGAAGCGATAATGCCATCTTCCTTAATCCAATCGGTTGGATGATTTGTAGAGTACGGCCTGCTCGCACGGTCATACCAGTTGAGTAGATCGCACTTGCATCGGACCACGGGTTCATGGGATTGGCCGTATCAGCAGGACAGGATGCCTAACGGGATCAAACATTATAAGTGGGCTCTTTTCCTTCTCCTCTACTCCTTCATGCCTAATAATATGGAAAACACGTAAAAGGCTTGAACACTTGGGCTGAAACATTGGGAATCACTACACTGAGGCATGCATAGAGTGTACGTCGTTGGCTTGGTAGGATTGTGGCTTGAAATGATTTACGTATTGGATAGTTGGTACGATAGTTGGGTTATACATTTGAGGCAGTCAGTTGGATAATTGGGATTATACTTGGACGGTTGGAATTATACAAGTTGGAATGATACAATGGAAATATCGGAAATCCGGGCGAGCGAGCGTGCATCCGTGGTAGAGTATCACTGGATCGCTTTGTCTTGCAAAGCGAGCAGTTGTGGTTCGAAATTGAACAACTGAATAGGCGAGTGTATTGTGCCACTGTTGGAGCATTGTGCCACGGGATTATTCGGAGTGTGGGGTGTTGCACCCAATGTGAAATACTGTGTTGGGAAGCGACAATGTGAAAAGTAGGCATAACTTGGGCACAACTTGAGAGATTATGCTTATGGGTATTTTGGTTCCTTGGGATATATATATTGAGGTCGAGATTTGGAATCCTTGGGGATATGTTGAAAGAATGGTTATGGAAGCTTTGGTTGGATATCGGTTGAACGAGTCTAGGATCGCTTGGTGGGGCGAGAATGTTCGATCCTCTCGCCATACCTACTTTCTGCATGTCACGGACAACCTGTGTACACAGGGTTTGATATTTCCTCGAAGCGGCATTCCGGGGCACTGGGAACGTATCGATCCGGAGGGAAATATTGATTCGTGCTAGTCACGATGCATTGCGGGACCTCCAACGGGGCTTGCTACCCGGGATGATAGGGCTCACCGTTAATGCTTAGATTATGTCCTTTATGGCTTTGCCAGTGACTTCATACAGATAAGAGTTGGCTTGCTTTTCTTTTGTTGGTTTGGCTTTCGTGTAGGCGCGACCACCTTGCCTCGGCAAGAGTGTGCACTCGAGATTGGAATATAAACTTTGGTTGAGGATGGATATTGAGGCAAGACTGATGGTTCGATATGTTATCGTACAAGCGATGGCATTGAGTAGGACGGGTTGCATGCTAGTTTACTTCAGGGTGGATATATAAATGCTTGTCGATTGGTTTGAGTTGAATGCTTGCATGCTTAAACTGCTTTACAGCTTTCCTTAACATGTCATCCCTATGCCACGAAAAGAAGCTAGGATTCAAACTAGAAAGATCACTATATAACTGTTTGCATTCACTATTTTACTTAGTGTCGGCTTAGACGAGTGGGTTACCCCGCTCACCAGTACGGTTGTGTACTGACCTACGTTTGTGGGCAATATTTCAGGTACACAGGCGTAGTGGCGCTGCTTGGATATACGGGACAAGATGTATGAACTGTAAGTACCTTTGTGGGCTAGAGAAAAGAGTAAGAGCAAGAGCATTTTATCGTCTTCGTGGCATCGCCTTTGTGGCATTGCCTTGGTGCATTTTATTTGGACCCTATCGTGAGCTTCGCTGCGTATTACTCTGATGTGTGCTTGGTACACAATACTTGACTTCCGCTGCAACTTGGTTGATTCAATGATAACATTTGGTGTTTGACAACATCGCCTTGTACGAGCGCAACTCCAGGCTCGTACGGCATTATGTCCCGATTAGAACGATTATCCCGCGGGAGAGCTGCAACGTGGTGATTTCACATTTAGCGGGGACTATTGAGCTTGCAGGAGATTGGGGCATGACAGGTATGGCCAGTACGAGTTCATGGTGATATCGTTTGGGTTGACTAATACCCCAGAGGTATTTATGAATTTTATGAACAAGGTATTCCACCAGTACCTTGATAAGTTCGTGGTGGTGTTCATCGATGATATTCTCATATACTCGAAGACACCAGAGGAGCATGAAGAGCATTTGTGGATTGTGTTGGATGTGCTGAGAAATGAGAAGTTGTACGGGAAGTTGTCTAAGTGTGAGTTCTTCCTGGACAAGGTAGAGTTCTTAGGACATGTTGTGACTGGTGATGGTATTTTAGTAGATCCGAAGAAGATTATAGTCGTAGAGTCTTGGAAGACTCCAAGTTCAGTGGCAGAGATCAAGAGTTTCTTGGGTCTGGCAGGCTACAACAGAAAGTTTGGGCAAGATTTTTTGAGGATAACCGAGCCGATGACCAGACTCACTAGGAAGGATACGAAGTTTGTTTGGACAGAGGAGTTCCAGGTTGATTTTGAAGAATTGAAGACGAGATTGACATCTGCTCCTATTTTGATGTTGCCATCTGGGTCTGGAGGTATCACTATCTATAGTGATGCATCAGGAAAAGGGCTGGGTTATGCTCTTCAGCAGAATGGGAAAGTTATTGCCTATGAATCTAGGCAATTATGTCCTTATGATAAAACTATCCTACCCACGATTTAGAGTTGGCAGTAGTCATCTATGCCTTGAAGTTATAAAAATACTATTTGTATGGAGAGCGTATAAAGATCTTCACAGATCACAAAAGCTTAATATACGTTTTTACCCAGAAGGAGCTGAACATGAGGCATCGTCGGAGGCAGAAACTGATGAGGGATTTTGATATATCCTTACAGTATCATCCAGGGAAATCCAATATAGTTGCCGATGCCTTGAACAGGTATCTGGTAGCTATATTTTTGACGTAGGATTAGTATTTATTGGAGGATCTAGAAAGCTTGGGCATTGAGGTGATAGTCCCTGGTTTTGCCATGCAGATGTGGGGGTTGCAGATATACTCAGAGTTGATGGACAGGATCGAGGCAGCCCAGTATGAGGATGTATCTCTGAGGAGCATCACAGCTCAGGTGAGAGCAGAATTAGAGGATGATTTCACCATTGCTGAGGATGATTCTTTGCGGCATGATACTAGATTATGTGTGCCTAATGGGAAGCTGTGTGAGAAGGTATTGCAAGAAGCGCATCACTTTCAGTATTCCATGCATCCAGGTGCCAATATGATGTATCGGGATATACGAGAGAGTGTGTGATGGTATGGCATGAAGAGGGAGGTGGCATAGTTTGTATCCAAATGCTTAGTGTGCCAGCAGGTTAAAGCCGAGAGGCAGAGGCCATGTGGCTTACTTCAGCCATTACCCATTCTAGAGTGTAAGTGGGAGCACATTACTATGGATTTTGTATCCGGACTTCCATGATCTCCAGGAGGAAAAGATACAATTTGGGTAATCTTTGGCAGGTTGACCATGTCGGCCTACTTTTTGCCTTTCAATGTGGGTTTGTCTACGGAGAAGCTGGCAGAGATGTATATGAGAAAGATCATTAGTACACATGGGGTTCCTGTCACGCCCCAATCTCCCGCAAGCTCGACAGTCCCCACTGAACGTGAATCACCACGTTGCAGCTCTCCCGCGGGACAATCGTTCTAATCGGGACGTGATGCCGTACGAGCCTGGAGTTGCGCTCGTACAAGGCGATGTTGTCAAACACCAAATGTTATAATTGAATCAACCAAGTTGCAGCGGAAGTCAAGTATTGTGTACCAAGCACACATCAGAGTAATACGCAGCGAAGCTCACGATAGGGTCCAAATAAAATACCCCGAGGCAATGCCACAAAGGCGATGCCACGAAGACGATGAAATGCTCTTGCTCTTTTCTCTAGCCCACAAAGGTACTTACAGTTCATACATCTTGTCCCATATATCCAAGCAGCGCCACTATGCCTGTGTACCTGAAATATTCCCATAAATGTGGGTCAGTACACAGCCGTACTGGTGAGCGGGGTAACCCACTCGTCTAAGCCGACACTA
This sequence comes from Iris macrosiphon, assembly GCA_036927795.1. Taxonomy (NCBI): domain Eukaryota; kingdom Viridiplantae; phylum Streptophyta; class Magnoliopsida; order Asparagales; family Iridaceae; genus Iris; species Iris macrosiphon. Next base: position 72,830,009 of record JAYESA010000005.1, on the reverse strand, counting down.
AGTAAAATAGTGAATACAACAGTTATATGGTGATCTTTCTAGTTGAATCCTAGATTCTTTTCATGGCATAGGGATGACATGTTAAGGAAAGCTGTAAAACAGTTTAAGCATGCAAGCATTCAACTCAAACCAAATGACAAGCAGTTTAATATATCCGACCCGTCTAACTCAATGCCATTGCTTGCACGATAACATATCGAACCAACAGTCTCGCCTCAATATCCATCCTCAACCAAAGTTTATATCCCAATATCGAGTGCACACTCTTGCCGAGGCAAGGTGGCCGCGCCTACACGAAAGCCAAACCAACAAAAGAAAAGTAAGCCAACTCTTATCTATATGAAGTCACTGGCAAAGCCATAAAGGACAAAATCCAAGCATTAACGACGCTCCCTATCAGCCCGGGTAGCAAGCCCCGCTGGAGGTCCCGCAATGCATCGTGACTAGCACGAATCAATATTTCCCTCCGGATCGATACGGTCCCAGTGCCCCGGGAAGCCGTTTCGAGGAAATGCCAAACCCTGTGTACACAGGTTGTCCGTGACATGCAGAAAGTAGGTATGACGAGAGGATCGAACATTCTCGCCCCACCAAGCGATCCTAGACTCGTTCAACCGAATATCCAACCGAAGCATCCATAACCATTCTTCCAACATATCCCCACGGATTCCAAATCTCGACCTCAATATATATATCCCAAGGCACCAAAATACTCATAAGCACAATCTCTCAAGTTGTGCCCAAGTTATACCCACACTTCACATTGCCGCTTTCTAACATAATGTTTCACATTGGGTGCAACACCCCACACTCCGAATAATCCTGTGGCACAATGCCCCAACAGTGGCACAATACCCTCGCCTATGCAGTTGTTCAGTTTCGGACCACAACTGCTCGCTTTGCAAGACAAAGCGACCCAGTGATACTCGTGCACGGATGCACGCTCGCTCGTCCGGATTCCCGATATTTCCATTGTGTCATTCCAACTTGTATAATTCCAACTGTCCAAGTATAATCCCAATTATCCAACCGACTGCCTCAAATGAATAATCCCACCATCATACCAATTATCCAATGCGTAAATCATTCAAGCCACAATCCTACCAAGCCAACGACGTACACTCTATGCACGCCTCAGTGTAGTGATTCCCAATGTTTCAGCCCAAGTGTTCAAGCCTTTTACGTGTTTTCCATATTATTAGGCATGAAGGAGTAGAAGAGAAGGGAAAGAGCCCACTCACAATGTTCGATCCCGTTAGGCATCATGTCCTGTCGATACGGCCAATCCCTTGAACCCGTGGTCTGATGCAAGCGCGATCTACTCAACTGGTATGACCGTGCGAGCAGGCCGTGCTCTCCAAATCATCCGACCGATCGGATTAAGGAAGACGGCATTATCGCTTCTATCCAGCTATTCAGTACTGTTCTGAACGAACACCTGATTTCCACCGAACCCGCTAGCCATCTGCACATTGAAACCAACTCGATTAATCCTTCTTCCCGAAATCCAACGATTCAAATGTAACCAGCATTTGACTTATTCAGTTCGACTCAGCGTAACGCTCCGAGCGGTTGTGGGGCGTTACATAATATACCACTTAGAATCAGGTTCGTCCACGAACCGTGCTGGTACTCATTCCTTACTGGCATGCCATAATCTAATTCCATAGATCTGCTCTATGCAACTCTCATATTCACTATTTCTGACTCAATATCTCGCTCTGCTGAACGCTCGTACAAATTTTATGAATTCCCACATCCTCCTTGCAGCTCAATACGAATTCTTCGTATCGCTTAGTTTTGGATCGATACACATATTTAAGGCGTCCCTAAAATACATGCATTTTAGCCAAGCCTTGCGATAGGAAATTTGAATAAGTTACAAGGGTATCTTTATGTTCGAGGCGTCCATTTGCTTTGCTCCCAATTGAATCAATCCCGATTTCCATTCCAACGTTTTTCGATTGAGCACTATTCTCAAATATGATAATTTCCTACTGACTCAATCAGTTCGTGTTCCAACTCAATCCATCCAACTATTTCTGAAATCCGTACTAGCAACATCTCCAAATATTATCTCGTGCACCGAACGATCATCTCAACTGATCTACCCCAGCTATGCTACTTACCCAAATATCAACTTTGCTTAGATCAGCTCAGTCCAACACATTTCCTGCCATCTCAAAATCTCACAGGGTGAATATCTATATTGAGGTTCGTGTGATCCACGAAGATCTTGCCGCCACGCCAAAGGGATTGTGTCACCACGATTTCAACGTGGACACACTCGCCACAATTCTTAGGTTGCGCATGGAATAGTTCTTCATGCTGCTTCCACTGCCTCGAAGCATAAAATATCACCTTTACCTCCCGAACGAGCACGCTTCCCAGACTAAGTTCCGATGCATCTTGTAAATCTGAGGCACATCTGTCCCTTCCAGTATTTGTAAAGATTTGATTTGAACGAGCCACCACAGTCGTCCATTCATATAAATGCTATTCCCTTCCAGAGCACGATGAGTCAGAGGCGATGCCATCTACAAAAATCTGTGACTCTGAATCTCATCAGTTGACTAGGCTACTTCCACAATCGCTTCGATCTTCCGGCTGCATCTTCAGCTGAAGGCTATCCCAAGGATCTCTCAAATCTAACACTCAGTCAATAAGCCAAAAATTATTGCTCACATCTGCTCTCGACGCATTCCTAAATACGCTGCCTCAAGGGTCGTTCTATGGGTCTACCATATTCATATCCGATTCGACGGGCAAGGTCGCTTAGGGTCAGCTGTCCCGAAGCTACGCTCGATAATTGTAATCATCACGATGGACAGTTACTATAAACCATGCTACATCTCATCTGTAAACCCGAATCAAAATCCAACCATCTATCCGAGCGAACTCCCGAATCCGAGCAATGTGCTCGTTGAAACCGTCTACCATCAATCCGTCGTTCTGCCCTGAATCCATCAATTTTCCGAATTGTATGTTCGATTCTCGCACTATCAATTTCAATGATTCTCGAAACCCAAGACTTGCTCAAATTCAAATCCGTTTGCCGCGTTCCATAATGTACGTCCAACTTACTCGAGCAGCACAGTGATTTGTTCCAACTTGCTCCCATATTTAGCTATTTTCAAAAGTCTATCCGCCACAATCTTTTGCCTTCCGTCGTTGCCACAATCCGTCCATGTCTTCCGGAGAATCCGTCTACCATTGTTGCACCATTTTGCCCAAAATTCTATTTTTGCTAAACCTGAGTCGACTCCTCGAGCAGCAATATTCATAATCTTTCAAGTTTGTGTGAATCTATCTCATTGTCCCTCCAGACCAATATCGTGTTTCTTTGCTCAACCAACAGCTCAAATGTGTTGCCCAACATCGTAGTTCGTGCTCGCTATCCTTCCGATAATCCCATCGCTTTGCTCAAGCGTAACCCAAATATTCGTTCCGATTCCGCCCATCTCTTAAGCCCAATGATACTTCCATTTGCACGATTCTGTTCTTGAGTTCTCAAGTCTAATGTATCTAAGGATACCCGAGTCAAATTCTATTACACTTTATACCACTTGGAGATATAGTTGCCCTCGTGCAAAATCTGCGTCAACCAGCGTCTATCCCAAACCGACTATTCCGAGGTGATTCTGTCGAATCATAACTCAATATTCGCTTGCTCCATTTTCATTCTTTCCAACTCAGTCGATTTGCACCAACCGACTTGTATTCGTTATCCGAGTCCGTTTAGGCAATTCCCATAGATGTCCAACCAAAATATTTCCAATGCCTTGCTTAACACATTTGATCCCATATACCACTTCGAATCAAGTCGCTACTCACATTACAATTTCCTTGCACGAATCCAAGAATCCGTTCGAACCATCCCTTAGGTGTGATCATGCCATTCCCATCTTAAGTCTGACACAAAAACTTAGCCGATTCTTTAACCATCAATCTCGTTAGGCAACTCGTGCTATGTTCCATTCTCATTGCTTCCAGCTATTCTCAAACCGCCTGATACTTTCGCAACACGAGCAATCGTGCAACAATTGTCTTCCAAATAGTCCAACTCAATACCCAACGGTTCCACGCATTTATTGTACGAGCAACTCATGCCAACTTATCTGATATTTCTCAAGCCAAACTTAAATCTGCCCAACCGATGCGCCACAGCCGAAATTCCAACTTATATCCAACAGAATCGCTTGACGAGCAACTCGTGCAAGGATCCATTCTCATCGAATGCTTCTACTCAAAATATGCCGTATAACCAAATCTCGTTAGCCAACCAACTGATCCATCGAGGAAATCAGAAACTCCCGAATGCTGAGCCAAGCCAACCCAACGAAAGCCCACAACTTGTTGCACAAATGCAACAACGCCAACCAACTTGCTGCACGAATGCAACAACGCCTAACGAGGCTAAGCGATCCTACGAAAACCAACCAAGGCAACCCAACAAAGAATAATATACAGCCACAACAAGCAATAAATAGACTTATTGCATGAAACATCCAATGCGGCACCGAGTAGAGTCAAGAGCTAAACGACACGTGGAAGCTATTTAGAGTTTGTGATGAAGCGAAGGACCAAGTCTGAAGAAATGAACTGGGCGCTCTGATACCAATTTGTCATGCCCCAATCACCCGCAAGCTCGACAGTCCCCGCTGAACTTGAATCACCACGTTGCTGCTCTCCCGCGGGACAATCGTTCTAATCGGGACGTGATGCCGTACGAGCCTGGAGTTGCGCTCGTACAAGACGATGTTGTCAAACACCAAATGTTATCATTGAATCAACCAAGTTGCAGCGAAAGTCAAGTATTGTGTACCAAGCACACATCAGAGTAATACGCAGTGAAGCTCACGATAGGGTCCAAATAAAATGCCCCGAGGCAATGCCACAAAGGCGATGCCACAAAGACGATGAAATGCTCTTGCTCTTTTCTCTAGCCCACAAAGGTACTTACAGTTCATACATCTTGTCCCGTATATCCAAGCAGCGCCACAACGCCTGTGTACCTGAAATATTGCCCACAAACGTGGGTCAGTACACAACCGTACTGGTGAGCGGGATAACCCACTCGTCTAAGCCGACACTAAGTAAAATAGTGAATGCAACAGTTATATGGTGATCTTTCTAGTTGAATCCTAGATTCTTTTCATGGCATAGGGATGACATATTAAGGAAAGTTGTAAAGCAGTTTAAGCATGCAAGCATTCAACTCAAACCAAATGACAAGCAGTTTAATATATCCGACCCGTCTAACTCAATGCCATCACTTGCACGATAACATATCGAACCAACAGTCTTGCCTCAATATCCATCCTCAACCAAAGTTTATATCCCAATATCGAGTGCACACTCTTGCCGAGGCAAGGTGGCCGCGCCTACACGAAAGCCAAACCAACAAAAGAAAAGCAAGCCAACTCTTATCTATATGAAGTCACTGGCAAAGCCATAAAGGACAAAATCCAAGCATTAACGACACTCCCTATCAGCCCGGGTAGCAAGTCCCGCTGGAGGTCCCGCAATGCATCGTGACTAGCACGAATCAATATTTCCCTCCGGATCGATACGGTCCCAGTGCCCCGGGAAGCCGTTTCGAGGAAATGCCAAACCCTGTGTACACAGGTTATCCGTGACATGCAGAAAGTAGGTATAACGAGAGGATCGAACATTCTCGCCCCACCAAGCGATCCTAGACTCGTTCAACCGAATATCCAACCGAAGCATCCATAACCATTCTTCCAACATATCCCCACGGATTCCAAATCTCGACCTCAATATATATATCCCAAGGCACCAAAATACTCATAAGCACAATCTCTCAAGTTGTGCCCAAGTTATGCCCACACTTTACATTTCCGCTTTCCAATATAATGTTTCACATTGGGTGCAACACCCCATATTCCGAATAATCCCGTGGCACAATGCCCCAACAGTGGCACAATACCCTCGCCTATGCAGTTGTTCGGTTTCGAACCACAACTGCTCGCTTTGCAAGACAAAGCGATCCAGTGATACTCGTGCACGGATGCACGCTCGCTCGCCCGGATTCTCGATATTTCCATTGTGTCATTCCAACTTGTATAATTCCAACTGTCCAAGTATAATCCCAATTATCCAACCGACTGCCTCAAATGAATAATCCTACCATCGTACCAACTATCCAACGCGTAAATCATTCAAGCCACAATCCTACCAAGCCAACGACGTACACTCTATGCACGCCTCAGTGTAGTGATTCCCAATATTTTAGCCCAAGTGTTCAAGCCTTTTACGTGTTTTCTATATTATTAGGCATGAAGGAGTAGAGGAGAAGGAAAAGAGCCCACTCACAATGTTCGATCCCGTTAGGCATCCTGTCCTGCCGATACGGCCAATACCTTGAACCCGTGGTCCGATGCAAGCGCGATCTACTCAACTGGTATGACCGTGCGAGCAGGCCGTGCTCTCCAAATCATCCGACCGATCGGATTAAGGAAGACGGCATTATCGCTTCCATCCAGCTATTCAATACTGTTCTGAACGAACACCTGATTTCCATCGAACTCGCTAGCCATCTGCACATTGAAACCAACTCGATTAATCCTTCTTCCCGAAATCCAATGATTCAAATGTAACCAGCATTTGACTTATTCAGTCCGACTCAGCGTAACGCTCCGAGCGGTTGCGGGGCGTTACAGTTCCTGTCAGCATAGTCTCGGATCGGGATAGTCATTTTACTTATCATTTCTGGAGGAGTTTGTAGGCGAGTTTGGGCACCCAACTCAAGTTCAGTACTGCATATCAATCCCAGACAGATGGAAAGTCAGAGAGGACCATTCAGACTCTCGAGGATATGCTGTGCACCTGTGTAATAGATTTTAGGAGATCTTGGGAGGACCATCTCCATTTGGTAGAATTTGCTTACAACAATAGCTACCATGCTAGTATAGACATGTCACCATTTGAGGCTCTGTACGGTCGGAGATATCGTACTCCCTTCTCATGGGACGATATTAAAGAGAGAGCTTTGCTAGGGCCAGATATAGTTGTGGATGCAGCGAAGAAGGTTAAGTTGATCAGAGACAGACTTTGAGTAGCACAAGATAGATAGCAGCATTGTGCCGATAGCCACCGGAGACCTTTGGAGTTTGAGGTATAGTTTTAGATTTTTGTTTTGTGTTGATATTGGTTAGTTGTTATAGATTAAGTTCTTAAGGTTGTGTTTTGTTCTAGGTTGGAGGTCTGGTGTTTCTGAGAATTTCTCCGACACGAGGCACGATTCATTTCGGTGGAGTTGGGAAGCTTAGTCCGCAATTCATCGGACCCTTCAGTATTCTCGAAAGGGTCGATGCAGTTGCTTACAGACTAGACATGCCACCTGCATTGGAGGGAGTACACAATATATTTTACATGTTGCAGTTGAGATGGTACATGGTGGATCCTTGTCACATATTGGATCACTCAAAGATAGAGGTGGGCCCTACCCTTAGCTATCTAGAGCATCCAGTTGAGGTTCTGGATCGGAGAGAGAAGTTGCTGAGGAACCAGACTATTCCCTTAGTACGCGTCTCATGGAGACATCACTCTCCGGGTGAGTCTACCTGGGAGAGGAAGGATGAAATACGAGAGCGTTATCCATATTTGTTTGTACCTTAAGGTATTTTCTTTCCTGATACTATTTTGTTTTATGGGGGTAGTTTCGTCTTTGAATTTCGAGGACAAAATTATTTTAAGGGGGTAGACTTGTCACTAACATATTTCTAGGAAAGAATATTTTGGTCATTTTATAATTAATTAAATATTATGTATGTTATATATTTAATTATTATTAGATGTTATATTTGATTTTAGACTTGTGTTAGTGGACCTAACTAGTTTTGATCGGACTCATGGACCAACATTAATTCTAGTTAGATTTGAGCCCAACAAACAAGCCCATTCATTAGGAGGATGACTCAATTAGTTAAACCATTTGGATTAGAACCTTCCCTCCTTAATTAATTCCTTCATGACAAGCCCCAAGGGGTATTGTAGACTTTTCATAGTGACTTGGAGAAGGGGGCAAGGCCGGCCATAGGGGAGAGGATAGAGACTCTCTCTCTCTCTCTTCATTCATTCATCTCATTTCTAGATCTAAATTTACCTTTCCAAATTTCTTCATTCCTACACCAATCCCTATCCAAATTCTCTTCCAATTCCTTCTCTATTCACCATTGGAGGCTATTGGAACAAGGAGGAGACAAGGATCTACAAGAAGGAGGAAGGAGCACAAGTTGAAGGCTCTTGACACTCATTTGGAGACTTGTATTAGAAATTCATCTCCCAATAGGTATAATTCAATTTTTTCTCTCTAATTAGAATCTAAATCTGTAGTTTAATCATTAAGAAACCCTCTATGTACTAAGGCTACCCATAGAAAGTAAAATTGGGTTCATATGAGGCCTATAGATGAAGTTATGGTGTATTTTGTGCCAATTTTGGGAGAATTTTGAGATTAGCACATCATGTGTTTGTTAATAGGTCAATTAGACCAAATTGACATGTGTTTGGTTATATGATACTAGTGTCATATCCACAATTGGATACGTGTAGGCCGTATCACGATAATTTGGTGATATGGGTTGATTTTGGTGGGTTTTTCCTTTGAAACGGGGGTTTGAGCATGTCGTATTTTGACACGGGCACGTAGATGAGTAGCTAGATCATTATAGTAATTCTAATTATGATTCTAGGCTTGATTGTGTCCTTTCAGATATATTTGGTGGTATTGTGGAGACGTATCACAAGCGTATCATAGATTGAGTGTGATACGGGTATGGTGCACTCCATGTGGTTGTGTTTTTGCATTCTAATTCAATTGGACTTGTGTGTAGCTATTTAAATATTGCATATGAGTTGTATATATATATATATTACATAATCATCTATCTATGTTTATACTATGTATTGATGTGTTGGAGTGTGTATTGGGTATATAGGAGTTGGGGACTGTCATATATGTTGTGTATTGGTGAATGTTGTATCAGTCTTAGGAGTATGGAAGGTCGGGTTGTAGTGAACCACATTAGCAGTAGGTCTGGAGGTGAGCAACACACAACAAGGTGTGTGAGGGTTGGGTTGCTACTTTCAGCAACATAATGAAGGGGTCGGGCAAGTAGCATCAGCATCAATGATGCTAGGGGCAACAGCAGCAGCAAGGCTGCTAGTAGTCGCAGCTACCATGGTAAGGGGGTCGGGTTTGTAGGTTGGAGTTGTGTAGTTAGTATTTAAGTTAGTTGTTAGTTGGAGAAAAGTTTATGTGTGTTAGTGATTGGAGTTAGATATTATTAAAAAGTTAGTATTCGATATATGGTTATATGTTTTTGTGAGTTATATGTTAGAAGAGGGTATGTGTTAGTTATTGATAATATATGTTAAGTGGTATTTTGTTCTAAGTTAGTATATGGTATAAGTTAGATATTGGTAAGTGAGGTATGTTAGATACTAAATTATATATAGATGGGTGCATCTATAAACCTTAGCTAGTTAGTTGTCTTAGTTTGATAATTTAGTAAGTATTACTTGTGATACCAAGGTAATTATAGGTATTGGGTATGGGTATCAAGATGAGGGTAGCTAGTGCGATACCAAGTTGGTTCAAAGCCAAGGTATTCCATTAGTACTAGTTTAACTAGGAATACTAGTATGTAGTATATACGTATCTTACGATACGGTATAGTACTAGTATCATATAGCTAGTATAGCCTAGTTACATAGTGTATGGACCCAATATCCTAGAAATGGACTCATACAACCTAGAAATAGCTAGTTTGACCAAGTTTGACTAGTTTGACCCAAAGTTGATCTAGTTTGACTATTTTGATCTAGAAATGACTTTATGACCTAAAATTTGACTACTTTAACTTGTATTCATTCCAAAATCTTGTATTGATGTAATATTCCATATTTAGGTCTCCGAGGCACCATTTTGGACATCTTTGATACTGTCCAGATTTCAGGCAAGTACATTCTCTGATAGTTTTTCATTTATGATATCCTCTATTTTTTATGTATTTAGTATATATATTGTTGATTTATTGACATAATGGTTACACAGATTGGTATATCCGGATCTCATCATGAGATGTTATTCCTTGGTATTTACGGTATATCTTGTGCAAGCCTTGTTCCTCGTTCTTCTTGTACATGTACAAACAATGATTATTTGGGAGACTAGCTACCTACCTAGTAAATCCTGTGTCATAATGTACCATGGTTGGATCCACTATACCAGTCGGGGTGGAGAGTGTTAGTGTAGATAAGTGATTATATCCCTCATTGTTCATGTCCTTGTGAGTGTTGATCATACATCGCACGTATGATTAACCAAACCCTAATCCTTGTGCAAGTTCCTAAGCCGATCATATGTTAAAACTAGTACTCACTCACATAGTAGTAGTATTTTTTTCTTATTTTCATGATGCTCATTTCTTGTATTTAATTTCAGTATTCCTATTTTGTATATATTTTGTACTAGCATATTGTATCTTGTATATTCACTCTATTTACTGTTACATAGTTTTTATCATTTATTGGAACTGCTGTTAGAGGTATACTTTGCTCCTTTTCTGACTGGATATATTTTTCCTAGATGACACCGAGGAGTTGTATCCCACTCACTACGGGCCTCAGGACGTAGTTGGATTAGAGCCAGAGACTTGGCTCTGAAGGGACTCATCCCAGTTGAGTCACACGACCCATTACCTGTAACTTAGTGGATAGGTTTATTGTACTGGATTTCTCTCCAGCATTTGACATTAGTATTTCTTATTATATTTGATGACACTTTGGATATTATTTTGCCTGGTGAGTTGTATTTGACTCTTCAATTTTTTATATTATATCCATGCGATTATCCATCCTATAGATCTGTGATTGAGTATTTATACTTCATTGGTGGCATTATATATCTTGATGATCATTATTACTAGATAAATAGTTTACCCAAACAGCGTTCTACCGTCGATGCCGCGGCGTAGGCTGGATGTTTTTCACAACTCGTGCCCCTACACCGGGTGTGGGTCATGACACAAATTATTCCTTCAAGTGTCCATCAAGTGGCTATCAGGAATGCCCTGAGGCAATTTTAGTGCCGCCTTCCTGAATCGTTCTATGTACTCACGGGTAGTTCCTTTTCTTTTTGAACTATGTCCATGAGGGAGTTCATAGTCTTGTTCATTGCACCATTATAGAATCGAATGAGAAAGTGGCATCGAAGATCTTCGAACGACAAGATTTACTTATCCGGGAGACTACAAAACCAGTCGTAGGCTACTCTATTCTGAGTTTTGACAGAAATCTTGGTAAGGAGTGCATCGTCATGAGGTAGATGTCTCGTCATTGAATCAAAGTAAATCATGTACTTATGAGGAGATGTCTTGCCGTCGAACGGAATCATCAAGTGTGGCTTATACTTGGGCGGGTATACCATGTTTTTTTACTCGGGAGGATAAGGTTGTCGTATCCCAAGTTTCGGAAGCGCGTCTCGGTTGCTCATTGAATCAAAATTAGCTCGTAGCTCCCTGACTTCCTAGATTGCATCTTGAGCGTCATCCGACGACAGGGGAGTGAAAGATCGTAGCAAGGTGTGATTGGCCCCCGTGGTAAGAGCAGGAGCGATCATACTCGACTCTCTATTATTTTCCAGTTCTTCGCTTGCTTCCCCCGAGTTCCTTAGTGGTTGTGGGACTATACTTGCCCTGAGATCCAGTACAGTTTGAGTTAGAGTCTGCATCGAGGCACTCATGGTTTGCATCATGGCTTCAAGTGCCTCAAGACGTTGTTGATCACTGGAGGCTTTCTTATCCCCTTTCATGTATACATGCATTACATGGGAAGAAATGGATGGGATCGTGGAAGCTTTACTTTTTGCCTCTGACTCCCGAGTCTCGCTATCTTAAGGGAAGGAAGGCATTGTTGCGTTGTCTTTGGAGTTTAGGTGATGGCTACCACCAACTCTGGTGACTGTACTATCCTTGAGGGCTTGGCAACTCCCAGGTAGGTTGCCGTCCATTTTTTGAGATTCATTGTCTTCTTGGAATGATGGGTTGGTGTGGAACACCGAAGGATTGCTAACCCCAACTTTTGTAATGATGCTGGCACAAGTGTGTCTAGGAGGGGGAACTTTATGTGCAGGAGTTGTTTCTCTCGTCTTGCGCTTGTGACTTATCACATTGTTCAGATCAGACGATGGAAACTTCACTTTTACACCCATTTCATGTGCACTATCGAGCTTTACTCATGGGTATGCAAGTGGAAGGTTTGCTCCCTGACCCGGTTCTTACGCATAAACTGCACTCGGGTCATTTGTGCAAGACTTAGTGTGAGACGACCATTCCATACACGCAGCCAAGTTGGGCACTTGGGTCTGTTAGCACAATTTTTTCTTTCTGACCTAATTTTTGCACAGAAACTGAACCCAGGTCGTTAGTGGAAGACTTGATGTGAGATGGACCCACTTTATGCGCACAGGCAAGCTGGGTGCATGGGTCGGTCAACACAGATTTTGCTCCCCGACTTGGTTCCTGCACAAAAACTGCACCTAAGGTTTCGAAAAGTCTTGGAGGGTTGGTCCATATCCGGTGCATGGGATGTCCCTATATAATTTTCCATCAACAACGCGTGTGACAACTAGCAGTGCATGCTTTTGGTGAATTGCTCGCGCAGTCCCTCGAGCGCACATGGTTCGAGTCACTTTGGAGTTCTTTGAACTAGCGCTCACTGGCGCATAGTATAAAGAATCCATATTGGTGCCATAGGAGATTCTGCCAAAAACATGATCTTTCTCTCTCTCTCTCTCTGGCTTTACTATGTACAGAAGACCTCATGCACTTGTAGCATGATGTAGTGCTCTTCTTCTTTGGTGCATCTTTTCTTGAGCGCATCTCTTGAGATTTAATACTATTCTTCTCAAGAGTTGATGTGAACACAAAGATAGGATATGCATCGACTTGATGCGCACCCCTAGCAGCGGGGATTGGTAACGCATCATTCGCGGACCGTGGGTGCGATACAACTGGCTTGATGAACCAAGTCTTACGAGGTCTTGTGGGCCTCGATGCGGAACTCGATTTGTCCAGCATCTCCTTAAACGCTTGTTGATCGAAGCAAACAACCAACATTATCTGGGTTAACCCATCTTTCTTTCGTCGGACTGCGCCACTAACTTCTTGTCATAGGATAATTTCTTCCCAAGCAGAGTTGTCACTTTTGTCGACATCGCAAAAAATACGATAAAATTTGACCAAACTTTTTGTATTAAATGAAATAAAACAAAGAAAAGTACAAAAGAAGATATAATGCGAAGAGTTTTGAGTAAAAATATATATAAAAAAGTGTGATGGTGGAAATGAAGTATGTGGTCAACTTCTTTTCTTCGTATACAGACCGGCAAGAGAGAACGGCGAGGCCCCCGGCAACTTGAGTATGCCACTCAATGGATGTCCCTTCCTTCTTCTGTCTCTGTCTCTCCCCTCCACTCTTTTTTATGTGTGGAAGACGCCCACTATTTATAGTCTTCAAAAGAACATGCGTGCGCATGGATATGCGCAGATTTTATGTTGCCGCATATCATCTTTCAAGAATGGCGGTCGCAGATTTATAAGCGCATGCTGTGCTGTGGCTGCCACGTGGCAATTTGAGATCTGGCGTTGCTAATACCCATAATCTATGCGATATGTGTTATATGCTGATTGCTCGAAGATCTTGGCTATTAATAATAGAAATATTTGATCATGTAGAGTATTTTAAGGGAACACTGCCACATGAAAACTCTAACACATGAGGAATACTGCCTCATGGGAACACTTTTGCATGGGACCTTCTATGTGCTAATGTTGGCGCATGATGCTGTTGGCGCATGATGCACCGAAGTAGTCTGTCAGTTGATTAGCGCTAGACGGTATTTGGCGAATGTCTTCCATTAGCGCATGGCTTTGGCTGACATCAGGGCATGGCCTTTGATCGAATTTGGTGCATGACTGCGCATGGCTTAGGACTTCATTTGGCACATGGTATAGATTTTCATGCTTCTACATGCCCGTGCAGCCTTTTACCTTTAATAGGCTCCATGCAGTCTCACCACCAACTCGAAGATGAAGGCCACAACAAAATACCAACAGAAAACCGTCGTACGCTTCTGTCCATATGGTGGGGCATAATTCTTGCCGAAAGAAACCTAGAAGATTAGAAAAGGCTTGCCAACCTCCAACAATGGTAGTAAATCTAGTATAGTCTGATAATAAGCTAAGGATAATAGTCTAATTCGATCATATTGAAGGTGTCTACCAAGGAACCAGGTCAAAGAGATGCTCGATGCAATATCCTACTACCTCTGGAGATATGTCACGCCCCAGTTCCAAATATAAGGAACTAAGCCACGTGGCATTGGTCAGCGGGTACACTTCGACGGGCATCCCAATCTAATAGACCCGATGGAGTGCACCTAAGCTGTAAAGTATAATGATATAACCCGACATATAAAACATAAGCAGTGTAACTAATCTCATCCACAAACATAAGAATATAAAACACATAAGGAAAACTAGTCTACTAATATGCAGAAAGAAAATATGTCTGGAAATATATCATAATATAATACAGATAGAGTCACACGGAAGTAAACCTGCTAATAAAAATAATGAATGAAAGGAAGCAGTAAGATAACTAGGGCCGATATCTACAAACTAGATAACGATACCGGACCCAGGGTGAAGTCACTACAGGTGATCAAGCGAAGTCCTCGGGAAGGATATCGTCCTCTGTAATAAATCCTGCACCTGGATATACACCCGGTCCGTACTCCTTCGGGTAGTCCTCCTCACCTAAGCCTGGAAGGGAACCAGGTCCTCAGTGGGACGTAATAAGGTACAAAACTGCATGCCATAGTAAAATGGAAAGGAAATAAGTGATACGCTGGTGTAAACTAGAATAACCACCTAAGTGAGAGATAACTTGAAGACAACATTTGACACGTGGTCTTTCCAAATATAAATTCGTAGCTCCGAGGCACAAAGACACACGGTACGTACCGTAGCTCCGAGCAAAAAGTCACACGGGTAAAACTACGACTCCGGATACAAGATCTCTACTTATATATATATATATATATATATATATATATATATATATATATATATATATATATATATATATATAGTGCATGAGAAGTAGCCCAAGCGTCTAGTAATTGTCTTCCCCTCTCAATGCAGTCAACAAGAAGCATTCGCTGCTCGTTGAGCCTGAACCTCTATCTAACAGTCTCGTCATACTGAAGTAACTAGCTATAATCAAGATACTATAGTCATCACAGATTTTGATCATGCTGATACTATCATGATACATGAAGTCTGGCACGATGATAGTATTTGAATGTTTCCCAGGGTTTCGATGTAACCCAGTAGGTACATTAAGGTATCGAGAAACATCTAACAATTGATACTAGACGTTACCGACGAACGTCTACACCCGAAGATGACCCTGATGCTAATTAACCATTTTGATCCAAAGCGCACACAATATATAGTTGAAATAAATAGTAAATCTGGAATTGAGATACAGAATGGCAAGGTACACTTGCCTGGATCAGGATGCTGAAGGCAGGGCTCCTGTACAACGTCCAAGTCCGAGGATTCCAAAGTACCTAGAGATGATATATAAAATAATTAATAATCTAGCTCGAAACTATCTAAAATAAAAGATGACATCATGAACTAGCATAGGTTTCTGTCTTAGTTACAAAACTCACGTCTAAGGTACTAACTATAGGGTTGACCCAAGTTGACTAGGAAAATGATGCATTAAATATGAATCATCAAATAACATAACGTCCTCAAATAATATCCTTAATAATAATATCAAAGTTATTAAACCGAAATTCATTGTAATAACATCCCCATCAATCATGCATTTTACATATATATATAAGGCCAGACAATTTCCATTAAACTAAACATAGGTATTACTCATGGAACCCTAAATCCTAACTAGAGTTTCTTTTAACACATAGAAATAACTACAAAACAGGAGAAGAAGTTACCAAGGTGGCTGTGGGTGGTGGCAGCGACGGTGCTGCGACTTTGGTCAGTAGAGACATTGACCGTGGTGGTGGTGGTGCTCGTGTCGACAGTGGTGGTAGGGGTGGTGCTCGGCGGTGGTGAGGGTGATGGTGATGAGAATGGGGTGGAGGTGATGGTGATGGTAGTGGTAGTGATGCTTGGAGGTGGTGATGGTGGTGGTGCTCGGTGGTAATGCTCGGTGGCGGTGGTGTTGGCAAGGGTGGTGGCCGTGCTTGTGGTGGAGGTATTCGTGGTGAAGGTAGTGGTATAAGTGGTTGCGGTGGTGTAGGTAGGAGGGGGTGGTGGTGCTCGGCGGAGGTGGTGGTGTAGGTAATATGGTCGGGGTGGTGTTGTAGGTGGCTGTGGTGGTGATATCGTGGTGGAGGTGGTGGTGTAAGTGGCTGCAGACAGCGGTGGTGGTATTGGAGGTGATGGTGTTTGTGGTATTGTTGGTGCTCGGGTGGTGGTGTCGTGGTGGAGATGGTGGTGTTGTTACTGGCTCGTGGCGGTGGTAGTGGTGTAGTTGGGGTGGTATCGTGGTGATGTCGGGGTAGGGTTTGTAACAGTGGTCGGTGGTGATGTTGAGGCCGGTGGTGTTAGAGGTGACGGTAATGGTGGCAATAACGGTGGTATGATGAAGGTGGTCCAGCAGGAGAGGAGAAGAATAAGATAAAGAAAAAAATGGAGAAGGAGAAGAAGAAGAAGAAGAAGAATGAATAAGAATAATAATGAAGAAGAATAATAAAGAAGAAGAAGGAGAAGAGAAGAAAAATTCAGCTGAAATAGAGGGGGGGAGAGAGTGGTATAAATTTTTAGGTTTTTCTTGGGATTAAGGCTGACCACATGGGGAAGGGGTGTGTGTGTATGTTAATATAGAGGGAATGTGTAGTGATTATGGGGGAAAATTTAAAGCAAGGGCTAGGATTTCACATGAGACATAAATACTATATAAGGGGAGAGAGAGAGTGTGAGGTGACCGGTCATGAGGATGGGGGGTTTCTTTATTTGCTTTGCACCAATAGGAGTGTGACACCTAGTAACCTCTTTGCATTTGAGTCCATTAACATTTGGGTGTTTACACATGAAGTAAAAAGAGTGAGAATTTAATGTGGGAAGTTATGTTTAGTATTTTATAGGATGGGAGGATGTTGGATGTTTTGTATGAGCCTCATGAATCGGTGTTGGGTTAAGTTGGGGTTATGTTAAGTCAGTTTTCCAAATTTAATGAAATATTGTTTCATATGTGCTCTTAAATAAAATAGGAATACATGGGGTCTCAACTGGGAGTGACACTGTAAACCCCCTTAAATTATTATTTTAGGTAGACTATATATGGTTAATATTTTGGTTTAGAATCAGGGTGTTTGAGGTTTAGAAATTAGGCTATGTTGACTGTTTCTTTAATTTAAACTCTTGGTGCACCCTACCGTTGCTACAATATTTGGAGCCCAGCAATAGCCCTTAATTTTCAACAAATTATTGCACTCTTGGCCTAACAAGCCAACCTAGGCACTGGATATTTCTGTCACACAAAAACACACTCTCTTGTGCTCTAATTTAAATGCACAACTTCCAGCCACGAAATCAATTCTTTAATCCTATATCGCATACCTATATCGTTACCATCGATTTGGGGACAAACTCAACCCGTTTCTCCGAACCAATTAAAGGGCCCAAGACTGACACCAAGCCTACACTGTTCATGACCTTTGTGTCACTCCTAATTGAGACCTCATGTGCCCCATTTAATTTAAGAGCACATGACACTTTATTTTAATTATATTGGGGATACCAACTTAAACTAATCCCAACCTAACAATATTTTAACCTAATACCCCTTTCATGAAGCCCATGCAAAACACACAACACTCCCTCACCCTACATACCACCAAACACCACTTTCCACACTAAATTCTCATAATTATTCCTTCATGTGCAAATACCCAAAAGTTAAGGGGCTTATTAGCAAATAGGGTGCTAGGTGTCACCACCCTATTGGTTAAAACCAATGAAGAACACCCCCCTAACCTCACATGACCGGTTATGTCCCTCTTTCTCTCTCCCCTTTTGCTTGGTATAATTTTTCATGATGAATCAAGACCCTTGATTCAAAATGCTACTCCATCACCACCACATATCCCCCTATATTAACACCTCTCACACCAACCCAAAGTGGCCGGCACTAATCCCTAGAGAAACCTAGAAACTACCCCCCCTCTCTCTCCTCACTCTTCTTTTGCATTCAGTCGAATCTTCCCACTCATTCTTCTTCTTCTTCTTCTTCTTCTTCACTTCTTCTTCTTCTTCTTCTTCTTCTTCTTTTCTTCTTCTTCTTCTTCTTCTTCACCAACGTGGCTGCCATCTCTGGCCGAGCTCCACTCGTTGCCTTCAGCCGCAGCTTCACCACCAAGCTTCATCGCCGCTGCCATCTTCGGCCATCACTCGCTGCCTTCACCCACAGCTTCACCACTAAGCTTCACCGTCGATGCCATCTTCGGCCATCACTCGCTGCCTTCACCCGCAGCTTCACCACCATCTCCACGACCATCTTCACCACCCACAATACCTCCCTCACAACTTCGGCCACCCGCAACAACTTCACCCCCACCACGACCACCACCTCCTACACCTTCACCTCCACCCGCCATTATCAACAACACCCCAGCACCACCACCTCCACGGCCAGCACTACCACGACAACTACCTCCGGCACCACCACCTCCACGACCAGCTTCACCACCACCACGACAACCACCTCGAGCAATACCTCCTTCACATTACCGAGCAACACCTCTTTTACACAGCCGAGCACCCCCACCACCTTGTTCGAAACGTGCGCCACCCCTGCGAACGACACCATCCCTGACCGAAGCCGCAGTATCACCGCTGCCACCACCCACAGCCACCGGGGTAACTCCTCACCCTTCTCTTTTTAGTGTAGTTATGTTGCTTGTGCTAGAGAGACCCTAGTTAGGGTTAGGGTTCGTGAATACTTTATATGCGTATTTTTATGGAAAATATTGAGGTTAGGTATATATGTGAAATGATGTTATAATATTATAATTATGGTTATTTATTATGAACTTGATAATTTATAACTAATATATTTGAGGATGAATAAATTGGATGTACATAATAACGTTTGTTTATACAAGGATGGTATGGTTGAGGATGAGCATAGCTTAAACGACTGAAATCACTGTGATAAACATTAGGAGATTAGAGATTTTGTTGAGGATGTTATACTGATTGTTGATCATATTTGATGCAACATTACCCTAGTCAATGGGTCAACCCACTAGTTAGTATCTATGTGAGCTATATGTAACTAAGATAGAAGCCTATTCTAAACGTGTGCCACCTCTTATTTTAGAATAACATCGTGATAGATTATTGATTAATTTTATATACGTCTCTAGGTACATCAGGATCCGCGGACTTGGACATTGTACCGGAGCTCCACCTTCAGCATCCAGATCCAGGAAAGTGTACCTTGCCATTCTGTATCTCAGTTTCCAGATTATTATTTATTTTATCTATGCATTGTGCGCACTTTGGATCAAAATTGTTACTTAGCGTCTGGGTCGTAACCGGGTGCAGACGTTCATTGGTAACGTCTGGTATCGATTGATAGATGTTTGCAACACCTTGATGTACCTACTTGATTACAACGGAACCCTAGGACACATTCAGACACTGTCATCATGCCAGACTTCCTGTATCCTGATACTGTCAGCATGACCAGAATCTGGGATGACTTTAGGGTCGTAATTGTTGATAGTTACTTCAGTATGACGAGACTGTTAGATAGAGGTTCAAGTTCAACGAACACTCGTTGACCACTTTGGGAGGGGAAGATAGTTACTGGATGTTTGGGCTACTCTACATGCGCTATATATATGTATATATTCCTATTTATATAGTGTTCATGTATCTGGAGTCGTAGTATCACCTATGTGACTCTGTGCTCGGAGCTATAGTACGCCCCTTGTGTCTCTGTGCTCGGAGCTACAATTTTATATTTGGACAGCCCACGCGTCGAATATTGTCTTCAAAGATGTGTCTTACTTAGGTGGTTATGCTAGATTACACCGGCGTTGCACTTGTTTCTTTCTGTTATACTATGGCATACTATTTTGTACCTTATCACGTCCATCTGAGGACCTGGTTCCCTTCCAGGCTTAGGCGAGGAGGACTACCCGGAGGAATATGGATCGGGTGTATATCCAAGAGCAGGACCTGTTACAGAGGACGAGATCCTTCATAAGGACTTCGTTTGATCTCTGGTAGTGACTTTACCCTGGGCCGATATTACTATCTAGCATTCAGATATCGTCCCTAGTTATCTTACTGCTTTCCTTCATTTCAGTATTTGTATTAGCGGGTTTGTTCCCGTGTGACTCTACTCGTATTTGTATTATGATGCATTTCCTGTCTTATTTCCCTTCTTCACATTAGTAGTGATGATTTTCTCTATGTGCCCTATATTTCAGTTGTCTATAGATGAGATTTAGTTTCACTATCTATGTGTTATATGTTGGGTTTTATCATTGTACTTTAGAGCTTAGGTGCACTCCGTCGGGTCCATTAGATTGGGATGCCCTTTGAAGTGTACCTGCTGGTCATTTTCACGTGGCTCACTTCCTTATATTTGGAACTGAGGCGTTACAAAGTTTTTGTGGTGGCCCATGCAGGTCCAATTTAAATTAACTTGGTTACCTGACTGTGCCAAACGAGCCTGCAAATTAGGAATAGATATTAGTAATCTCATCTGCATGCTTGAGTCCTTCATATGACACCTCTATTTTGATTTTTCTTTTGCCAATTTGCATCTTGTTTAATTCATCAACGCTGATATTAAACATGACTTCTTTTCAGAGTTAGGAATCTCCGTAGCAGACGTATCGTGCAGCCGGGCGATGTCCCCTGTGACACAGGGTCATCCGAGGAACCGAAACTGGGGCATACTCTTCTGTTGACCTCAGCTCCCAAGGGATAGTCATCTGGATAGCCAGAGGTGCCTTTAGACAGGCACCAGACTCCGCATCAGGTAGGTCATGAGGACTAGAGGACCGCAAGACATGAGGAGCAACATTTGCCCCCACCACCTCCATTTCCCCCACAGAAGCCATACATGCCTTTCCCAACCGGGCAACCCATGGATGGGCCGTAGATGTTTCAGATGGTCTACGCTATGATGCAGGCCCAGCAGCACCAGGATGAGGCCTTGAGGGAGAGTATTATGACGGCTTTGGGACAGGCATCACCACTAGCCCGCCAATCGACGATGGGGTCTGTCATAAACTTCTGTCGTATGATACCACTTCCATTTTCTGGCACAGAAGAGCCGATGGAGGTTCATGCATGGCTTACCAACATTCAACACCAACTGGAGGCCACCGATCTCCTGAGGCATAGATGGATGACCGCTGTCAGGATGCGGCTTACCGGCAACGCTCATCACTGGTGGCTCTCAGAGGAGGAGCATTTAGGGCCCGATCGGGTCACATAGGAGGAGTTCTCTAGGCTCTTCCAGGAGATGTATATACCTTCCACTGCCAGAGAAGAACTTTGGGATAGGTTCCAAAAGGTCAGGCAGAGCAGTTTGACCATAGAGGAATATAATGCTAAGTCCCTCCGTTTGAGCCAATTTGCACCCTACTTGATCCCGACCGAGGAGAAGAAGGCCGAGAAGTTCTAAGAAGGCCTGAGTTTTGAGACGCAGAGGTTTATTGGGTCTATAGCCCCCACCTCCTACTCCGAGGTTTTATTAGTAGCTCGATGCTAGGATCTCATCAACAAGATGGAGGCTACTCTGAAGCATTCTTGTCCATCGTCATCATCAGTTTGAGCTCCACAGGGAGGACCTGCGAAACGTCCCCTGGTATCGTAGCAGTTGAGAGCAGCACCCCTACAGGGACCAGTGATTCAAATATGCCATTACTGCGACAAGAGGGGACATTTATTGGGGGACTGTCGATGGAGGCTGGGAGTATGCCTAAGATGTGGGTCGGACCAGCATGCAGTCCGGGATTGCCCAAACCAGAGGGCTCTAGTACAGATGGTTCAATGAACAGCCTTGCCAGCACTGAGGCCTTACCAGCCGCCTCCCAGACCGAGGTCGCCCTATGCCAGAGCTGGGGAACTGCTACCACAAGCACCAGAAGGAAATCAGAGGAGGCCACCCTTGGCCACATAGGTAGTTCGATTCGAGCAGGCTCGACAGCAGCCGAGGGCACCAGCACCAGGACATGGCCAGGCCTATGCGATGACCATTGAGGAGGCGGAGACAGCTGGAGAGGTGATTGCAGGTACTATCTTAGTATCTTTATTACTAGCAGTATTATTATTTGATTCTGGTGCCACACACTCTTTCATAGTTGCTAGTTTCGTGGTCACCTATAGAATAGCAACTGCACCCCTTCCGAAGATTAAAATGATTCTTACGGGAGGGGGAATAGTACCTGTTAGCGACACTTGTAAATCTTGTTCAGTAGTTATTTGTGGGCGAGAGATGTATGCCCAATTTTTGGTCTTCTCCATGCCAGACTATGACATTGTCCTAGGCATGGATTGGTTTAGCCAATACCACGCAACTCTAGATTGCCGATGTGGTTGTGTTATATTTAGACCACCAGATCACCCTGAGTTTGAGTTTCTTCAGGGAGCACGAGAGCATGGTGTCCAACCTACCTTAGCGACACACATTGCAGAAGGTGAACCGATGTACCCTCATTTTATATCAGAGTCTGAGGATGTGTTTTCAGAGGATCTTAGTAGGAGTTTGTTATGTGATCAAAGCCAAACAGTATTCATGTGTATGTCGGTTATGCAACTCACGCATAACGGAGTTATCGTAGTATTTTTTATGTGCAACCTAAGCCGATCACATAACGAACTTGTGCTCAAGGCACTTAGCTAGTATCCATGTTTCGCACCTGCAGTTACTTTTCCACTACTTGTATTGTTCTCCAGTTTATATTGCAGCTACTTATTGTGCTCCAGCATATATTTATTTTTTGTGCATCTTGTATACTTTTCTATTGCTCGTCATATACACCTTACCATGTATTTAGAGTTGCTTTCAGAGTTATGTACTTCGCTCCAGTCTTGACTGGGCATATTTTTTCCAGAGGATCCGGAGGACTATTGCTCGACGTTCTACGGGCCGGGTGTTGACGAGGGTTGTGTCCCCGAGATCGAGGAGGAGTACGCCGAGGAGACACCGTTAGCGCCCTAGTTAGCTAGATGCGTTTCCTAGGTGGTTTATTTGGATTATTGTACTTATTCTTTTGTTGCTGTGAGATGTTGTAGACTATTATAGCCTTGGACTGTATATTTTTGGTTATTGTCTTGCTCTGTGTTTCTTTGTTTCCTTTTGCTATCATATCGTGCTTATACTCTTCCCCTAGATTTTGTGATTGAGAGTTCATATATATATTCGTAGTTGCCCTCCTTTTTGGAGAGGTTATGGCAGATTTTTTTGTGAGATATATAGATAGTTGGTTGACCTAGAACGGACCATTACAGCGTTCTACCGCCGATTCTGCGGCATAGGCTGGACGTACCCACGACTCATGCTCGATTTTCGGGTGCGTGTCGTGACATATTTTTGGTGGTGGCCCATGCAGGTCTAGTTTTTAGGTTTACCTGTAATAGGATATAGGATATAGGCTGAGAGAGAGTGTGCTCAATCACAACTAGGACTCTTCATGCTTCCTTTTGCTATCTTTAATTTTTCTAAAATTGTTTTCTTTTGCAATATTATTGTCCTTCTTTGATGATATCGTTTCTTGTACTGTATTGACTTCTTTGATCTCTGTTCTTCTTGATTCCATTCCAACACTTGCTTTATTTGATTCCGATGCTTCCCATAGCTTTGTGTCTGTATCTTTTGCTTTTAGACACCATCTTGTTGCTGAACCTTTAGCTAGACTCTGCAAGATCACGACCGGGGGTGATATCATCCTAGTTAGTGATGTCTGTAGAGATCGGAGAGTTACCTTGGGAGGCCGGGAGTTGAGTGTGTGCCTACTCATAAAGCCACTTCCGAGCTACGATATTGTACTCGGGATGGATTGGTTGAGTATGCATTATGCTAGTATAGATTGTCGTGGAGGCAGAGTTTTGTTTAGTTCATCGGGTGAGCCAGAGTTTCAGTTTGCCAGAGGAGCAGTGGAGCAGACTGAGGAAGTCTTTTACGGAGCCCTAGTGGTAGAGCCGAGGTTGCTATATCCACTGATAGAGGAGTATTTGGATGTCTTTCCGGAGGTGTTGCCAGGGTTACCTCCGGACAGAGATGTAGAGTTCTCTATAGACTTGGTGCCAGGCGCGGAGCCGATATCCCAGCACGTCTATAGAGTCAGCAACAGTGAGCTGATAGAGTTGAAGAAGCAGGTGGATGAGCTACAGGACAAGGGATTTATCAGATCTAGTTCTTCTCCGTGGGGTGATCCGGTACTTTTTATGCCGAAGAAGGATGGGTCGATACGGATGTGTATCGACTACAGGGCTCTGAACAACCTCACAATCAAGAACAAGTATCCGCTGTCGCATATTGATGATCTTTTTGACCAGTTGAGCGGAGCGAGGGTGTTTTCCAGGATTGATCTGAGGATAGGCTACCACCAGGTGAAGGTCAGGAAGGAGGACATTCCGAAGACAACTTTTCAGACCAGATATGGACAGTATGAGTTCTTGGTGATGCCGTTTGGGTTGACTAATGCCCCGGCAGTGTTCATGAATCTGATGAACAAGGTGTTCCATCAGCATCTGGACAGGTTTGTGGTGGTGTTTATAGATGATATCTTGGTGTATTCGAAGACCCCAGAGGAGCACAAGGAGCATCTGAGGATAGTGCTGGAGACTCTCAGGAATGAGAAGCTTTATGGAAAGCTTTCGAAGTGTGAGTTCTTCCTTGACAAGGTAGAATTCCTTGGTCATGTGGTGACTGGAGAGGGTATCTCGGTGGATCCGAGAAAGATCATGGCAGTTGAGGCATGGAGTGCCCCGAGTTCAGTAGCCGAGGTCAGGAGTTTCTTGGGACTGGCAGGTTACTACAGGAGATTTATTCAGGATTTTTCCCGGATTGCAGAGCCATTGTCCAGGCTGACTCGGAAGGACGTGGAGTTTGTCGATCAATGGAGTGCTAGGTTGCCTTTGATGAGCTGAAGAGGAGGTTGACGACAGCTCCAGTGTTGACGTTGCCATCAGGTTCTGGAGGATTCACTATCTATAGTGATGCATCGGGGAAGGGACTGGGTTGTGTGTTTTAGCAGAATGGGAGGGTGATTGCCTATGATCCTAGGCAATTACGTCCTCATGAGAAGAACTACCCTACCCATGATTTAGAGTTGGCAGCGGTCATTTTTGCTCTGAAGTTATGGAAACACTATTTATACGAAGAGCGTGTGGAGATCTTCACAGACCACAAGAGCTTGAAGTATGTATTTACCCAAAAAGAGCTGAACATGAGGCAGAGGAGATGGTTGGAGTTGATGAAAGACTTTGACATATTGTTGCAGTACCATCCAGGGAAGGCGAACGGAGTTGATGAAAGACTCCGGTAGCTATGTGCCTGACTACAGATCGTTATCTTCTGGCAGATCTAGAGAGCTTGGGCATTGAGGTGATAGTGCCTGGAGTTGAGATACAGATGTGGGGACTGCAAATTCAGTTAGAGTTGGTAGACCGGATCAGGGCTACACAGTTTGAGGATGAGTCCATAAGGAGCATCAGGGCGCAGGTTCATATGGGTTTATCGGATGACTTTACCATTGCTGATGATGGTTCTTTGCGGCACGGTACCAGGTTGTGCGTGCCGAGTGGGTCGTTGCGCAAGGAGGTTCTCCAGGAGGCGCATCGATCCCAGTACTCTATGCATCCAGGTACCAACAAGATGTATAGAGATCTGAGAGAGCATGTATGGTGGTACGGGATGAAGCGGGAGGTAGCACGCTTCGTATCCCGATGCTTAGTGTGCCAGCAGGTGAAGGCGGAGAGGCAGGGCCAGAGGCAGCCCATCGTTTGCCCTTTCTGTAGGAAGCCAGGGCACGAATGGGACATATGCAGAAAGAGGCTGGGCAAATGTTTATTGTGTGGTGCAGCAGATCACCAGCTGAAGGATTGTCCTTCAGCGCTTGCCCGTACAGCTCAGGGCGGAGGAGCCGCTCAGAGGGCACCAGCCAGAGCACTTGCAGCACAGCAGAGAGGACAGCCTTTGTAGACTCAATAGCAGAGGTTCGCCAAGCACCAGCAGCAGCCCCCCCTCTCTTCATATTCTACTTCTTCTTCACTTCTTCTTCTTCTCTACTTCTTCTTTCTTCTTTCTTCCTCTTCAAAGTAAGTTCCCCTTCCTTTTTCTTCCTTCCTTATTTTTTATGCTAACCCTAACCTTTCATTTTCCCTAACCTAGGTGTGTGGAGCCTAGATTTAGTGTGGAGGCTAGATTTGGTGGCTTGGAGCTTGAGGGAGGTGATTCCAAGTAGATCGGAGACTTTGTCCTTGGGATTGTAACTCCCAAGAGGTAAACCCTAACTTTCCCCTTGCTAATTACTTTTATGTAGTATAATTAGTGTTTTAGAACATTCTAGACCCTAAGCCTACCAGTGGGAGGAAGTTGGAACTAGTTTGGTTGAGTTTATAGACTTTGACATTAGGTTTTGTGTCAATTTCGGATGGAATCCAAATTTGGCCCAATTTTGGATGATGTCCTATGTTAGAAGGACCTAGGTAGACGTTGTCGGGTGTCTTGTGGGTGAGTGCATGTCTCTGTTCAGACACAGGAAGCCGTGTCGTAGAGAAACGGGCATTTCGGGCAAAATTGGGGTTTTTCGTTGTCGTCGATTCTAAGTGCGTGTGCGTTTTCGCCACGGACCTAGAATCGACGCGGTAGCATTTTTTCTAGGATCTAGACATTGTTTAGAACCCATGGATAAATTTTAGACCGATTTCGAGTTCGTTTGGTGTGCGTTTCAGGAGGTTTTCCGAACCGCACACCGCGTGTTCGTCGAAATGACCGAACGGCCATTTCAAATTGGTTTCCTAGTTTTGGGCTTGTGCGCACGTCGGGTTAGCATCGGGGAGTGTGTGCTAGAGTTCTTGGATTATATTTTATATATTTTAGGGTAATTGTGAGTGTCGGGGTCGTTGGGCGTGAGTGGGGC
This sequence comes from Iris macrosiphon, assembly GCA_036927795.1. Taxonomy (NCBI): domain Eukaryota; kingdom Viridiplantae; phylum Streptophyta; class Magnoliopsida; order Asparagales; family Iridaceae; genus Iris; species Iris macrosiphon. Next base: position 72,802,765 of record JAYESA010000005.1, on the reverse strand, counting down.
GTATTGTTTGTGTGTTTTGTGTGTCGTGTGGTGTTTGGGTATAAGTGCCTATATATCAATATTTATATGTATGTGTATCTATATATATGTATATATATTTATATGTGTGTATTTATATATGTGCTTGTGTATGTATGTGAATGTATATATATATGTATATGTAAAGGTGTGCTTGTGTATGTGTATGTCTGTATATGTATATATATATATATATATATATATATATATATATATATATATATATATATATATATATATGTATAAATGTGTATGTGTATATATATATTTGAGAGTGTGTGTGTATATATATATATATATATATATATATAGGTGTTGATATATATATATATATATATATATATATAGCTATGTATATATTTATGTGTGTGTGTATTAGTGTTTGTGAGTGTGTTAGTGTGTGCGTTAGAGTATATATATAAGTGTGTATATATATATATATATATATAGTTGTATATATATATATAGAGAGATATATGTATGTTTATATATATAGTGATATATATATATGTATATAGGAGTGTGTGTGTGTGTGTGTGTGTGTTGTGAGAAGGAGGGGGGACAGCAAGACAGTAGCAGCAGCTGCTGCTGCACTATAGGAGCAGCACAGCAGCAGCATTATGTAGTAGCGGCAGCAGCATTATGTAGTAGCGGCAGCAGCAATATACAGGGCAGCAGCAGCAACATTATGTAGCAGCGCCAGCATCAATATGCAGGTACAGCAGCAGCAGCGCAGCAGTAAATGCAAGCAAGAGCAGTAGCATTCGCAGCGAGGAGCAGCGAGGCTTGGGTAGTTAGCTAGGTAGAAGCGAGGGTGAGTGAGTTATAGAGGTAGATAGATAGATAGTTAAATAGATAGCTAGATAGATGGATTGATAGTTAGTAAATAAGATTAGATAGTTAGATAGATAGATAGTTACCTAGATAAATAGGTAGATAGCTAGATAGATTGATACTAGATAGGTAATAGATAGGTAGATAGATAGTTATGTCTATCTAATTGTATAGATATCTATATACCTATAGTTATATATATATGTATAGGTAAGGTAAATGGGTATGTGTATATGTGTGTGGATATATATATATATAGGTATATAGATACTTAGATATGTAAATATATGATAGATATATATATTTCCTAGCCTAGATTAATAACTAGGTATACAATTATTAGCCTAATAGCTAGTTAGAGGGGTTTGAGAGCGGTATCTCAATACCTTGAGATACCGAGGTATCTCAATACCTTGAGATATCCAAGGTATTGAGTTTCGAGCGGGGTATTTGAGCATTAGCCTAGGAAATGTATTTGAGTAATTTTTATATGTTTATGTATATATATTTACGCGTGCTAGCATAGGTTTTAGCGGGTTTAGGCGGGGTGCGTGGCCTAGGGCGAGGTATCGGATACCGAGGGTATCCCGGTATCTCGATTAGGCGAGTTTGAGAGTTTAGTAGCTTAATGAGCTCGGTTTGACCTATAATTTCAGGGGCACCCTAGTTTGACCTAGCTTTGACTATAATTGTCTCTGTTGACCGTAAAAGTCAACGTTTGACCTAGAGTTGACTTTTTGGACCCCTGGTTGACTTTTTGACCCAAATTTTACCGGTTTGACCCGTTCGACCTAGAATAGCCCTAGAAGCCTGTTTTTAATTATTTTATATCAGTTTAAATGCTTAGAACCCTGTTTAATTCTGCTTTTCAAAATAGGTCCTTACGACACCGGTCCGGATCTCGATCCTCATAAGTTGCTCAAGACATCAGGCTAGTACCTACCTCTGATAGTTTCCATTTCATGATAGTGTTTATATCACCTGTTCTAGAATTGTGATACTTGATTCTGACACATTGTTACACTAGCTGGTACTAGTGGATCCCGTCATGAGATGCTATCTCCCTTACCGTATTCAGCGGGTACTCTATCACGTGTATTTCATTATGTGCTTTGGGTATTGATTCTTATGTGCTATCATGTGCTTCTTGTGCTCTCGCCTTCGTATGCGCGAGCTATTATCATGTACATAGCGTGTTGTGGTTGGATCCAATGGTATTAGTGGGGGAGGAGAGTAGGAGTTGGTTATGTGATCAAAGCCAAACAGTATTCATGTGTATGTCGGTTATGCAACTCACGCATAACGAAGTTATCGTAGTGTTTTTCATGTGCAACCTAAGCCGATCACATAACGAACTTGTGCTCAAGGCACTTAGCTAGTATCCATGTTTCTCACCTGCAATTACTTTTCTACTACTTGTATTATTCTCCAATTTATATTGCAGCTACTTATTGTGCTCCAGTTGTAGAAGCATAAAAAATATGCTAGAAGCTCTACGCAGCATATTGATGCAAAGCAGCATAAACAGAGGACTTCAGAGCCTTCAAACGTGCAAACAGAGCTTCTCCACCAAAGCACAGTGAGAAATACAGGCTCAAGGACCATCCGCGTAGGACAGTACGTCCAGGCTGCTTCAGCGTAAACAGGGGGAGTTTCATCGCCTTTATAGCGTAAAACTCATCCTCTTTTCAATACAGCATTGAAGTGTACGAGGGACGCTTCGTATTCTCCGAAGTGAACCTGTTAGAGCCTGTAATGAACCTGTCAGATCCTGCAATGAACCTGACGTCTCGACTTCTGACAAAGGAAAACTGCTCGACTACCCAGGCGACGGCTATAATGATGGCGCGACACTGCAACCCAGGCTGTCATATACTGCCATTTCCCCTACGTAAACTACGTTTACGTATACAGAGGAATACGCTGCCTAGTTTTACACAGGCAGATGAGAGATCCTTAAGCTCCACAGAAGACAAACCGCCTGCCACGTTAAAAGCTGTACCTCGTACGAGATTCGAGGCACGTCTCTGCATTTTTATGCACAGAGCGGTGACAGGTTCTCGAGGCACGTCTCTACATCTGAAGCACCAAAAACTGACAGATGCCTGAGACACGTCTCTGCACCATGCGCAGGCCAACTGACAGACCTTCAAAACATGACTCTGCGTTTAGTGCACCAGATTATGGCGAATCTCCACAATTAATGCTGGTGATTTGATTATATTTCCAACAGCCGTAATTCCGGCTAAAGCATCCACATCCACTCGGCCTCTGTGCCCATTCAGCTTCGGTGCCTGCTCGGCTTCTATGCCCATTCAGCTTGGGTGCTTGCTCGGCTTCTACGCCTACTCGGCCTCTATGACCACTCAGCTTCTACGCCTACTCGGCCTCTATGACCACTCGGCTTCTACGCCTACTCGGCCTTTATGATCACTCGGCTTCTACGCCTATTCGGCTTCTATGCCGGTTTGATAACTATTCGATTTCTATGCCATGGTAACAGACATTGGCTTCTATGCCAACCTCTTCTACACGAGGGATACCTACCTACGTGGCTTTAACGCCGTGATCTTCGTAGCGATTATATGCGTTTTGTCCCTTAGTTGGACCCGCGTCAAACGCTCATTCAAAGGATCATCTATACGCAGGCATTGGTTATTTTAACCGTTGTGTAAAAGGGTATTGTACTTTCCACTACTCGATTTTTATACCGATTGAGTGGTCACTGTCACCAAAACTCTATAAATAGAGACCTCTATCAATGAGGAAAAGAGAGGAGAAGGGATAGAAGGTCAAAGAATTGGTCGAACGATCAGAAATAGGTCGACGATTTGGAGAGAGAGAGAGAGAGAAGAGTCCAGAGTTCAGGCAAAGAGAAGGGATCGACGACTTTGGCATCGGACATCCACCCTCTTCAGTAACCTTCGAAGCTTCTACCTATCTTCCATGATACTTCTTCAACATCGTGTGGTCCAAGGGCTAAAGTGATCGACTACAGATCAGACACCTATAGCAATATTCACCCAGATTACATAAATTATACTTAGACATCCTTGTGTAGGATCAAATTTGTCCAATCTTGTTTGTAAACATAAAAGAAGGGCAGGTCTTCGTACAAGACCTCGTTTTCCGCATTCATCAAATCTTTTCTCGTTTATATTATCCAAAACAAGATGACGACTCTGCTAGGGACATCTTTCTCTTCTGATGAGGAAGCTATTGCTCAACACGATACGGTATCCATGGGATCCGTGAAGAAGATACTGGTCGTCCAGTTCGACCAGTCTGCCTACGAAGATATGCTCCGAACAAGGGGTAGCTCTCACTCTCTCTCTGACCAAAACAACAGAAAGCTGCGTAAGGTCTGGATGCCCAAGACATCCTCTACCATTCCTGTGGACTCTCCAATCTCTCCGATCTTTCCGACCAATGAGGTTGTAGCATTGCTCCCTCCGAGCCCTGTGCGTAAAATTCAGTCGCCTATCTCTGATAGAACCAACAAAACTTCTGGCAATGCCTCAGCGCTAACCCAGAAGTATACTCAACGCCCTGCGCGTGAAATTCAGTTTTCCGTCCCTAGCGGAATAGATAAAATTTCTGATAAAGCCTCAGCGCCAAATCAGAAGTACAAGACACGCTCCGTGCGTAAAACAACATCTGACCTCTACGGAGAACCAGATGATCCCTGTGATCTCCGCAAGGGAAACCGAACGGCGGACTACTCAACTTCTCGGCATTTACACCAGCAAGGGACCAATCTGCACGCCCTCCAAATTATGCGAGACGCTGATGGCCGACTGAGGACATCCTCAGCTTTACGCCAACCAGAGCGAAGCTCCAAATTATGCCAAGCGAAGTCCCTAGGCGTAAAGAAGGCTCCAGTTGCGGAAAGATACCCTCCTCGGGGATTATCCGCCACCCAGATGGCCAACCTGTTGTATACGGGTGGCACAGGAAAGACTATGGTTCCCATCATCCGTATGCCCACCGACGGGAACAGAAGGAACAAGCCATCATCTTCTTCTTCTGCAACTCCTCCTGACCTGTGCAAGTATCTAATCCAGAAGCGCAAGGAGAAGGGATCTTCCAGCGTGGCTATTACGCCTCCTAGCGAGCACTATTGTAATAGTCACAGGATTGTAATTAATTGTTGCTGTTCTAAAGCAAAATGGCCGGTTTTTGACCGGCTAAGCTTCTCTCCATCTTTCCTAGAAGAAGAGCCCACGCATGCATCTGTGAACATGGCTTCACATATACCTGGAGGAAGCTCAGGCTCAAGACATCCGTCCTCTAGAACTCCGAGCCGAAGGAAATTTAACATGCTCCTTAGTGTCACGACCCGTACCCGGTTTAGGGGCACGAGTGCGTGGGTACGTCCAGCCTATGCTGCAGCATCGGCGGTAGAACGCTGTCAAGGTCTTGATACTATCTAACTACTGTCACGCAAGCATCCAATCTCCATTAGGAGGTACGGATGACACAAATAAGATGAACACATACTCAATCACAGGATTACAGCACGATAAGATTTCGAATAATAAACTAAATTAAACACAACACAAGTCCACAAGTAAAATTCTAACTCAACAATATCCAAGAATCATCAAAATGCCGGAGACAAATCCGGTACCAAATAGACTGTTAAAAGAACTAACTAAAAATAGTAATTTCCAGCTAGACCTCCTGGAATCACAACTACTATCAAGTCTGCAGCTACTCACCATAAGTGTCAGACAGCGGTCCTCTAAGGCATAGTCTGGAAAAATATTTCCAGTCAGGAAGGAGCAAAGCACAATCTCAAATAACAGTTCCATTAATTGGTAATGTCTATAATACAATAAAACATGTCATGCTAGCTACTGAGAAGACAGTAAAATAAATACAATGGCAATTTAAGAGAGACAGGCAATGTAAAGAGACAGGCAATAGACAATGTGATATAGTCAGTGCATAAAGAAATGGAAAGAATAAGGTACAGTAACATATACGAGTGATGCAGTATATGATTTAAATTAGGGAACTGTAATATATTCTAAGTGTTTGAAATAGTAGTTTCGAAATGTGACCGGCTTAGGAACATGTACGATAGCTACAGGGCCTGGCTAATCATGGGTGAAGAGCATGATTAACACTTACAATTTCTATACTATAATAAGAGGTTATGATCACATTTCTTACTAACTATTTCCCCGCCCCCAACTAGTACTGCGGATCCAACCATGACACGTCACGATACACGAGCAAGTCAAGTCTATCATGTACGATGTCTAAATATACATGTCGTGTACAATGTCAATACGATAATCAAGGTAACATCTCATGACTGCAGATCCAAGCTATACTAGTCCGTGTAGCACAGTGTCAAAGATTCAGATGTAATATTTCATGATTGTTGAATTTATAGAAATTATCAAGAATTAGAAATTATCAGAGAATGTACTTGCCTTGGGTCCTTAGCTGGTATTTATGGATGTCCTGTTCCAGAGTATCCCCTGGGTGAAGTAGCAGTCCTAGAACCACATCACAAGCAAAACCATATTTGCATCAGATGCTACACTAACACAGTCTAAAACACTGAATTCAGGGCCTTCTCTAGGTATGATACTGGTCACCTAGTAGCTAGATACATAATTATGCACATCTTAATTAACATATGCACTTACAATATACATATCAATTTAAATACATATACAAAATATATGTATATATATATATTAAAATATGCTAAGGTTTTATACAAATATACATACATATATATATCAAAATAGTTATACACATAAATGTATATACTTTAACATATATATACTAAGAAATATTTATACTAAATTGTTGTATACATATATTCCAATATAATATATATAACAATATATACTAAGTATATACCAAAATATATAAATTGATTTAAATATATATATATATACATACCAAAATATACATATTAAAAATACGTACACATACCCATATACACATTTACGTATTTATATACATATATCTATATCTACTCATTAAATAAATAATATATACAATAGAATTTCAATAATACATTTATACACTAATACATTATGTATTTAAATATTAATCAAATAAATGCTATTCATATTCATGTACTTAAATATTAATTTGATACATATTCAATTATACAATTTAATAAAATAATTAATATACTTATTCAGATGCATTTAATTATACATACTTAATAATCAATTCTACATACTATAATTTACAAGTAAATATTTATAAGGAATAATATACATCTCTAGATTAACATATACAAAATATATACCAATATACATATATATATACATGAGCATTAATTTAAATACATACTGATTCACCAAATTAATTATATACTATATATACGTACTAGAATATATACTAAGCAGGTTAATTATATACATATACACATATTAACATAAATTAAATAGATAATAAACATTCACATTATTAAATTATATATATTACCATTTTATTTATATACTATACACATTAATTAATATATATACAATTACCTATACATTATTTATATATACATATACAAATTTTCACATTAATTAAATATATAAATAAACATATATAGATATATACATTAGATATATATATATATATATATATATATATATATATATATATATATATAAATATATAAAGAGAAGGAAGAGGGAGAAGAAGAAGGAGGGCTCACAGTGGATTGTAGGGAGGCTCGCAGGCCGCCGGACTGGTGAGAATGGAGGGAGGAGCACAGCGGGGTCCGCTAGAGGGAGGGTGCAGCAGCGCCGCCGGCGCGAGGGGCTCGGGATGGCCGCTGGAGGGAGTTGCAGGTGGAGATGGTGGTGAACAGTGACCCGCCGGAGTTCGTGAGGGGAGGAGTTGTGAACAGCGGGTCGGCTCGGGCAGTAGGCCGGCGGTCAGAGCCAGGTCGGAATTGATGGTGATGGTGATAGTTGGTGATGGAGGTGGTGAATGGAGTTGATGGTGGTGAAGGACAACAGGGAGGAGGAGCAGCAGGGTCCGCCGGCGCCGAAGTGCGGAGGGCTCGGGCCGGAGTGTCGCCTGCCGGGGAGCAGTGGGGGACTCGGCCGGCTGGAGAAACTGTTCGCCGGAGTAGATGGGACAGCGCCGGCCGGGTGCAGGGGGATCGAGCAGCAGGCAGCGGCCGGACTTGGCCGCCGGAGCGCAGTGAGGCCGCCGGGGGTGATGAAGATGGGAGTGGTGGTGATAGGTGGCTTGGCGGAGGGATGGGGAAGCAGTATCCGCCGGAAATGGCCGAGGTAGGGGAAGAGCAGAGGGGCACGGGGGCTCGGCCGCCGGAGTTGGCCGCCCGCCGGGAACAGGGAATCGGGTTGGGGATGGTTTGGAATGGCTTCCCCCCCCCTCTTTTTGAAATTCAAAATTTAAAAGGAAAGGGAAGGAGAAGAAGGAAGAAGAAGAAAAAGAAAAGAGAAGAAGAAGGGAGAAGGAGAAGAATTACATTCGTTGGGTTGAGGGGAGATGGAGGCTTGTGAGGAGGTGGGGTTTTCTAGGTTGCCTAGGGATTAGGGTTTGATGTAGACATTATATAGGGATGAGGAGATTTTGATGGAGGGTTGTGATTGACCCCTAGAATGGGTGGCCAGGATTTCATGAAGGGAAATAATTCATGTAGGGATGAGGGTTTTTAATTAAAAATTAATAGGCTCCCTCATTGGTTTAATCAATGGGTGTTGACACCAAAAATGCCAATTTGCAATTTAACCCCCTTAAATTTAGGAAATTGCACAAACACATGAAATGACGAAAATTTGGCGGGCGATTCAGTGTCCGGTATTTTGTAGGGTCAGGGGCGCTGTAAGATGGGTATGGGCTCAATCAGCAGGGCACTGGAATTAAATTGGGATTTTAGAATTGGTTTAATTAATATCCTCAATTTAAATAGAAATAAATGTAAGTTGTGTTCAACAATTAATTAGGAGTACATGGAGCCAAATTCAGGTCAGGTCATCAATACCAATATTGAAGAAGACTCAGAACAGAATATTATCCTAATTTGGGCCACACGAAAAATAGGTCAAGATGGCCTCCAATTTTTGATTGGAACGCACAACGATACAAAATAGGAATTTTAAAATAAACGTCCGCGACGATTTTTATGCGGCCAGAAATAATGCACAGGGAGCATAATTATGAGTTGCAAAAATAGCAGAATTGAAGGCGGGCATGTCTAGGGCAAGATTGTGAAATTTGTTGGAAGACAAAAGTCTGGATAGTGCTCCAAATATCGAAGCAAAGGCAATTGCGCAAAAATATTAAATAAAAATACAGTAATTAATTACACCTCCAATAAATTAATTCTAAAATAAAACAATTAACCTCAAAATTCCATAATTCCGACAGATGCTCATCTACTGGCTTCTAGGTCAAGTCTACCATCACAAACACAAACGAACACTGTCTATAATATAATATATTAAAGTACACATCACACAGTTATTTAATTTAAACATATACTACTCATGAAATTAATTAATTATACTACAATAATATTAAATATTGTAAAAAGTCGAAAATACTCCTGTTTTCGGAATGTGGTAGTGACAAGTCTACCCTCCTTAAAAGAATTTCGTCCTCGAAATTCAAAATCCTCATAGTAGCATTTACTCATACACATTATTATTCCCTCAAATTTTAAATTCATCATACATGATATTAGTTAATAATCCACAATGTCCTCTCAAAATTTCCAAAATTCTGAATTATTTGTATTCCTGAAAAATCCTCAAAATAGAATCAAAGTCCCTTTTTATTAAAATTTCCTTAAAGTTTTGAGTTAATAATCAATACCCGGAATTTAATATCCACTCCTCAAAATACTCAACAATATGATATTTAAGGATTCTCCAAATGTTACATCCAAATATAAAGTTCTAAAATTCATAACTTGCAATTAAATAAATACATTGATAAATCTCCCAAAATTTCCAAATTAATAACCAACTTAAACATGTCATAATCTTTCCTGGAATTAATAAACCACCAATTATGCAATGTTAATTTCTTAACCATTTATTTAAATCAATATTTATCCTCAAAATTTTAATCATCTTGTTCCTCTTGTCAAGTCATAACTCCTTCATGAATCTTCACTACAGTCAACACCAATAATCACGGTCTAAGAAAATTCTACCTATAGTCATACCACATACAATCTAGGGGGAACATACATGGTTATGGCCTCATTTGTTATGGTGTTGCTGTCTATGTATCAGGGGTACTACTAACTACATTCTAACAAGAAAATTATGCATACTACTATTGTACTAAGCAATCAATCAATCAAATAGGTAGGAACAGAATAAAGGAAAGAACAGAAACTGCTAACACATTACCTGCAGTATCGGTCTCCTCGACCGTCATCGCAAATGCCCGCCCTGCTGGGGTAGTTCCCTTCGCAGGTGCTGAGCAATGTACGGTTCCACAGGTAGCCTAACTGGATCTTCTATAATCTGAAGTTGTGCGCTGGCCGGGAAGATAAGAGGCTAGAAGACAATCCTTTACCCGATGGTCCGCAGCGCCGCAGTGCAAACAAAGTCCTAGCCTCGTTCTACAGCTCTCCCAAAGGTGACTTGGCTTCTTACAGAATTGACAAGTCCGTTGTGTCTCTCTTGGAGGCTGCTGTTGATCTTGCTGAACACGGACTGGTGCCTGGTACTGTTGTTGATACTGATACGCCCATGGATGTTGTTGGATAGGAACTGGTGCTAGGTACTGCGGTGGATGCTGAAAAGTCCATGGTTGTTGCTGAATATGAAATGGTACTTGGTACTGCTGTTGGTGCTGAATACGGGGATGCTTGGCCGGTCCTGCGCTATCATTCGTATCTCCAATAGTATTGTGACTCCTCTTAGGCCTGAGGTCCAGGTCCTCTTCTGCGATCTGAGCATCCATTAAGATAGCCTCATAGGTAGCGGTACGACGACCAGAAGTGTGCGACTTAATCTCTCTTGTCAGTCCCTTTCTAAATTTCTGGGCTCGATCTTCTGGGTCCCGAATCATAGACGATGCAAAACGGCTCAACCTACAAAATTCTGCAGCGTACTCGTCGACCGACATGTTTCCTTGAACTAAGTCATGAAACTGACTTTCCAAGGTTCCCAATGCCACGTCGGGAAAGAACTTCTCCTTGAAGAGTTCCTTGAAGGTCTCCCAAGTAAGTCCTTGCACAGTAATTCTCGGCTCCGTGCGATACCACGTGAGTGCGATATCGAACATCTGACTGCCAGCGGCTTCTATTTGCAAGTTCTCCGGAATCTGGGTCAATCGCAGACTTCTCTCTATATCCTCTAACCAGTCGTCAGCGTAGAGTATCCCTTCGGTGCCTTTGAACTCTCGAGGCATCATCCTTTTGAAATCCACTATAGTGCCTGATCTCTGCTGCTGGCCAGGAAACTGCTGGTATTGTGCTACTTTCTCCAAAGCTTGGAGAGTCACTTGATGAGCATTCTCCATGTTTTCTTTCATCAGCTCGGTTTGTGCCTGGTACGCTTCTGCTTGCACCCTCTGAGCCTCAGCTTGAACTCGCTGAGCGTCTGCCGTCATTCTCTGGGAATTTACCATGCCTTGGATCAAGGTAAACATCTGCGTTCCGTCAATGGGCAAACCTCCGGGAAGCGGAGTCGGTGGAGGAGGAAGGTTGTCCGTCACAGATGCGGCTATCCTCTTAACAGGTGGAGGAGGATCACCTACGTGCATCGGAGATATAGGAGGAACTACGGTTGTCTGTCCCTCAGGTAGAGAGGTGGCAGGCCCCTATAAAGCTGATGTTCCCGCTCTCATAGACCGTGTCTGCGGCGACATCCTGAAGACAGATCCCAAAGAATCAATTAAGGTAAAAATGCGATATCATCAAGGAAGGACAGTACAGTTCTAAAGAAGCAACATTCAAGATAAAAGATTGGGAATAACAATCCTAGTTGTGATTGCACAGGTCAAAGATACATCCATGGTCTGATACATCTATCCCCTAGGTACCACAGTTCTATCACAAACACTCTCACTGCTAGCTTCCTTACCTACTGCAACAGTTGATGCTAGTTATTCTTATCACTCAAGTGCATATCAATTTCAACACACTATACTAAGTACTGCTCTCTCTAATACAATCTTAATTGGACACCCAAGTCAGTGGGCAGTGAGATCTCAATTCTACTCAAGCCAACAGATCCTTACACATGCATCTCATTTATTGTATACTAATATATCTCTCCCACTATAAAATCTTATCCTCAGATAAATTTTCCTCAAAATAACTCCTCGAATAAAATTTTAAGGTAAATTGCATACACTTTCCTCAAGGTTAATTATCTAAATACTGAAATAAAACTTAATCACCTTAAAGATCCTTACAGACTTGTCTAGGTTCATCAAATTGAATCTGAATTCCTCAAAAATAAATTTTAATAACCATATTTCAACTCCTCAATTTCAAAGTTTTTGCAATTCATTGAAATCTTCAAAATAAATTTTTTATAACAATCTTATTCTTCTCAGAATTCAAAAATTTGAAATTCATTTTTTTTCAATCTTCAATTAAAAATTTTAAATCCACCTTCTGTAGCCCAATAGCTCTAATATTAATCATTTTCACTGTCCTCATTGACGGGCATCATCAAATAATACCATAAATCAGTCTATAAATTTACCTTAATATGAAATCAACCCTACAATGAAACCTAAAATCCTAACTTAATACCTAATCAATAATAATCAATCAATATCACAAGTGAGAATGGACGGAACAAGGGAATGATTTAAATTGGAAGTTTTAACAAGATTCTCAGGGGTCATCCCAGAAATCTCTCAAGAAATTGTGATTGAGTATTTGCTCTCGTCCTAGTATCCTATGTCCTAGATTCTATCGCAGGCACGCAGTAGTATAACAAGGATGTCACACTACCACGACATCGCTATAAATACGAAGTCAGACCTGCATGGGCCACCACTAAAAATGTGTCACGACCCGTACCCGGTTTAGGGGCACGAGTGCGTAGGTACGTCCAGCCTACGCCGCAGCATCGGCGGTAGAACGCTGTCAAGGTCTTGATACTATCTAACTACTATCACGCAAGCATCCAATCTCCATTAGGAGGTACAGATGACACAAATAAGATGAACACATACTCAATCACAGGATTACAGCACGATAAGATTTCGAATAATAAACTAAATTAAACACAACACAAGTCCACAAGTAAAATTCTAACTCAACAATATCCAAGAATCATCAAAATGCCGGAGACAAATTCGGTACCAAATAGACTGTTAAAAGAACTAACTAAAAATAGTAATTTCCAGCTAGACCTCCTGGAATCACAACTACTATCAAGTCTGCAGCTACTCACCATAAGTGTCAGACAGCGGTCCTCTAAGGCATAGTCTGGAAAAATATTTCCAGTCAGGAAGGAGCAAAGCACAATCTCAAATAACAGTTCCATTAATTGGTAATGTCTATAATACAATAAAACATGTCATGCTAGCTACTGAGAAGACAGTGAAATAAATACAATGGCAATTTAAGAGAGACAGGCAATGTAAAGAGACAGGCAATAGACAATGTGATATAGTCAGTGCATAAAGAAATGGAAAGAATAAGGTACAGTATCATATACGGGTGATGCAGTATATGATTTAAATTAGGGAACTGTAATATATTCTAAGTGTTTGAAATAGTAGTTTCGAAATGTGACCGGCTTAGGAACATGTACGATAGCTACAGGGCCTGGCTAATCATGGGTGAAGAGCATGATTAACACTTACAATTTCTATACTATAATAAGAGGTTATGATCACATTTCTTACTAACTATTTCCCCGCCCCCAACTAGTACTGCGGATCCAACCATGACACGTCACGATACACGAGCAAGTCAAGTCTATCATGTACGATGTCTAAATATACATGTCGTGTACAATGTCAATACGATAATCAAGGTAACATCTCATGACTGCAGATCCAAGCTATACTAGTCCGTGTAGCACAGTGTCAAAGATTCAGATGTAATATTTCATGATTGTTGAATTTATAGAAATTATCAAGAATTGGAAATTATCAGAGAATGTACTTGCCTTGGGTCCTTAGCTGGTATTTATGGATGTCCTGTTCCAGAGTATCCCCTGGGTGAAGTAGCAGTCCTAGAACCACATCACAAGCAAAACCATATTTGCATCAGATGCTACACTAACACAGTCTAAAACACTGAATTCAGGGCCTTCTCTAGGTATGATACTGGTCACCTAGTAGCTAGATACATAATTATGCACATCTTAATTAACATATGCACTTACAATATACATATCAATTTAAATACATATACAAAATATATGTATATATATATATTAAAATATGCTAAGGTTTTATACAAATATACATACATATATATATCAAAATAGTTATACACATAAATGTATATACTTTAACATATATATACTAAGAAATATTTATACTAAATTGTTGTATACATATATTCCAATATAATATATATAACAATATATACTAAGTATATACCAAAATATATAAATTGATTTAAATATATATATATATACATACCAAAATATACATATTAAAAATACGTACACATACCCATATACACATTTACGTATTTATATACATATATCTATATCTACTCATTAAATAAATAATATATACAATAGAATTTCAATAATACATTTATACACTAATACATTATGTATTTAAATATTAATCAAATAAATGCTATTCATATTCATGTACTTAAATATTAATTTGATACATATTCAATTATACAATTTAATAAAATAATTAATATACTTATTCAGATGCATTTAATTATACATACTTAATAATCAATTCTACATACTATAATTTACAAGTAAATATTTATAAGGAATAATATACATCTCTAGATTAACATATACAAAATATATACCAATATACATATATATACATGAGCATTAATTTAAATACATACTGATTCACCAAATTAATTATATACTATATATACGTACTAGAATATATACTAAGCAGGTTAATTATATACATATACACATATTAACATAAATTAAATAGATAATAAACATTCACATTATTAAATTATATATATTACCATTTTATTTATATACTATACACATTAATTAATATATATACAATTACCTATACATTATTTATATATACATATACAAATTTTCACATTAATTAAATATATAAATAAACATATATAGATATATACATTAGATATATATATATATATATATATATATATATATATATATATATATATATATATATATATATATATATATATATATAAAGAGAAGGAAGAGGGAGAAGAAGAAGGAGGGCTCACAGTGGATTGTAGGGAGGCTCGCCGGCCGCCGGACTGGTGAGAATGGAGGGAGGAGCACAGCGGGGTCCGCCAGAGGGAGGGTGCAGCAGCGCCGCCGGCGCGAGGGGCTCGGGATGGCCGCTGGAGGGAGTTGCAGGTGGAGATGGTGGTGAACAGTGACCCGCCGGAGTTCGTGAGGGGAGGAGTTGTGAACAGCGGGTCGGCTCGGGCAGTAGGCCGGCGGTCAGAGCCTGGTCGGAATTGATGGTGATGGTGATGGTGATAGTTGGTGATGGAGGTGGTGAATGGAGTTGATGGTGGTGAAGGACAACAGGGAGGAGGAGCAGCAGGGTCCGCCGGCGCCGAAGTGCGGAGGGCTCGGGCCGGAGTGTCGCCTGCCGGGGAGCAGTGGGGGACTCGGTCGGCTGGAGAAACTGTTCGCCGGAGTAGATGGGACAGCGCCGGCCGGGTGCAGGGGGATCGAGCAGCAGGCAGCGGCCGGACTTGGCCGCCGGAGCGCAGTGAGGCCGCCGGGGGTGATGAAGATGGGAGTGGTGGTGATAGGTGGCTTGGCGGAGGGATGGGGAAGCAGTATCCGCCGGAAATGGCCGAGGTAGGGGAAGAGCAGAGGGGCACGGGGGCTCGGCCGCCGGAGTTGGCCGCCCGCCGGGAACAGGGAATCGGGTTGGGGATGGTTTGGAATGGCTTCCCCCCCCCCCCTCTTTTTGAAATTCAAAATTTAAAAGGAAAGGGAAGGAGAAGAAGGAAGAAGAAGAAAAAGAAAAGAGAAGAAGAAGGGAGAAGGAGAAGAATTACATTCGTTGGGTTGAGGGGAGATGGAGGCTTGTGAGGAGGTGGGGTTTTCTAGGTTGCCTAGGGATTAGGGTTTGATGTAGACATTATATAGGGATGAGGAGATTTTGATGGAGGGTTGTGATTGACCCCTAGAATGGGTGGCCAGGATTTCATGAAGGGAAATAATTCATGTAGGGATGAGGGTTTTTAATTAAAAATTAATAGGCTCCCTCATTGGTTTAATCAATGGGTGTTGACACCAAAAATGCCAATTTGCAATTTAACCCCCTTAAATTTAGGAAATTGCACAAACACATGAAATGACGAAAATTTGGCGGGCGATTCAGTGTCCGGTATTTTGTAGGGTCAGGGGCGCTGTAAGATGGGTATGGGCTCAATCAGCAGGGCACTGGAATTAAATTGGGATTTTAGAATTGGTTTAATTAATATCCTCAATTTAAATAGAAATAAATGCAAGTTGTGTTCAACAATTAATTAGGAGTACATGGAGCCAAATTCAGGTCAGGTCATCAATACCAATATTGAAGAAGACTCAGAACAGAATATTACCCTAATTTGGGCCACACGAAAAATAGGTCAAGATGGCCTCCAATTTTTGATTGGAACGCACAACGATACAAAATAGGAATTTTAAAATAAACGTCCGCGACGATTTTTATGCGGCCAGAAATAATGCACAGGGAGCATAATTATGAGTTGCAAAAATAGCAGAATTGAAGGCGGGCATGTCTAGGGCAAGATTGTGAAATTTGTTGGAAGACAAAAGTCTGGATAGTGCTCCAAATATCGAAGCAAAGGCAATTGCACAAAAATATTAAATAAAAATACAGTAATTAATTACACCTCCAATAAATTAATTCTAAAATAAAACAATTAACCTCAAAATTCCATAATTCCGACAGATGCTCATCTACTGGCTTCTAGGTCAAGTCTACCATCACAAACACAAACGAACACTGTCTATAATATAATATATTAAAGTACACATCACACAGTTATTTAATTTAAACATATACTACTCATGAAATTAATTAATTATACTACAATAATATTAAATATTGTAAAAAGTCAAAAATACTCCTGTTTTCGGAATGTGGTAGTGACAAGTCTACCCTCCTTAAAAGAATTTCGTCCTCGAAATTCAAAATCCTCATAGTAGCATTTACTCATACACATTATTATTCCCTCAAATTTTAAATTCATCATACATGATATTAGTTAATAATCCACAATGTCCTCTCAAAATTTCCAAAATTCTGAATTATTTGTATTCCTGAAAAATCCTCAAAATAGAATCAAAGTCCCTTTTTATTAAAATTTCCTTAAAGTTTTGAGTTAATAATCAATACCCGGAATTTAATATCCACTCCTCAAAATACTCAACAATATGATATTTAAGGATTCTCCAAATGTTACATCCAAATATAAAGTTCTAAAATTCATAACTTGCAATTAAATAAATACATTGATAAATCTCCCAAAATTTCCAAATTAATAACCAACTTAAACATGTCATAATCTTTCCTGGAATTAATAAACCACCAATTATGCAATGTTAATTTCTTAACCATTTATTTAAATCAATATTTATCCTCAAAATTTTAATCATCTTGTTCCTCTTGTCAAGTCATAACTCCTTCATGAATCTTCACTACAGTCAACACCAATAATCACGGTCTAAGAAAATTCTACCTATAGTCATACCACATACAATCTAGGGGGAACATACATGGTTATGGCCTCATTTGTTATGGTGTTGCTGTCTATGTATCAGGGGTACTACTAACTACATTCTAACAAGAAAATTATGCATACTACTATTGTACTAAGCAATCAATCAATCAAATAGGTAGGAACAGAATAAAGGAAAGAACAGAAACTGCTAACACATTACCTGCAGTATCGGTCTCCTCGACCGTCATCGCAAATGCCCGCCCTGCTGGGGTAGTTCCCTTCGCAGGTGCTGAGCAATGTACGGTTCCACAGGTAGCCTAACTGGATCTTCTATAATCTGAAGTTGTGCGCTGGCCGGGAAGATAAGAGGCTAGAAGACAATCCTTTACCCGATGGTCCGCAGCGCCGCAGTGCAAACAAAGTCCTAGCCTCGTTCTACAGCTCTCCCAAAGGTGACTTGGCTTCTTACAGAATTGACAAGTCCGTTGTGTCTCTCTTGGAGGCTGCTGTTGATCTTGCTGAACACGGACTGGTGCCTGGTACTGTTGTTGATACTGATACGCCCATGGATGTTGTTGGATAGGAACTGGTGCTAGGTACTGCGGTGGATGCTGAAAAGTCCATGGTTGTTGCTGAATATGAAATGGTACTTGGTACTGCTGTTGGTGCTGAATACGGGGATGCTTGGCCGGTCCTGCGCTATCATTCGTATCTCCAATAGTATTGTGACTCCTCTTAGGCCTGAGGTCCAGGTCCTCTTCTGCGATCTGAGCATCCATTAAGATAGCCTCATAGGTAGCGGTACGACGACCAGAAGTGTGCGACTTAATCTCTCTTGTCAGTCCCTTTCTAAATTTCTGGGCTCGATCTTCTGGGTCCCGAATCATAGACGATGCAAAACGGCTCAACCTACAAAATTCTGCAGCGTACTCGTCGACCGACATGTTTCCTTGAACTAAGTCATGAAACTGACTTTCCAAGGTTCCCAATGCCACGTCGGGAAAGAACTTCTCCTTGAAGAGTTCCTTGAAGGTCTCCCAAGTAAGTCCTTGCACAGTAATTCTCGGCTCCGTGCGATACCACGTGAGTGCGATATCGAACATCTGACTGCCAGCGGCTTCTATTTGCAAGTTCTCCGGAATCTGGGTCAATCGCAGACTTCTCTCTATATCCTCTAACCAGTCGTCAGCGTAGAGTATCCCTTCGGTGCCTTTGAACTCTCGAGGCATCATCCTTTTGAAATCCACTATAGTGCCTGATCTCTGCTGCTGGCCAGGAAACTGCTGGTATTGTGCTACTTTCTCCAAAGCTTGGAGAGTCACTTGATGAGCATTCTCCATGTTTTCTTTCATCAGCTCGGTTTGTGCCTGGTACGCTTCTGCTTGCACCCTCTGAGCCTCAGCTTGAACTCGCTGAGCGTCTGCCGTCATTCTCTGGGAATTTACCATGCCTTGGATCAAGGTAAACATCTGCGTTCCGTCAATGGGCAAACCTCCGGGAAGCGGAGTCGGTGGAGGAGGAAGGTTGTCCGTCACAGATGCGGCTATCCTCTTAACAGGTGGAGGAGGATCACCTACGTGCATCGGAGATATAGGAGGAACTACGGTTGTCTGTCCCTCAGGTAGAGAGGTGGCAGGCCCCTCTAAAGCTGATGTTCCCGCTCTCATAGACCGTGTCTGCGGCGACATCCTGAAGACAGATCCCAAAGAATCAATTAAGGTAAAAATGCGATATCATCAAGGAAGGACAGTACAGTTCTAAAGAAGCAACATTCAAGATAAAAGATTGGGAATAACAATCCTAGTTGTGATTGCACAGGTCAAAGATACATCCATGGTCTGATACATCTATCCCCTAGGTACCACAGTTCTATCACAAACACTCTCACTGCTAGCTTCCTTACCTACTGCAACAGTTGATGCTAGTTATTCTTATCACTCAAGTGCATATCAATTTCAACACACTATACTAAGTACTGCTCTCTCTAATACAATCTTAATTGGACACCCAAGTCAGTGGGCAGTGAGATCTTAATTCTACTCAAGCCAACAGATCCTTACACATGCATCTCATTTATTGTATACTAATATATCTCTCCCACTATAAAATCTTATCCTCAGATAAATTTTCCTCAAAATAACTCCTCGAATAAAATTTTAAGGTAAATTGCATACACTTTCCTTAAGGTTAATTATCTAAATACTGAAATAAAACTTAATCACCTTAAAGATCCTTACAGACTTGTCTAGGTTCATCAAATTGAATCTGAATTCCTCAAAAATAAATTTTAATAACCATATTTCAACTCCTCAATTTCAAAGTTTTTGCAATTCATTGAAATCTTCAAAATAAATTTTTTATAACAATCTTATTCTTCTCAGAATTCAAAAATTTGAAATTCATTTTTTTTCAATCTTCAATTAAAAATTTTAAATCCACCTTCTGTAGCCCAATAGCTCTAATATTAATCATTTTCACTGTCCTCATTGACGGGCATCATCAAATAATACCATAAATCAGTCTATAAATTTACCTTAATATGAAATCAACCCTACAATGAAACCTAAAATCCTAACTTAATACCTAATCAATAATAATCAATCAATATCACAAGTGAGAATGGACGGAACAAGGGAATGATTTAAATTGGAAGTTTTAACAAGATTCTTAGGGGTCATCCCAGAAATCTCTCAAGAAATTGTGATTGAGTATTTGCTCTCGTCCTAGTATCCTATGTCCTAGATTCTATCGCAGGCACGCAGTAGTATAACAAGGATGTCACACTACCACGACATCGCTATAAATGCAAAGTCAGACCTGCATGGGCCACCACTAAAAACGTGTCACGACCCGTACCCGGTTTAGGGGCACGAGTGCGTAGGTACGTCCAGCCTACGCCGCAGCATCGGCGGTAGAACGCTGTCAAGGTCTTGATACTATCTAACTACTGTCACGTAAGCATCCAATCTCCATTAGGAGGTACGGATGACACAAATAAGATGAACACATACTCAATCACAGGATTACAGCACGATAAGATTTCGAATAATAAACTAAATTAAATACAACACAAGTCCACAAGTAAAATTCTAACTCAACAATATCCAAGAATCATCAAAATGCCGGAGACAAATCCGGTACCAAATAGACTGTTAAAAGAACTAACTAAAAATAGTAATTTCCAGCTAGACCTCCTAGAATCACAACTACTATCAAGTCTGCAGCTACTCACCATAAGTGTCAGACAGCGGTCCTCTAAGGCATAGTCTGGAAAAATATTTCCAGTCAGGAAGGAGCAAAGCACAATCTCAAATAACAATTCCATTAATTGGTAATGTCTATAATACAATAAAACATGTCATGCTAGCTACTGAGAAGACAGTGAAATAAATGCAATGGCAATTTAAGAGAGACAGGCAATATAAAGAGACAGGCAATAGACAATGTGATATAGTCAGTGCATAAAGAAATGGAAAGAACAAGGTACAGTATCATATACGGGTGATGCAGTATATGATTTAAATTAGGGAACTGTAATATATTCTAAGTGTTTGAAATAGTAGTTTCGAAATGTGACCGACTTGGGAACATGTACGATGGCTACAGGGCCTGGCTAATCATGGGTGAAGAGCATGATTAACACTTACAATTTCTATACTATAATAAGAGGTTATGATCACATTTCTTACTAACTATTTCCCCGCCCCCAACTAGTACTGCGGATCCAACCATGACACGTCACGATACACGAGCAAGTCAAGTCTATCATGTACGATGTCTAAATATACATGTCGTGTACAATGTCAATACGATAATCAAGGTAACATCTCATGACTGCAGATCCAAGCTATACTAGTCCGTGTAGCACAGTGTCAAAGATTCAGATGTAACATTTCATGATTGTTGAATTTATAAAAATTATCAAGAATTGGAAATTATCAGAGAATGTACTTGCCTTGGGTCCTTAGCTGGTATTTATGGATGTCCTGTTCCAGAGTATCCCCTGGGTGAAGTAGCAGTCCTAGAACCACATCACAAGCAAAACCATATTTGCATCAGATGCTACACTAACACAGTCTAAAACACTGAATTCAGGGCCTTCTCTAGGTATGATACTGGTCACCTAGTAGCTAGATACATAATTATGCACATCTTAATTAACATATGCACTTACAATATACATATCAATTTAAATACATATACAAAATATATGTATATATATATATATTAAAATATGCTAAGGTTTTATACAAATATACATACATATATATATCAAAATAGTTATACACATAAATGTATATACTTTAACATATATATACTAAGAAATATTTATACTAAATTGTTGTATACATATATTCCAATATATATATATATAACAATATATACTAAGTATATACCAAAATATATAAATTGATTTAAATATATATATATATATACATACCAAAATATACATATTAAAAATACGTACACATACCCATATACACATTTACGTATTTATATACATATATCTATATCTACTCATTAAATAAATAATATATACAATAGAATTTCAATAATACATTTATACACTAATACATTATGTATTTAAATATTAATCAAATAAATACTATTCATATTCATGTACTTAAATATTAATTTGATACATATTCAATTATACAATTTAATAAAATAATTAATATACTTATTCAGATGCATTTAATTATACATACTTAATAATCAATTCTATATACTATAATTTACAAGTAAATATTTATAAGGAATAATATACATCTCTAGATTAACATATACAAAATATATACCAATATACATATATATACATGAGCATTAATTTAAATACATACTGATTCACCAAATTAATTATATACTATATATACGTACTAGAATATATACTAAGCAGGTTAATTATATACATATACACATATTAACATAAATTAAATAGATAATAAACATTCACATTATTAAATTATATATATTACTATTTTATTTATATACTATACACATTAATTAATATATATACAATTACCTATACATTATTTATATATACATATACAAATTTTCACATTAATTAAATATATAAATAAACATATATAGATATATACATTAGATATATATATATATATATATATATATATATATATAAAGAGAAGGAAGAGGGAGAAGAAGAAGGAGGGCTCACAGTGGATTGTAGGGAGGCTCGCCGGCCGCCGGACTGGTGAGAATGGAGGGAGGAGCACAGCGGGGTCCGCCAGAGGGAGGGTGCAGCAGCGCCGCCGGCGCGAGGGGCTCGGGATGGCCGCTGGAGGGAGTTGCAGGTGGAGATGGTGGTGAGCAGTGACCCGCCGGAGTTCGTGAGGGGAGGAGTTGTGAACAGCGGGTCGGCTCGGGCAGTAGGCCGGCGGTCAGAGTCTGGCCGGAATTGATGGTGATGGTGATGGTGATAGTTGGTGATGGAGGTGGTGAATGGAGTTGATGGTGGTGAAGGACAACAGGGAGGAGGAGCAGCAGGGTCCGCCGGCGCCGAAGTGCGGAGGGCTCGGGCCGGAGTGTCGCCTGCCGGGGAGCAGTGGGGGACTCGGCCGGCTGGAGAAACTGTTCGCCGGAGTAGATGGGACAGCGCCGGCCGGGTGCAGGGGGATCGAGCAGCAGGCAGCGGCCGGACTTGGCCGCCGGAGCGCAGTGAGGCCGCCGGGGGTGATGAAGATGGGAGTGGTGGTGATAGGTGGCTTGGCGGAGGGATGGGGAAGCAGTATCCGCCGGAAATGGCCGAGGTAGGGGAAGAGCAGAGGGGCACGGGGGCTCGGCCGCCGGAGTTGGCCGCCCGCCGGGAACAGGGAATCGGGTTGGGGATGGTTTGGAATGGCTTCCCCCCCCCCCCCCTCTTTTTGAAATTCAAAATTTAAAAGGAAAGGGAAGGAGAAGAAGGAAGAAAAAGAAAAAGAAAAGAGAAGAAGAAGGGAGAAGGAGAAGAATTACATTCGTTGGGTTGAGGGAAGATGGAGGCTTGTGAGGAGGTGGGGTTTTCTAGGTTGCCTAGGGATTAGGGTTTGATGTAGACATTATATAGGGATGAGGGATTTTGATGGAGGGTTGTGATTGACCCCTAGAATGGGTGGCCAGGATTTCATGAAGGGAAATAATTCATGTCGGGATGAGGGTTTTTAATTAAAAATTAATAGGCTCCCTCATTGGTTTAATCAATGGGTGTTGACACCAAAAATGCCAATTTGCAATTTAACCCCCTTAAATTTGGGAAATTGCACAAACACATTAAATGACAAAAATTTGGCGGGCGATTCAGTGTCCGATATTTTGTAGGGTCAGGGGCGCTGTAAGATGGGTATGGGCTCAATCAGCAGGGCACTGGAATTAAATTGGGATTTTAGAATTGGTTTAATTAATATCCTCAATTTAAATAGAAATAAATGCAAGTTGTGTTCAACAATTAATTAGGAGTACATGGAGCCAAATTCAGGTCAGGTCATCAATACCAATATTGAAGAAGACTCAGAACAGAATATTACCCTAATTTGGGCCGCACGAAAAATAGGTCAAGATGGCCTCCAATTTTCGATTGGAACGCACAATGATACAAAATAGGAATTTTAAAATAAACGTCCGCGACGATTTTTATGCGGCCAGAAATAATGCACAGGGAGCATAATTATGAGTTACAAAAATAGCAGAATTGAAGGCGGGCATGTCTAGGGCAAGATTGTGAAATTTGTTGGAAGACAAAAGTCTGGATAGTGCTCCAAATATCGAAGCAAAGGCAATTGCGCAAAAATATTAAATAAAAATACAGTAATTAATTACACCTCCAATAAATTAATTCTAAAATAAAACAATTAACCTCAAAATTCCATAATTCCGACAGATGCTCATCTACTGGCTTCTAGGTCAAGTCTACCATCACAAACACAAACGAACACTGTCTATAATATAATATATTAAAGTACACATCACACAGTTATTTAATTTAAACATATACTACTCATGAAATTAATTAATTATACTACAATAATATTAAATATTGTAAAAAGTCGAAAATATCCCTATTTTCGGAATGTGGTAGTGACACTTAGGGACACCGAAGCCGGGGTGTTCCAGAACACTCGTTCAAAGTCCCGACATCTGACTTCATGCTCTTCTAATTCCGATGCTGGGGGTCGTCAGTCTCCCGAATCAGATACTGAGAGTATAGAGTCAACTTTTGCAGCGACCTATACTCATCCTTCAATGACGCCCAGGGAGATGGGAGTTTATGCCATTGAAGATGAACACGAGAAAGCCTCGCCATCAGGGAATGCTGACCAACGCATTACTACACTAGAGACATCCCTGAAGCAAATGCAATCCATGATGGAGGACATGGACCAAATGATGCTAACTCAACAGGCAGCTGCTATGGCTCGAACATCGATCCCGCCTACTCAGATACGTGTAGGGGTGGATCTACCACCATCCAACATGATCCAAGAGCCTGCTCTAGATCAAGAATCAGCTGGTCCTTTACTTCCTCACTCGGAGAATGTACTACCTCCTGCGGGAGTCACGATACAACCAACTCCGCAACATTCCGTGGTCTCGCTACCAGCTGAAAATTCGATGCAAGCAGTACGGAAGTTGAAAGCCCAATTTGACGCCTTGAAGCACAAAGATCAGCTCAAGAAATTGGGAATCAACCAGCCATACCCAGCTATCTGGGAAGAGGTCCCTTTTCCTCCGAGGTACAAACCTCAGACCATAGCCATGTTCGAGGGAAAAATATCACCAAGTCAGTACATGAACTATTTCAGTATGATGACGGTGTTGCTACAAGGGAATGACGCCCTCCTCACCCGGGTGTTCAAGGGCTGTCTCTCGGGAGTAGCTTACCAATGGTACCACAGCCTGGCGGACAACTGTATTACTTCCTTTGAAGACTTCAAGGCTTTATTCTTCACACGATTCTATGAGGGAGGAATGGACATGTCTATGTCCTCGCTCATCAAAGTCAAGCAGAGGGAGAAGGAGGACGTTCGCACCTTCGTCGAACGTTTTCATCAAGCCACCTTACAGATGCCTCCAGGAGTTCCAGACTCAGCGTTGGTGGACATTTACGGGAAGAACCTTCTTCCCGTAATCTCGGTATTCACAGGACCATATCAGTTCCATGATTGGCCCTCGTTCATCATCTCAGCGGTATCCGTCGAGGACAACAGTCGCAAGGCACGTGACAATGGCATCATGATCTCTACCTCGGACAGAGGCAAGAGGTCATCCCCCAACGGCGACCATCCTCACAGTTCCAAAGGAAAAGAAGCTCTGGCGATCAATACGTCCAGACAGAAGACTGCGGCAACCGCGCAGACGAAACCCGGGACTTCCAGGCCCGTCAAAGTATACTCTTTCGACGACGATGATATTCCGAGTATATTCGAGTGTCTCGTCAAAAGTAGCAAGATCACCCTTCCGGAGGAGAGGCGGCCCAGTGAAGTCGGTAGTGCCAACAACCCCAAGTACTGCATCTTCCACAGATATGTACACCACCCAACAAAGGCGTGTTACATACTGAAAAGGAAGATCCAAGAGCTGATCGATGCTAAATCCATCACCCTGCACAATAGCGAGAAGACGGTCACGGCCAACATGATCTCTCTGTAATTTGGCAATCTGCCTCCCCAAGAAGTACCGGACGGTGTTACACCTATTTCTCGGACAACGATGAACATCGTTAATCTCCCTCCGGCTAGGGGTCAAAATCATGACCTATTACCCCTAACTACCCGGAGAGGCGAGATTATGTGAGTGCACCCAGACTTGTTATCAGAGCTCAAAAAAGAGACTAATGCTACTAAAGCTAAGTCCAGGAAGAACTCCAAATGCAAGCCATGCCATATGGTTACAACTTCTTCGATATCAGACGAAGACGAGGTTTTGGCCACAACAACCCGTTCAGGGAAGGCTTACCTCAAGGACTACGGAGCGAGTCAGGAAGAAGCACCTGCAGACGCTTTAGCTGCCAAGCCTTCGGAACCAGAGCCCGCCGTACCAGAGGTCGGTCCTTCGAGACCAACTTCGGCGGACAAAGGGAAGCAAAAAGAAGTGCGCTTCGATAAACCTGTGAAAAACATTCAAAATAAAGGTTTAAAGAAGCCATACAACTTCGACATCTTGGCCCAACTGGCTAATACACCGGCCAGGTTGTCCATCTTCGAGCTACTCAGGCTCTCCCAAGACACTCGTCTAGCCCTGAGTGAGGCATTGATGCAGGCGGATACATACTTGACCCAACTCAAGTCCTCCGACGAAGAACCTGCAGCATGTCCCCGATGCCACATTGTGATGGAGGTGGTCCCAAATATCACTTTTACTCAAGACGATATGCTGTTAAAATATAACAGGCATGACAGACCCCTCTACCACACTGGGTACGTCGGTTCCATGGAGGTCGACCGGATTCACATAGATCTGGGATCCTCAATCAGCATCATTCCTCATAGTCTGCTTAGACCGCTGAGGATTCCTATCAGCGAACTGGCTTATACCACCACTACTATTGTGGGTTTCAATGCCGGAAGAAGTAAGCCGTTGAGAAAAATTTGCCTGAGGATCCAGATTGGCAACCTCAGCTCGGTGGCTACATGCTACGTCATCGATTCAGAGGTGTCCTACAATATCCTGCTGGGAAGACCATGGATCCACGACCATAACATCGTTCCTTCGACTCTATATCAATTCTTCAAATATGTAGACGCCCAAGGGACAGTACAAACGAAGGTTTCTGACCTAAACCCATTTAAAGGAGTAGAATCCTACTACTCCGACGTCGTGTTATACTCTCAAGACTACACGGAAGAGGCGTCAGCCCAAGCAGAGAAGGAATCCCACCGGGAGCCTGAAGAACCTTCTGCCAAGCAACCTCTGTCAATCAAGGTGAAAGGACGGACAACTCGTCCAAAAGCCATAGAGCCTATGGTTATCCACCTGAACAAGACCAGGTCAGGAAAATGGGGTGATCCTCTAGTGGTCACTCTGAACCAGAAGCCTCCGCCCTTAATCATCAACCTTCGGCGCAATAAGCAACCGAGTGATAAAAATGCAACCAGGAGTATGGTTTTTGATAATAATAAAGGACCTTTTTTCCAGTATATCGACGTTCAGATTCCAAATTAGGAACCCTCTCCCCATGACGATATAGAGCCTATAGCACAAAAATTCTTGGCAGCTATAGATTCCTATTATTCGTACATATGGGAAGTGACGTCATCATCCAATGTCACCACGACGTATGGACCACATGAGGATTCTATCTTCATTGTTCTACCTGCCTGCAACGGTCAGTCTTCAATAGTCTTCGGCCGCATGCACAACGAACAGACTATACAAGAGGATTCCTTCGATGACGATTCTGGTAAAATGCAAGTCCACAGGTACAGCCCGTAAGCCTTGAAGATTATGCAGAATATGGGTTATAACTTGAAGATAGAACCAGGTCTCAACTACGGGAAAGGCAGACGAACACCGCTGCTCGGCATCCCCACTATCAACAAACCTGTTTCGGGCTAGGGTATGCTACCTCCCTTATGACCTCCACGTCAGATGAGGATATCTTTTTCCTTTTTCAAGATGGCTCATCGCTCTCCGACTCATCTCACGCTCTCGAGCAAACATTATCAGCAAATATGGTAGCGACGGATTCCTTTGAATCAAACGAACAAGAATCTGAACCATTCGAGAATGATGCGTAGGCTCAGCAGATGGATACACAATGGGAGTTTTGCTTCGAGCAAATAAAACCTCCTACTAAAGATGAAGTTATCCAGATTGACGTAGGGGATGAACTTTCACCAAAGCCGATATTTGTCAGTAACAACCTTTCCGAAGAAGAAAGGGAAGAAATTACCCAGCTGATAAAAGAGTATATCGACGTCTTTACGTGGAATTATGAGGATATGCCAGGTCTTGATCCAAAGGTGGCTACTCATAAACTCAACGTACTGCCCGATTCGAAGCCTGTGAAGCAACACCAACGCCGGTTCCGCCCAGACATGATGGACGCCATTGAAGCTAAAGTCAAGAAGTTGATGGCCTGCGGCTTCATCCGTAAGGAACAACATCTTCACTGGGTCGCCAATGTTGTCCCAGTCATGAAGAAAAATAGGAAATACGTATCTGCATCGATTACCGAGATCTTAATGCAGCCTGCCCCAAGGATGAGTTCCCTCTTCCCATCACATACGTCATGATCGACAATACATGCAGTTTTGAACGTATGTCTTTCATGGACAGATTCTCGGGATACAACCAGATCAAGATGCATCCTGAAGACGAGAAGCATACCACCTTATGGACACCACTGGGGGTATATTGCTATACGGTCATGTCCTTCGGATTAAAGAATGCCGGGGCTACATACCAATGGGCTATGAGTAACATATTCCATAAGCATTTACGCAAGACAGTGGAGTGTTACGTGGACGATGTAGCTGTCAAAAGCCATCTCAGGGATAGTCACATCCAAGACTTGAAGACAGTATTTGAATTGATGCGCCAACATCAACTCAAAATGAACCCTACCAAGTCCTTTCTGGGGGTATCTAGCGGCAAATTTTTGGGATTTGTCATCACCGCCAAAGGCATTCAAGTGGACCCTAATAAAGTCAAGGCCATCTTAGAAATGCGACCGCCCCGCAATCTGAGGGAGCTTAGGGGATTTCAAGGTCGTCTGGCTTATATCCAAATATTCATATCCAACCTCTCTGGGAGATGCCAGCCCTTCTCTCGTCTCATGAAGAAAGGTGTATCCTTCGTATGGGACGAAGCATGTCAGCAAGCGTTCGGAGATATCAAGCGCTACCTCACTAGTCCGCCAGTTCTGGTACCTCCCGTCATAGGAAAACCGTTCATGCTATATATTCGAGCAATGGATCATTCTCTGGGAGCTCTTCTTGCATAAAAGAACGATATGGGCTACGAGCAAGCTATTTACTACCTCAGCAGGATGATGGTCGGAGCCGAACACCGGTATAACCCTGTGGAGAAAGAATGCCTAGCTCTGATGTTCGCTATCCAAAAAATGTGACACTATGTCACGGGCCAAACCATTCATATCATCTCCAGGATCAATCCTCTTCGAGTACTGATGAGCAAGCCAAGTGTCCTTAATTCCTGACTCGCGACTTGGGCGATGTTATTAACGCCATATGACATGGTGTACGTCCCTCAGAAGTCCGTCAAAGGCCAAGCATTGGCCGACTTTTTAGCTGCTCATCCCATCCCGGAGGCCTCCAAACTATACGAGGACATTCCCGACGAAGTCGCAGAGTATAATTCCGCAACGGAAGGCGAGGCATGGCAACTATTCTTCGATGGTGCCTCCAGGACCGGTCCCAGAGGAAACGTGGTGTCAGGAGTAGGGATCGTCCTAGTCACTCCTGATAAACTCGTTATCTACCGAGCATATTCTCTTAGTGAGCCCTGTTCTAACAATGTGGCAGAATACAACGCTCTACTAATCGGGCTCCAAGTCGCTAAAGAGCTGGGGGTCGAATCTCTGGAAGCCTTCGGTGATTCTCTGCTGATCGTCAATCAAGTCAGAAGAATATATGAAGTCCGAAATCCTGACCTCATCCCCTATCATCGAGCAACACTCGAGATAGCCGTGACATTCAAAGGATTCTTCCTTGATCATGTACCTTGATCTCAGAATCTGGAAGCTGACACCCTAGCAAGTCTAGCTGCAGATTTAGCTACTCCTATAAGAAGGCAGAATTCGGTAATCCTTCTTAACAGAGATTTGTTTTGTGTAAAAAATAACTTTCACATAGAACACAGCTACACGGTGGACGCAGCTCCGCCCATGAAAGACTGGAGAAGTCCCTTTATAGATTTTATAGCATAGGGAATCTTGCCAGAAGATCCTAAAGAAGCAATATCTGTCAAAAGACGATCATTACGCTCGTATCACGAGAATGGGCTACTACTGGCCCACCATGATCGCAGACGCAATCCAGTATGCCAGACGATGCAGAGCCTGTCAGGTTCATACGGACTTCATACATTGACCGTCCGAACATCTACATCCTACGGTTGCATCCTGGCCTTTCAAAGTATGGGGTATGGATATCATTGGCCCTATTCACCCGTCTTCTTCCAGAGGTCACCGGTTCATACTGGCCATCACGGATTACTTCTCCAAATGGGCAGAGGCGATCCCTCTTGCTGAGGTAAAGACATCTAACGTGACCAGCTTCATCAAGCATCACATCATTTACCGCTTTGGGGTTCCACGAAGGATAATCCATGACAATGGGCCTCAGTTCATCAGCCATGCGTTTCACCGATTCTGTGATAAAAATTGGATACAAAATGTGGCCTCTACGACATATTATCCAGCTGCTAATGGGTTGGCGGAAGCCTTCAACAAAACCATTATCAAACTCTTGAAGAAGTTTGTCTCTTCAAACAAGAGAGATTGGAATGAGAAGCTGGGAGAATGTCTCTGGGCATATCGCACAACGGTACGAGCACCGACAGGTTGCACGCCATTCTCATTGGCCTACGGGAGCGAAGCAGTCCTTCCTATCGAAGTTCAAATTCTGTCACTTAGGATAGCCGTGGCTAATGTCACTACCACATTTTCTAGGAAGGGGTATTTTAGTAATTTCCTATTTAAATAAATATTGTGCATGGTAAATAATTTTTGTTGTATTATTTAATTATTGTTGGATGTTATTTAATTATTTTGGACTTATTTTAGTGGATCCAACTAGTTTAGTTTGGACCCATGGACCAACATGAATTAATTAGTTAGACTTGGCCCATTTAGAAAGCCCATAGTTAAGGAGATGGATTAAATTAATTAAATGATTAGACTAGAAGCTTCCTTCCTTAATTATTTCTTCATGAGAGGCCCCAAGGGGTACATTGGACATTTTATAATTGCTTGGGGGAGGGGCTATGGCCGGCCTATATAGGAGGGGGGGAAATTTCTCTCTCCTCCCATTTCATTCCAAATCTAGATCTAGAATTCTCCCACTACCAAATTCCCTCCATTCCCAATCCAATTCCCTACCAAATTCATTCCAAATTCTTCCTAATTCACCATTAGAGAAGAAGAAAGCAAGGATCTAGAAGAAGGAAGCAAGGATCTACAAAGAGGAGCAAGGATCTACAATTTGGAAGCAAGTTCATCTCAATTGGAGGTTTCATTGAGAATCCATCTTCCAATAGGTATAATTCAGATCTTCCCATTTAAATAGCTTCTAAATCTAAGATTTAATCATGTAAAATCAACCTATATGTATGTACTACCCATAGGACTTTGTTTTGTGTTCATAGGAGACCCATGGAGAAAGTTATGGTGCTTTTTGTATCAATTTTGTTGGAATTCCGAATTTATATTTTGTTGTGTGTGTCAATTGATCCTATAGATCAATTGAACATAAGATTTGTGTTTGAGGCTAGTGTCGTGTCCATATTGGGATACTTGTGGTTCGTATCCTAACTATTTGGTGATACGTGTCATTTGGGAGTTTTCCTCCGACACGGGACTTTGAACATGTCGTATTTTGACACGGACACATAGATCTACTTTTGACACTTTAAATTATTCATAAATATTATTTGTGATTTGTTTGTGTCCTTCGGGGTGCAATTGGTTGTGTGTTGGACTCGTGTCGCATGCGTATCCTAGATCTAGTGGGATACGGTGAGATACTCTCCAATTGT
Source organism: Iris macrosiphon (assembly GCA_036927795.1). Classification (NCBI taxonomy): domain Eukaryota; kingdom Viridiplantae; phylum Streptophyta; class Magnoliopsida; order Asparagales; family Iridaceae; genus Iris; species Iris macrosiphon. The sequence goes on along the minus strand of JAYESA010000005.1, from coordinate 72,770,379 downwards.
GTGTATTTTTGCATAGATCTAATTAATTGTGGTTCAATTCTTATTTCATAATTAGTAAATATATATAGATATTATATATTTATTATGGTAATTATTGTAGCATGGATCTATATTTTGTGTGTGCTAATATTATGTACAATATAATATATATAGATTTCTTACATGCAAATATATATGTACTACTTGTTAATAATATAAATTGTAAAATATATTGTATGTTTAATTGTGTAATTATATTATTTATAATTATTATGTACTTATTTGGATATTAATGTTAATATTTTAGTTATGTTTCTAGCCATGTTAATTATGTACATTAATATGTGCATTGTGTTCTGTAATTATTAATATTTTAATGTGCAAATTTATGTGTATATATATATAAGTATATATATATCTATTTAATTGTTTTATATATGTATATATATATATATATATATTTTTATATTGATTTCTATAGATTTATATATATATATTTATATATATATTTCCTGTGTTTTAGTGACAGTAGGTTTTAATGACAGTTGAACTGTCATTATTTTGATCGGGTCAGCAGCAGCCGCTGCAGCAGTGGCGGCGGGTATTAATGACAGAGCCGCCACTGTCATTAATACCCATGCAGCGGCGGGAAAACACAGCGAGTTTTCGCGACAGTTTTTCTGCGTCAGTTTCCAACTGTCAGAAATCCGATCAGCAGTGTGTTATTTATTCAGTTTTCTGCGACAGTTTTCAGTGACAGTCAAGACTGTCACTATAAGCTATTTTATTTAAATCTTTGTTTTAACTCCCTGTTTTCAGTGACGCTTTGGCAGTTTTTATTTATATTATATATATTATTGTTATATATATATATGTATATATATATATATGTGTTTTGTGAGGTATAATAATTATTATAATATAGTATTTAAATTGTATGAATATTGGTTTTCATATATATTATTTATGATATATATATTATTTGTATTATTAATATACTTTGTGTAAGATTCTTTTGGAATCTATTTGATTCCTAAATTGTTGTAGTTTATCCTATATTATTTTTATAGATGATTTGTAAGGTTGACCTAGGTTTGACCATGTTTGACTTTAGTTAACTTTAGAGTTGACCATAGTTGACTTTTACCTTAGAATTGACTTATTGACCTAGAAGTTGCCTAGTTTGACTTGTTCTCTTTCCGGGACCTTGTATTAATGTGGTATTCCATGTCTAGGTCTTCGAGGCACCGAGTCAGACATTTGTGAGACTGTTCATTAGACTTCAGGCGAGTACATTCTCTGATAGTTTTTTATTTATGATATCCTCTATGTTCGTTGTATCTAGTGTAGATTTACATGTTTCTCTCGACACTATGGTTACACGGATTGGTATATCCGGATCTCGTCATGAGATGTTATTCCTTGGTATATGGTGTATATGGTGCAAGTATTGTTTCATTGGTTATCTTGTACATGTACAGACACCGATTCCCGGGGAGACTAGCTATCTTCTTGGGGAATCTCGTGCCATAACGTACCGTGGTTGGATCTATTATACCAGTCGGGGGTGGGGAGTATTTTAGTGTAGATATGTGATCATACCCTCCTTGTGCATGTCTTGTTTCTTGTGAGTGTTGATCATACACCGCACGTATGATTAACCAGGCCATTATACTCTTGTGCAAGTTCCCAAGCCGATCACATGTTAAAGCTAGTACTCACACACTTAGTCATTAGTATTCTTGTTCCATCAGCATGTTGTTCATTATTGTATTTCTTTCCAGTATTTCCTTATTGTCTCTACATTCTTGTCTCTATTTATGCATCTTGTTTATCCACAGCTATTTACTGTTACATAGTTTTTATCATTGTTTGAGAACTGCTGTTAGGGTTGTACTCTGCTCCTTTCCTGACTGGATATATTTTTCCAGATGACACTGAGGAGTACCCTACCTATTATGGACACCAGGATGTTGTGGGTTTAGATTCTGAGACCCTGGCTCAAGAAGGACTTATCCCAACTGAGACAGTTGACCCTGGAGTTGTAGCTTTATAGTTTTGTAGTATTCTTTGTACTGGATTTGTCTCCAGCTTATTTCTGTTCCTTCTTCAGACTCATTGATGTATTATTTTAGACTCATGAGTTGTATTGTGACTATTTATTTCTTTATCTGATTCGTGCTCATTCTATCTTAGTTCTGTGATTGAGTATACTATCATTATTTGTGGTTCATTATATTGTTAGATAGATTATCTAGACAGCGTTCTACCGCCGATTCTGCGGCGTAGGCTGGGCGTTATTTCCGACTAGTGCCCTTACACCGGGTGCGGGTCGTGACACGTTTTTGGTGGTGGCCCATGCAGGTCTAGCTTCACAAAGTATGTGATGTCGTGGTAGTGCGACAATTTAGTTGTACTACTGCGAGTCTGCAATAGGATATAGGATATAGGCTGAGATACTCAATCACATCTAGGAAAATTCTTTTGATTCAAACTATTCTCCTTTGATATTGATACTTGATCCCTTAAACTGTCCTTTCCTTGAATATCTTACATCTTGTGCCATATTGATTCTTTCTTTCGCTTTGTCTCAGGATGCCGCCTAAGACTAGATCACAGCAAGGGAGAGCAGTTTCTGAGAGGTCTGCGACATCCCGAGGGCCTGCACCAGTCACTTCTCCGGTGATTGGAGTGTCAGCTGCTTTCGGAGGTCCACCACCCACTCAGAGGACTGTGCCAGCTGTATCTGAGGGGCTTCCACCTCCACCTCCTGTGCCAGCAGAGGCGTCACAGATGTTTACTCTGTTTCGTGAGATGCTCGAGGCACAGAGGGCTCAGTCGAAGGCACATCAGAGGCAGACCGACGTTCTACGGCAGGGCATCGAGAGTGCTCATCAGCTTGCTCGTGCTGTAGTTGAGAGAGGAGTTCCGGTCCAGCAGCAGGTTGTTCCTCAGGTTGCTCAGCTTCGGCCAGGCAACATTCAGGACTTCAAGAAACTGGAGCCTAGGGTTTTCAAAGGGACGGAGGGCATCGTCTATGCTGATGATTGGCTCGAGGACATTGAGCGTCTTATGAGGGTGTCCCGTCTTTCTGAAGATCTGAAGGTTGAGGCGGTAGGACTTCAACTGTTCGACGTCGCTCGTACCTGGTTCAGGAATGAGCCGGTTCTAGTTGACGCAGGACAATCTTGGGAGGTATTCAGGGACCTTTTCAAGAAGAAGTTTTTTGCCCGGATAGACAGGCTTGACTTGGGGAGACAATTTGAGAGTCTCATTCAGGGAAGCATGTCTGTGGAGGAATACGCTGCAGAGTTCGGTAGGCTGAGCCGATTTACAGAATATCTGGTGAGGGAGCCGGAGGTTCGAGCTATTCGTTTCCGAGAGGGTCTAAACTGGGAGGTGAAGATTCTCATTCCGTCTTTTTATGAGACATACTCGGAGATACTTGCGGAGGCACGCAAGGTTGAGCGGGATCTGGGTTTGAAGACCAAGAGAGACCGTGATTCTTTTATGGGAGCCAACGGTAGTGCAGTATCTGCCAAACGTCCTCATTTCCAGTCCAGACCTTTCCAGCAGCCACAGCAGAACAAGACTCCAGCTAGAGCGCCTTTTCACCAGGCACCTCAGCAGCAGAGGCAGTTACAGCAAGCTCTATGCAACTTCTGCAAGAAGCCCGGCCACATCTGGGAAGTTTGCAGAAAGAGGCTAGGAGTTTGTTTGTATTATGGTACTGAAGGGCATCAATTAAGGGAGTGTCCTCGTCGTGCAGTTCAGGGAGCAGCTCCAGCTCCGAGGGCACAGATGAGACCACCTGCAGCACAACCGAGGGGACCGCTTCCGACACAGCAGCAGCGTTTTGTCCAGCATCAGCAACAGGGAGGTGCTCGGCAGGGACGAGCATTTGCTATGACAGTCGAAGAGGAGGAACCCACCGGAGATGTCATCGCAGGTTCTATTCTTCTTGATTCCATTCCAGCTTTAGCTTTGTTTGATAGTGGTGCTTCCCATAGTTTTGTATCTATTTTTTTTGCTCTAAAGCATGGTTTGGTAGCTGAGTCTTTGCTTAGGACTTGCAAGATCATGACCGGGGGAGGCATTATCCTGGTTAATGATATTTGCAAGGATCGGAGAGTTACTCTGGGAGGCCGGGAGTTGAGTGCGTGTCTACTTGTAATGCCACTTCCGAGCTACGACATTGTACTCAGGATGGATTGGTTGAGTAGGCACCGTGCTAGCATAGATTGTAGAGGAGGTAGAGTTTTGTTTGGTCCGCCAGGAGAGCCAGAGTTCGAGTTTGCTAGAGGAGCTGCGGAGAAGGGAGAAGGCTTTATTTGTGGAGCTATGGTAGAAGACAAGGAGTTGCCGCATCCGTTGATAGCAGAATTTTTGGATGTGTTTCCTGAAGAATTGCCAGGATTGCCGCCAGATCGAGATGTTGAATTTTCTATAGACTTGGTGCCAGGTGCAGAACCGATTTCGCAGCATGTCTATAGAGTAAACAACAGTGAGCTGGTCGAGTTGAAGAAGCAGGTGGACGAATTGCAGGATAAGGGATTTATCAGATCGAGTTCTTCACCATGGGGAGCCCCGGTATTGTTTGTACCGAAGAAGGATGGATCGGTGCGTATGTGCATTGATTACAGGGCTTTGAATAATCTCACTATCAAGAATAAGTATCCTTTGCCACGGATTGATGATCTGTTTGATCAGTTGAGTGGTGCGAAGGTATTTTCTAAGATAGATTTGAGATCAGGCTACCATCAGGTGAAGGTGAAGCCGGAGGACATACCGAAGACTGCTTTTAGAACTCGGTATGGTCAGTACGAGTTTATGGTGATGCCGTTTGGTTTGACTAATGCACCGGCGGTATTTATGAACTTGATGAACAAGGTGTTCCACCAGTACCTTGACAAGTTCGTGGTGGTGTTCATCGACGACATACTCATATACTCGAGGACACCGGAGGAGCATGAGGAGCATTTGAGGATTGTGTTGGATGTGCTGAGGAAGGAGAAGCTGTATGGAAAGTTGTCCAAATGTGAGTTTTTCTTGGACAAGGTGGAATTCTTGGGGCATGTTGTGACTGGTGATGGTATTTCAGTGGATCCGAAGAAGATTTCAGCAGTAGAATCTTGGAAGACTCCGAGTTCGGTAGCAGAGATCAGGAGTTTCTTGGGATTGGCAGGCTACTACAGGAAGTTTGTGCAAGATTTTTCGAGGATTGCCGAGCCGATGACCAGACTCACAAGGAAGGATGTGGAGTTTGTTTGGACGGAGGATTGCCAGGTTGCTTTTGAGGAGTTGAAGAAGAGGTTGACGTCTGCTCCTATTTTGACGTTGCCATCAGGGTCCGGAGGTTTCACTATTTATAGTGATGCATCGGGGAAGGGTTTAGGTTGTGTTCTTCAGCAGCATGGGAAAGTGATTGCCTATGCATCCAGGCAATTGCGTCCTCATGAAAAGAACTATCCTACCTATGATTTGGAGTTGGCAGCTGTCATATTTGCCCTGAAGTTGTGGAAACATTATTTGTACGGAGAGCGTGTGGAGATCTTCACAGACCACAAAAGCTTGAAGTACGTTTTCACACAGAAGGAGTTGAACATGAGGCAGCGTCGGTGGTTGGAACTGATGAAGGATTTTGATATCTCTTTGCAATATCATCCTGGGAAGGCCAATGTAGTTGCCGATGCTTTGAGCAGGTATCCGGTAGCTATGTTCTTGACGCAGGATCGATATTTGTTGGAGGACTTGGAGAGCTTGGGCATTGAGGTGATTGTTCCTGGGTGTGCTATGCAGATGTGGGGATTGCAGATACATTCAGATTTGATGGATAGGATCAAGGCAGCACAGTATGATGATGTATCCTTGAGGAGTATCAGAGCTCAGGTGAGAGCAGGATTGGAGGATGATTTCACTATTGCAGAGGATGGATCTTTGAGGCATGGAGTTAGATTATGTGTGCCTAGTGGGGAGTTGCGAGAGAAGATATTGCAGGAAGCGCATCGCTCTCAGTATTCCATACATCCAGGTGCTAACAAAATGTATCGGGATATGCGAGAGAGTGTGTGGTGGTATGGCATGAAGAGGGAAGTGGCACAGTTTGTATCCAGATGCTTAGTGTGCCAGCAGGTGAAAGCCGAGAGGCAGAGGCCAGGAGGTTTACTTCAGCCATTACCCATTCCAGAGTGGAAGTGGGAACACATTACTATGGATTTTGTGTCCGGACTACCACGATCTCCAGGAGGGAAAGACGCGATTTAGGTCATTGTTGATAGATTGACCAAGTCGGCCCACTTTTTGCCTTTCAAGGTGGGTTTGTCTACGGAGAAGCTGGCAGAGATGTATGTGAGGCAGATCGTTAGGATACATGGAGTTCCCGTCAGCATAGTCTCAGATCGGGATAGTCGTTTCACTTCTCATTTCTGGAGGAGTTTGCAGGAGAGTTTGGGCACTCAGCTCAAGTTCAGTACTGCATATCATCCCCAGACAGATGGGCAGTCAGAGAGGACTATCCAGACTCTCGAGGATATGTTGCGCACTTGTGTACTAGATTTTGAGGGTTCTTGGGAGGACCATCTCCATTTGGTAGAGTTTGCTTACAACAACAGTTACCAGGCCAGTATAGAGATGTCACCTTTTGAAGCTCTATATGGTCGGAGGTGTCGTACTCCTTTGTCTTGGGACGATGTTGGAGAGAGAGTTTTGCTTGGGCCAGAGATGGTTGTGGATGCAGCAGAGAAGGTTCAGTTGATCAGAGACAGACTTCGAGTGGCACAGGACAGACAACGGCATTGGGCCGATAGCCATCGGAGACCCTTGGAGTTTGAGGTATAGTTTAGATTTTATTTTGTGTGCTTGTTCTTGGTTGTTTGTTATAGATAAGTTCTTAAGGTGGTGTTTTGTTCTAGGTGGGTGGTTTGGTGTTTCTGAGGATTTCTCCGACACGAGGCACGATTCGCTTCGGTGGAGGCGGAAAGCTTAGTCCGCGATTCATTGGACCTTTCACTATTCTAGAGAGGGTCGGTGCAGTTGCTTATAGACTAGACTTGCCACCTGCATTGGAGGGAGTGCACAACGTGTTTCATGTGTCGCAGTTGAGACAATACGTGGCAGATCCTAGTCATGTATTGGATCACTCAGAGATAGAGGTGGGCCCTACTCTTAGCTATCCAGAGCAGCCAGTTGGAATTCTGGATCGGAGAGAGAAGGTGCTGAGGAACCAGACTATTCCTTTGGTGTGCGTCGCATGGAGGCATCACTCTCCGGGGGAGTCTACCTGGGAGAGAGAGGATGACATGCGAGAGCGTTATCCATATTTGTTTGTACCTTGAGGTATGTTATTTCTAGTTATGTTCTGTTCATTGTTATGTTCTGTTCATTAGTTAGTTGTGATTCTTTAGTTCTGTTCTGTGATTTTCTGGGGGTAGTTTTCGTCTTTGAATTTCGAGGACAAAATTATTTTAAGGAGGGTAGACTTATCACTACCATATTTTCTAGGAAGGGGTATTTTGGTAATTTCCTATTTAAATAAATATTGTGCATGATAAATAATTTTTGTTGTATTATTTAATTATTGTTGGATGTTATTTAATTATTTTGAACTTATTTTAGTGGACCCAACTAGTTTAGTTTGGACCCATGGACCAACATGAATTAATTAGTTAGACTTGGCCCATTTAGAAAGCCCAAAGTTAAGGAGATGGATTAAATTAATTAAATGATTAGACTAGAAGCTTCCTTCCTTAATTATTTCTTCATGAGAGGCCCCAAGGGGTACATTGGACATTTTACAATTGCTTGGGGGAGGGGCTATGGCCGGCCTATATAGGAGGGGGGAAATTTCTCTCTCCTCCCATTTCATTCCAAATCTAGATCTAGAATTCTCCCACTACCAAATTTCCTCCATTCCCAATCCAATTCCCTACCAAATTCATTCCAAATTCTTCCCAATTCACCATTAGAGAAGAAGAAAGCAAGGATCTAGAAGAAGGAAGCAAGGATCTACAAAGAGGAGCAAGGATCTACAATTTGGAAGCAAGTTCATCTCAATTGGAGGTTTCATTGGGAATCCATCTCCCAATAGGTATAATTCAGATTTTCCCATTTAAATAGCTTCTAAATCTGAGATTTAATCATGTAAAATCAACCTATATGTATGTACTAACCATAGGACTTTGTTTTGTGTTCATAGGAGATCCATGGAGAAAGTTATGGTACTTTTTGTGTCAATTTTGTTGGAATTCCGAATTTATATTTTGTTGTGTGTGTCAATTGATCCTATAGATCAATTGAACATAAGATTTGTGTTTGAGTCTAGTGTCATGTCCATATTGGGATACTTGTGGTTCGTATCCTAACTATTTGGTGATACGTGTCATTTGGGAGTTTTTCTCCGACACGGGACTTTGAACATGTCGTATTTTGATACGGACACATAGATCTACTTTTGACACTTTGAATTATTCATAAATATTATTTGTGATTTGTTTGTGTCCTTCGGGGTGCAATTGGTTGTGTGTTGGACTCGTGTCGCATGCGTATCCTAGATCTAGTGGGATACGGTGAGATACTCTCCAATTGTGTGTATTTTTGCATAGATCTAATTAATTGTGGTTCAATTCTTATTTCATAATTAGTAAATATATATAGATATTATATATTTATTTTGGTAATTATTGTAGCATGGATCTATATTTTGTGTGTGCTAATATTATGTACAATATAATATATATAGATTTCTTACATGCAAATATATATGTACTACTTGTTAATAATATAAATTGTAAAATATATTGTATGTTTAATTGTGTAATTATATTATTTATAATTATTATGTACTTATTTGGATATTAATGTAAATATTTTAGTTGTGTTTCTAGCCATGTTAATTATGTACATTAATATGTGCATTGTGTTCTGTAATTATTAATATTTTAATATGCAAATTTATGTGTATATATATATAAGTATATATATATATATATATATATATATATATATATATTTTTATATTGATTTCTATAGATTTATATATATATATTTATATATATATTTCCTGTGTTTTAGTGACAGTAGGTTTTAATGACAGTTGAACTGTCATTATTTTGATCGGGTCAGCAGCAGCCGCTGTAGCAGTGGCGGCGGGTATTAATGACAGAGCCGCCATTGTCATTAATACCCATGCAGCGGCGGGAAAACACAGCGAGTTTTCGCGACGGTTTTTCTGCGTCAGTTTCTAACTGTCAGAAATCCGATCAGCAGTGTGTTATTTATTCAGTTTTCTGCAACAGTTTTCAGTGACAGTCAAGACTGTCACTATAAGCTATTTTATTTAAATCTTTGTTTTAACTCCCTATTTTCAGTGACGCTTTGGTAGTTTTTATTTATATTATATATATTATTGTTATATATATATATGTATATATATATATGTGTTTTGTGAGGTATAATAATTATTATAATATAGTATTTAAATTGTATGAATATTGGTTTTCATATATATTATTTATGATATATATATTATTTGTATTATTAATATACTTTGTGTAAGATTCTTTTGGAATCTATTTGATTCCTAAATTGTTGTAGTTTATCCTATATTATTTTTATAGATGATTTGTAAGGTTGACCTAGGTTTAACCATGTTTGACTTTAGTTAACTTTAGAGTTGACCATAGTTGACTTTTACCTTAGAATTGACTTATTGACCTAGAAGTTGCCTAGTTTGACTTGTTCTCTTTCCGGGACCTTGTATTAATGTGGTATTCCATGTCTAGGTCTTCGAGGCACCGAGTCAGACATTTGTGAGACTGTTCATTGGACTTCAGGCGAGTACATTCTCTGATAGTTTCTTATTTATGATATCCTCTATGTTCGTTGTATCTAGTGTAGATTTACATGTTTCTCTCGACACTATGGTTACACGGATTGGTATATCCGGATCTCGTCATGAGATGTTATTCCTTGGTATATGGTGTATATGGTGCAAGTATTGTTTCATTGGTTATCTTGTACATGTACAGACACCGATTCCCGGGGAGACTAGCTATCTTCTTGGGGAATCTCGTGCCATAACGTACCGTGGTTGGATCTATTATACCAGTCGGGGGTGGGGAGTATTTTAGTGTAGATATGTGATCATACCCTCTTTGTGCATGTCTTGTTTCTTGTGAGTATTGATCATACACCGCACGTATGATTAACCAGGCCATTATACTCTTGTGCAAGTTCCCAAGCCGATCACATGTTAAAGCTAGTACTCACACACTTAGTCATTAGTATTCTTGTTCCATCAGCATGTTGTTCATTATTGTATTTCTTTCCAGTATTTCCTTATTGTCTCTACATTCTTGTCTCTATTTATGCATCTTGTTTATCCACAGCTATTTACTTTTATATAGTTTTTATCATTGTTTGAGAACTGCTGTTAGGGTTGTACTCTGCTCCTTTCCTGACTAGATATATTTTTCCAGATGACACTGAGGAGTACCCTACCTATTATGGACCCCAGGATGTTGTGGGTTTAGATTCTGAGACCCTGGCTCAAGAGGGACTTATCCCAACTGAGACAGTTGACCCTGGAGTTGTAGCTTTATAGTTTTGTAGTATTCTTTGTACTGGATTTGTCTCCAGCTTATTTCTGTTCCTTCTTCAGACTCATTGATGTATTATTTTAGACTCATGAGTTGTATTGTGACTATTCATTTCTTTATCTGATTCGTGCTCATTCTATCTTAGTTCTGTGATTGAGTATACTATCATTATTGGTGGTTCATTATATTGTTAGATAGATTATCTAGACAGCGTTCTACCGCCGATTCTGCGGCGTAGGCTGGGCGTTGTTTCCGACTAGTGCCCTTACACCGGGTGCGGGTCGTGACAGCTAACGAGTTAACTCGAGAAGAGAATAACCTGTTAAGGCTTCAAGAGCTAGAAGGATTAGACGAGAAATGCCTCAAAGCTCAGCAGCGCATCGTGCTCTACCAAGCACGCATTTCCAGAACTTTTAATCAAAAAGTAAAGGAAAGAGTGTTCAAAGTCGGTGAGCTGGTTTTAGCTGTAAGAAGGTCGATGATTCTTACTCACAGGAGTAAAGACAAATTCCAGCCCAAATGGGAAGGCCCTTACGTGATCGAGACAACGTTCTCAAACGGTGCTTACAGGTTAGCCCAGCCTAATGGAGACCTGCTAA